>CAMZMU010000027.1:9985088-10430466 GCA_947311845.1 Poa pratensis
TTAGACAGTGTATCTTACATTCGGCGGTTTCATACGAAAGACATCACATTATACACAGAAACATGAGAGGCCGTAATTCAAAGGGGCAACACAGTAGTCATAGGTTTCATGCTGTCTAAAAATTGCAATAGGTTTCATGCTCTCTAGAAATTGTCATAGGATACCAAAACAATTTGAGTTGTGATACAAACGAAAAGGATCATGTCATATATATCAACGGTACAATAATAAAGGTTACCATGATTGAACTTGCTTATTAGTGTAGAATTCGAAACACTAGGCCAAATAGCTACGAATGATGTTTTAGCAAGCATCTTTATATTTCTTTTACAATTCCACAAGTTGATTTTCCTATTTAAGCCTTGTAATACATGAGAATATCTCCAAGGGCGAGGAGTTCATCCACCCAAGTAGAGCATCTTCATCTTTGCAAGGTCAAACTATATTTGGTTTTATTGTGCTAAGCTCGAAATAGGGTCTACTATGCACAGGTTGTGTATATGACTTGCCCGATTCAGAATGTATAAATTTTCTCTCCAATTTTAGCATTATCAAACAGCTAGGAGCATACTTAAAGTACAAGTGCACTCACACAGGAAGGGAGAGGTGACTTACATGGGATATTAGGAGCATCTCAGCTTCTAGCTGACCTTCTCCTACACAGCGTTCAGTGGTTGGGGCAGTTAGGCATAATCACTCTATACCTGAGAACAAACAACCCAAAAATGACAAGATGAAGAGAAGTCAATTGCCTGAACTGATTTTGAATGAATTGAGCAAAAAGAATATAGGGATCGTACACTTTTAATTGCTCATTTACATCTTTTGCTCAAAACCTTATGCTCAGATTACAAATAGACACATGATTCATGCAGTTTGGTATATTGACTCTGGACAAATGTCATCACTTAAACATCATGAACTGAAGACTCAACTCTAAAGAATACAATTAATTTTGGCTAATGAGAGAGCCGATGTGCTGCTGATCATCCGGGTACATGACGGAAATTATTTCTCGCAAGGAAATCCAAGGATAAAATTCTCCGGCTGTAGCAACTTCCTAGATTTTGTACATTAGTCATAGTCGAGAAACAATCAATCATTGACTAACTTAGCATACTGAAATTGGCTCAGTGAGTAGTAGAAAAACAGGGAGAGAGGAGGCGGCTCCCTTGCAAAAACGAACAGCTGCACATTGAGTTCCCTGTTAGAATCACACATCAGGTGCTAAACCGAACTGTTTTACCACGAATTGGGAGGAAATCCTATCTGCCTAGCCTCAGTTGACAAATCCACTCGTGGATGTCCTGCAATAAACACCGAGTGAATCGCAAAATCCATGAAATCCATCGCAGCCTGTAGCTATCTTGTGAATGCAGAGCGCGAGTAAAAAAGCAGGGCCCTAGGCATTTTCGTCTAAAATTGCAGAGGGCGAGATGGGGGTCACCTGCTTCTGCTTGCAGCTGGCGTAGGCGGCCTCGTCGATGTCAGCCACGAAGAGCAGATACAGACACATCATGCCCAAATACGACGCCCTACTATTGCGGACCTCGCCGTGGATGTATCCGGCGATGGGGGGAGGCAGTGGCGATTGGATCATGATGGATCGACGGAGAAGGGAGCCGGGGAGGCACTTGAAGCAGGCCTCGTCTGGCGGGAAGAGGAGTGTCCTCGCCGGGAGGGATGAAGATGGGCCAAGCCGCCGGACCCGCACGATGCAGACGAGAGGGGCAGGTGAGCTGCGCGCCATGCTCCTGTCGCCTCTCCCTCTTATCGCGTCGCCACGTCCATCGACACTCGCATCCTCGTCCTGGCAGCCCCGCCTCTGACCTCGTACTGGTCCCCTGGAAATCGCGCCGCCACGCGCTCCTCTTCCCTCCTCGTTCCTCTTCGCTCGCCCTAGAACCGGCTCACCCAGATCGGCAGGGTCGCGCGGATGAGGAGAGGATAGAAAGGCCGAGATGGGCGACGACGTCGCTCGCGGAACCACGCGCTTGGCGACGAAGGCGGGAGCTGTGGGCAGCACTTGGTGGCGGCGCGGCCGATGGGCGGCGGCGTGGAGCTTTCGGCGCGGGGCGGCGATGCGGGCGATTCGCAGGAGAGAGGCGAGGGAAGCAGACGCGGGGGAAAATGAGCGGGTGGGCTGGCCGCTGGCGAGGCGTCACGCGTGTGGGGCCCACGCTGCGCGCACGAGCGAGGAAACGAGAGAGCGACGTGCGGCCAGAAAATTCTTGCGGAAAATGGAGGCTGTAAACGGAGCCTTTACTAATGTACGTCCAACTCCTATTTAATAGTAAAGATTTCTATCTCAAAAAACAAATAGTAAAGATTTCTACATATAGCCCAAAACTTTATTCAGGACCTTCTCTTGATGTATGTATACTTGTCTTGTGTGAGCAAGTGTGCACTCGATAATCTTGGTCCTTGGGCTTACTGTTAACTATATGTCGTGCACGTAAGTCGTAAGGGCATGCACAATGGTGGATAAGACGGTCTTATCTTATACCTGCATGTAATTAGATATGACGAGAAAACATGATGTACAATGGGTTATTTTTTTAGTCTTACCTGATTAACCAGATATCTCTAAATTTTTGGTGAGATATTTTGCTCTCTTAGCTAAGATAACACAAGACCTCCTTTTTTATTTCTCTCTCATCCATCTCAGCAATTTTCCTAGCATACAACGCTAAGATATGTGTACACGCCCTAATGTGCTCTTACGAGTAGTCGATTTGTTTTTTCTTTCCAAAATACCAGCAGCCGAATGAGACGGGCCACAAGGAACTGCACACATAGCCGCAATCCCGTGGGTATCGTTACAGGAAGGTCACCATTCACGAAGGTCGATTTGTCGCGAGTGAGCGCTGCCACATTGCGACGTCCACGTGCGTCACGCCCTGGACGTTACATGACAAAATTTATTACGTCTTATTTTTATCTTTTTTTATTTCTTAACCTTCTGTTTCGCGAGATGAGCGCGGAAAACAGGCTGCCAGTGACATAAGACGAAGTACATGAAAAAGGAGTACAAAGAACATGGAGTATAAAGTACACAAACAGGGAGTACAAAGATACACAGAAAATGGAGTACATAGTACACACTGAGAATATATGGAAGACGGAATCTAAAGTACATAGATACACAGATGAAGGGTACAAAGTACAGCAGGGAGTCCAAATTACACCGAAGGAGGAGTACATGTACAAAGAAGATGGAGTAAAAAGTAATAAAACAACGAGTACAAACTACACAGAAAACGGAATACAAACTACACGGACACATGGAGTACAAGTACACGGACAAACGGAGTAGAAGTACGTTGAAATCCCGAAGTACAGGAACACTGAAACACGATGTATTACGTTGAAATCCGAAGAACATGTATTCAACTTTTAAAAGTAAAAAAACAAAGTTCGTCAAAAATTATCAACATGGGATGTAGTTTTAAAAATCTGGATGTGAGTAGTTCAAAAGTGAAAACGACTCGTAATTTGGATGAATGGTTATCAAGATATTTTATTTTGAAAAATCGAATCTAAAAAATAAATGCGGCGTACAAACTCCCCGCGCGGAAGGACAAATCCCACCAAAAATCTCTCATTGTGACACTTATCGCAAATGCACAAACCCCACACGGTTCCCGTGGGAGGAGAACCTGATACATGGCGAGAGAGCACACGAGAAGGGAAAACACGACACTAAGCGTGTTACGGTCGCGTGAGCTGGACCTTTGCAAAAAATTCCTTTATTTAGTGATTACCCAATCCCGTCACCCCTTAAGGTTTCGTTTTGGTACACAGATGTGGGCCGGGATTTGAAGGGAAAATCCTCTAGGTGCTGAAAATTCTCACAAGGTCGTTTTACGCACAGGGGGTGGGGTTGGTCCAACCCGGTCAAACCACAACAAACTCTCCCGATCCACGTGTGTTCGATGCCTCCAATGAGGGCTCGAGGATCATCGGGAAAGAAGCAACGAAGAGAGCGATAGGAAAAATTGGGGATTGGGCGAAGGAAAGGGTTCACCCGATCCCCATAAACCCTCTTCGCCGTCTTCTAGGAGCGGGGTGACGCGTTGGGTCTCCACGGGAACATCTTCTTGGTGGGCAACACCAGAGTGATCTGCACCAAGGTGGATTCGGCCCAGGTGCACGACCAGACCCTGCCTGCGGTCTTGACCATCCTTCAGGTTGTCTAGCCCGCAGTGTTCATCAGGGCGACGGTAGTGTTCCTCTTGTTATTAGCTGCTTTGTGCCCTTATGTATTCGGTGTGTTCTTGTTGCTTTTAGCTGTCGCATGTGTCGAGAAGTCTTGCCTTGTTTATGGACTTGGCTGCTTGCTGGTGATGTGATGGATTAGCTCAGTGTTTCATTTCTATTTCTTTCTATTTGTGTGGCTCATTGATGATGGTGCTCATTTTATCCTTCCTAGCCACTCCCCCATTTCCCCAAGCCCCACTCCGTGCCCCTGCGCAACAGGCTCGAGCCTCATCAGTGGTTGCTCGATCGGGCGCTCGTCGCTCGGCCGTGCAAGGGCAGCCGGTAACCTGCTTCATGGTTCTTGCCTGCTCGTTGTGTGCGCTGCCCCCAAATCCCCAATGCAGATTGCAGAGTAGGCCAGTTATATGGGTTGTTTATAAATGCAGCTAATTTATTTCTGTTTTTTTTTGGTGTTCACTGAAATTGCATAACAGCCGAATTATTTGGACTTTTAACTTTCTTATCAATCCCTTTAACCAATTCTCAAACAAATTTGTTATATTTTTTGAAAAAATATACCGAATGTGTATTATGCATCATATGATTTTTGCAAACATGCATTTAATAAATATAATACATGTCAGATTGTTTCATTTTTATCACTAAAACAATATTTCTTATTACCTTGCTAATTACTTTACTTATGTTTGTTTTAAAAAGTCAAATCCACATTCCAAACAAAATTGACTAGAGCTACCAAATTCAACTGTTGTTACATTCTATTGATGTTATCTTTTATCATGCAAAATGCGTTCATGTCTAAAATATTGACATTGTAGTCTTGCATGTTCATTTGGAGTGGGCCCACCCTCCTCTTCATTTTAAGGAAATACAAAGAAGATTTAACACACCAGAAAAGAAATACCATCTGGTACTAAGCTACCTCTGAAAGTTAAAGGTGCCAATAAATTTTGGGAAACAATGGCTTGATTCTTTTTGTTGTTGTTGTAACCACTAATCACACTACACTTGAAAGAAAATATCATCCATTCCCAGGTATGTCTATTTGTAAGAAATCCCGATAGTAAACATGGAACTTGCTTGTGTAGTAGTGTGGACAGCAAAAACGAAGCGGCGGAATATCCATTGATGCATGCAGGGAGAAATCGCAAATGCATGGATGCATGCCACGTATGGTTTTCCTCTTGCAGGTTATGTACATGCGATTCACGTGTGCGTCCGGCCGATCGAGCTGTGTTGCTGTCATCTGTTTTGGCAGCTTCCAGTAAGCACCATGCATGGATTCTCATGTCGAAGAATATGCTCGAACAATGAAGCTGACATGTGCGTCTGTCACTCTGTCTCAAAATAAAACACAAATATATGAACATGGAAAAAAATTCAGCACCTGAAAGAAAAAGGGTAAAAAACGAAGACCAAGTGTAACACGTGTTCCATAATTTGAGGGGGGAGGGTAGGCCATCTAATAGACGAGAGGGAGAGGAAGGGAGCCGAGGTGGATTAGGGTTGTCCACTGCGGCGATGCTGCCCGATTTTTAAGAGGCGGGCGGGTGAGTGCATGCATTAACAGCGGGGAGCGGGAGTAGATATCAACACATGAACGCCTTGCCACCAACCAGCGGCGCACGGTGATCTACGCGCCACTACGCTGTAGCTACATGTAGCGCGTCAATTATACCACGCGCCACCAGCACGTTTCGCATGCACGGTCTGGTGGGGCCCATGTAGATGTGGCGTGTCGTACTTATCTGCGCGTAACTGATGCACGAACAACAGTACCCAAATTCAACACGCCACTGACAATAACAGTGGCGCGCGAAAACAAAGAACGCCACTGATAGGGGTACGTACTACACTAAGAGTTTTCCTACTGGTGTTGGATTCCACAAAGTGGGGACTACAAAAGCTTAAAACACATGAATGGGTGTAATTATCCTATGAAGAAGGCAAGTTGTTTCTGTGAGAAGCATGAGATCTCAATACTCGATATAGAAATTGACTATGAGAACCAAAGAAACCAAGATAAAAAAATGATATTGCCAATGCACATCATTGCCGTTTTGATTGTTTCTTTGATGTTGAAGATATGTTAGGAGAAGATTTTCATGAGAAAAATCAGTGAGATAAATTCTGAGTTTCTTCTATATGTATGTTTGCCTTTGAGACCAAGTGTTCTATTTTGTAGTTTTGACAAGGAAAAGTAGGCGCATTTAAGCTAATATTTATCCTGATGGCTTTAATCACAAAGATAGGGTGACTCTTGAGCATGAACTTTGGCTCTATATAGTATTTTTATACATCATGTGTAAAGGGCGCTCTCGGATTCTCACGATACAATGGCAGATACACTCTTACAGAGATCAGTTCGAGTTCAGAGAAGGAGATCGAGGAAGGAGAAGAAAAGGACAGGGAATGAGAGCCAGGTTCGCCGTGATCCAAACGGATGGTCTCTCTGTTGCTCCTGTGTGTATATTTGTAGCCTGTGCATCCCCACAGCCTCTTGTGATGGTGACTGGGCCACGGCCCACAGCGTCGGCCCATGGTATGTAGAGGGTCCCTGAGACGCCGGGGTCCCATGGAAATCGCAGCACCATGTATAGATCCAAACCTGTCATATGCCTTCCTCCTTGAATTGGTTCTTGTCCGCCACCAAATGCCCCAATAAACAACAACTCCGAACTTGTAACCTGGAAGGTACATCTTGCTGTCCTTGAATGGGAAATGCAGTCCAAGTTGTCCCAAGCAGAACTGAACATGATTGGTGCCACAATACGAAGCTGATATGTATGAGTAAACAGCAATATTGACTGGACTGAACAATCAACATATGGCTGCACAGAAAACCCAGTGCTGAACATGCTCGCAATCTCAGTCAAGAGAGCAGTTGTAGACCACGATGGTTCCATGTTTTTCAGAGCAACAGACTGAATAAGAATGAACAAAGATAGTCGACCCATCACAGAACGTGCAAATTTGAAGTCCTGACTTCCAAGATGAATTAGTCCACGGCTAAGCACTGAAGGTATATTATCCCATTCCATTTGAGCCGTGGCATAGGCAACATGCAATTTCTTGACGTGAACTGACTTAGCACAGTTATTCATAACCATCATAGAGTACTTGGAGTCAGAATACCATGTGGTTTTTGTTCCCATATCAAGCTGATGGTCAGTCAGACAATTACTGCGAACTGCAAGATGAGTAGCAATCGCTAGACGGACTAGAATCCTGTACCTGAACCATGTTGTGATGATGTACTTGGTAATGTTCACACGCATATTTTGAAGACAGAGTATAATTTCGGCATGTGTCAGCTCAACTCCCATAGACACATGCTCCAGTAGTATACGATATGAACAAACCATAAGCCAGAGTGGTGACCAAGGGTTCAGAGCACACCAACTGAACTGAATTAGTACTCTGAGGTCACTCCATGTCGCTAACTCAATTTCTGTAAATTCTTTTTGTTGAAGCTCACATTGAAATTTTGGCTCATAATATTCCTTGACAACAACAACATAAGAGATTTTCTTTTCCTGGTCAGATATCCAAGCTAAATAGCCAGCCCCAGTTGACCAGCAAACTAGTACACCCATTGACACAGAACCATTGGACTCAGATACATTCAGATTTTGGAACATCGGTTTCTTGAGATAAGTATCATGAACAGCTTGGGAACATGAAACTTTGGTGAAGTCAAAGAGAACTACTTCCTGTCCGGGATCCCATGGTGTCACTATCCATTCAGTGATACAAGCAGTAGATGTGCGAGTCAAAATGATCTGGTTCTGCAGAAGCCAATCAGCCAGCATATTAAGATAGATATCTTGCTCTGGTACTTGCATCTGTACTACAGGGACAAAATTCCCAGGCCAATAAGAAGCATCATGAGTTGCACAGTTGACAAAAGCTTCAGGTTTAGGACACTTCAGTTCAAGGCTTCTGACATTTCTGAACATATAACCACAGAACTCACATATAACCAGGGTAGATAGTTCAGCATTTAAGAACATGTTCTTCGGTACTGAACAAGAAGCAATGGGCGTGGCCAGGTTGCTAGCAGCTGCTCCTGAAGCCAACACATCAGAATAAACCCTTGGAATAGCCCAGCATGACCTGTACCAAACCTGGAGCGCACCATACTGCTATGTGATATTCCGACAGCTATAATAACATTTGTAGCATGAGTACCGGCGTCCTTGCTCATTTCAGATTTTATCCGAGCACCACTTCTAAGAAGCCCAACCAGTAAGGCACACACCTCTGCACTGGAAAAGCAGATCAAATTGGCCCCAACAAAACTGAAGATGGTTGGTGCCAGAATACTCTCACAAACTGTATCACAGGAGAAGCTCGAGCAGTACAATTCCTGGTGCCAACCAGCAATTAACCATGAACCAATGCAAACAGTACTGTCTACACCGAAATACGCACAAGTCAAAGCTGGAACATTGCTACTGTCCACGAGAACTGTCAAGAAGGTGATAAACACAGAACCAATTGGCACTAGCTTCAGTTCAAGCCTTCTCACCGTAGCATTCAAGTCTGTGAGTGAGAACTTGATATCATCACAAAGTGTTGCAGGGGAACCATCAGAAATGCATCTCCGAGACTCCTTCTCAACGGCATCACTTGGAAACTCACAGCCATTACTCTTCCCGAACGATGGCCATGGCAAGGGTCGTGCCTCAACTCTATCAACATGAACTCCCATGAAAGAAGGCCACAAAGGAAATCCAGGAATGAACCAGAGATGCCAAACAAGAGTAGTATCTATTGACTGCACATAATTGCCACTTGACCACCAATATTTGAGACACAAGAGCATCTCATCCAAGCATCTCAATTCACTAAAACTGCACATCTCACGGACAATGATGTAACCAGTTGAGGTGAAGAGGTTACCATAGAATTCTAGGATTTGGAACTCAAGAGTAGCACAACTTTCTGCACGGAAGTCCTCAGAACTGCACCACTGAGACTGCTTCAGGAGGGTCACGCTTGGAGCTTCGCAGTCATATTCCTCCATGAACGACGGCCATGGCAGGGGCCGTGTGTCATCTCCAATGGGATGAATATCCAGTAAGGAAGGCCAGGGCATAGGTCGATGTAACGGGACCTTGTTTGTGACGCACTGACTAGAACTCGGCCTGACGAGCTCACTGAAGCCGTAGAGCTGTTGCATCTGAATCCCAGGTGCGAGAACCACCCGACACACGCCCACGAGGGCCTGGTGCACCGGTGCATCACAAGTGTTGAGGTTGTACTCGGTCAGGGTCGGCGGCAAGGACGCAACCAGCACCGGGGCTGCCAACGGTTGCTGGGCCGAGCAGTCCGTCGAACAGTTCACGGGCACGGTGGTGATGAAACAGGTCGAAGCAGCAAAGGCGACCTCGGGGCCCTCCTCGATGGTGGTCGGCGCCGTGTCGACGGGGACGGCATGGCTTGTGTCGAGGTTGACGATGCAGGAGTTCGCTGCGGCAGCCGATGCAGGCTTGGTAGCCGACGCCGCCAAGTTGCGTAGCGCCTCTAGGATCTCCTCATGCCTTGCTCCCTCTGCGCCGCCGGGGTATCCACCAGAATCTGCTCGATACAGGCCAATCGCTCCCAATCTAGCCTACATCTCCCAAACATCCTTCTCCCAACTGGACATGGCCGCCCACTCCTCGTCGGTCAGGAGCGCCCGTCGCAGTTCGGCTAAAGGCGGGTAGACGTCGTCCATGGCCCAACCGGGGCCGAGCTCCTCCTTAGCCGGGGAGACGGTGGTGGTGGAGAAACCGGGGGATGGTGTGTCGACACCGGAGAACACAGTGATGGTAGTGCTCATGGCGGATGGGGAAATTTGTGAAATTTTTGGGAAAAGGGTGGTGGACTGGCTCTGATACCAGGTGTAAAGGGCGCTCTCGGATTCTCACGATACAATGGCGGATACACTCTTACAGAGTTCGAGTTCAGAGAAGGGGATCGAGGAAGGAGAAGAAAGGACAGGGAATGAGAGCCAGGTTCGCCGTGATCCAAACGGATGGTCTCTCCGTTGCTCCTGTGTGTATATTTGTAGCCTGTGCATCCCCACAGCCTCTTGTGATGGTGACTGGGCCACGGCCCACAGCGTCGGCCCATGGTATGAGGGTCCCTGACAATCATGTACCGTAAGATTAACTGAAGATCCAACGGTTTACATTCGGCATACTACGTGCTCTCATTGCAACTACATAGTGTACGTGCATCATGTCCGGGGCATCTGTCAGGCGTCGGCGGCAATGGCGAGGCCGAGCTGGGCGAGGTGGTGGACGGTATCATCTGGGTGGCCCTCAACCTTCCTGGGGCGATGATGCAGCGTCCACTTCCCTTCCTCCGTCCTGATCATGCCCTTGTTCGCCTCCTGCCGCCACACCGCCGGCACCATGTGCTCGTCCTTGAGGAAGTCCGCCCCCTTGTTCACCGGCGCCGGGTCCCTCCCGCCGAGCTCGAAGCCGCCGCCGCGTCCCTTGTATCCGTCGAGCAGGTGGAGGTGCGCCTCCAGGTTGTGGTAGCACGCGAGGTCCAAGGTGAACTTGAGGAACGGCGACACGCCGTGGTCCAGCGCCAGGTCGACGCCGATGTGGGACTACACGCTGGGAAGCCCCAGCAGGTCGGCGAACCGCAATAGCCACATGGGGAAGAATCTCTCCGTGATGAGGCCGGGCACCATGGGCACGGTGTCGTGCACGTTGTGGATGCGCAGCGCCTTCACGCCCAGCTCCGCCTCGAACCGCTCCTTGAACCTGGTGTTCCCCACGCGCGGGCCGGAGAAGGAGTACACGCACACGGGCGCCTTGGCGCCGCCGGCCGATGGCGACACGTTGGCGCCGGTCTCAGCGATGTCGTAGGCGCTGAGCATGGCCAGCACGCTCCCGAGGCTGTGGCCGGTGACCGTCACGCTCACCTGCTCGCCCTTCTTCCCGGCGTACAGCTCCACCAGCTTCCGCACCTCGGCCAGCACCTGCTCCCGCGCCGAGTACTTGCAGAACTGGCCCGTCCGGTCCTTGCCGGTGTAGAGGTCGGCGAACCCGCCCTCCACCTTCACCCTTGGGTCGTCGCACGGTATCCCGAACTGGCCGATCGGCCTGAGGAACGCGGACACGTCTTCCAACCACTCGAGCTTGGTGACGGTGCCGCGCCAGGCGATGGCGATGTCGCGGCGGCCGATGCGCGCCGTCTCCTCGTCGGTGGACACGGCGACGAAGCCGATGAAGGTGGCGGTCTCGCTCCACATCCGGTCGTCCAGTGGGTTGTGCTTGCCGATGCTGAACTTGGGGAGGTGGACGTGGGTGGTGGCGTAGAGGTAGCGGGTGACCTCGTAGCCGACGCCGGCGAGGCCGACGTCCTGGAAGAACTTCTTGCGCGGGTACTTGCAGGTGCCGCAGTAGCGGGAGAAGCGGTCGTAGTCGAAGGAGTGGTAGCACGCCTGCGCGAACTCGCCGTACCGGATCAGCTCCCCGCGCAGCACCGTGTCGATCGGGTCCAGCAGCCCTTCCCAGTCGTTGCAGCCGTGGATCTCCCGCCACCTCGACTTGAGCTGCCCGTCCGACCGGCCGGAAACTTCCGCCAGCGTGCCGCGCTCCATGTCGCCGATGACCGAGGTCGGCTTCTCCTTCGGTGGCGCTTTTGCTTCATCTGTCGACAACGCCGAGGTGATCACCAGCCGAGAGGACGACGGCCAGCGTCGTCGACGGCTGATCGACTGCTCCGAGAGCAGCGGCGCCATGGTCGACATTGCTATATATCTGTGTCTTAACGAATTGCTGTTGCGTGACTAGTGTTATGTGAGGTTTTGCAGGAACTCGCACTATTTGGGAGTTGTGGACTTGTGGCGATGACGTTTTTCCGCTGGGATCGCGCGCGTATATATACACGTTGATACACCGGATGATGATCGATTCGTCAGAAGGGTTCACACATGCATATGCATGTACTCTTGTTTTTCTCAAAAAAGAAAAGGAAAAAGAAACTCCATCCACGTTGAAGCTGCAAAAATTATGGGCGGACGCACACGTGAAAGGTATGTACGTGGGCCCGGCTGAAATGTGCGTACGCGGTGGGTGAAGTGCATATGATCCATCTTGTATTTTTTTTTTGTAACAATTCTAGATGTAGATTTCTACAGCGATACCTATTTTCAGTCATATATACGGACGAAACGTCGATAAAAAAGATAATATATTTATGTGCCGCAATTTTTATTTGCCAAGATCAAAATACCTATGAGAGGTCAGAAGTCCATAATGAAGGGCTGGGCACGTTGATCTATGTGACCCTCCTTTCAGGCCTGAAATAGAAAATGTGTGCATTTCTGAAGAAGATTCAGAGGCTAAACCTTGGCACACAAAAACTAAAAACAAGGATACAATGAAGTTGCTACAGAAGCAACAACTCCATGACTCAACAAAAATAAAATAACTGAAAGTAAAATTGGGTTGCCTCCTGATACGTCTCCGACGTATATATAAATTTTGAGGTTTCATGCTTGATTATATAGCAGTGCCACATGTTTTCATAATGTTTTTATATCATTTTGGCATGATTTATGCAACTAACCTATTAACAAGATGCCCAGCGCCAGTTCATGTCTTCTGCTGTCTTTTTGTTTCAGAAAAACATTCTCGGAATCCGATGAAAATTTATAGGATTTATTTCCAAGCAGAAACGAAGACGGATCCAGAAAAGGAGCTGCAGCGGGGCCCACAGCCCCCAGACGCCACCCAGGCACGGCCCAGGTGCTGGCCGCGCCGGGGTCCAACCTGGACGCCTGGTCCACCTCCTCGAGTCGCCCTTTCGCCTACAAATCACTCCCGACGCAAAAACCCTAAGTACCCGATCATATTTTCCAGAAGACGTCCGAGGCCACCACCATCGCCAACCCTAGATCGGGAGGGTTCTGAAGCTCTTCCCGGCACCCTGCCGGAGAGGGGAATCACCACCGGATGCATCTACACCACTGTGTCTGCCTCCGGTGTGATGCGTGAGTAGTCCACCAGGGCACTACGGGTCCATGGCAGTAGCTAGATGGTTGTCTCTCATCCTTGCACTCCATTGTTTAGATCTTATGAGCTGCCTATCATGATCAAGATCATCTTTATGTAATTGCTACATGATGTGTTTGTGTGGATCCGATGAATTGTGGAAGTCATTGCTCTTGTTCATCTATGCTATGTTTTATCTATGATTTTGCATGCTCTCCGATACTAGTGGATGCTTTGGCCAAGTAATTATTAGTGTTGTATGAGGGAGTATTTATGCTTGATAGTGGGTTCATGCCTCTTTTTGTCTGAGCTCGGGTTGACAGAAACGATCAAGACTAGAGATGTGTTGTTGCCACTAGGGAGAAAATAACGGTGTTGATTTCCTTGTGTTATTTACATTGCTTACATTATGCACTTTGCTTATTGCAATTATTTGTTGCTTGCAACTTAATACTTTTGGGTGACATGCTGGATTGCGATCCCAGGGTGGATTATTAGTCATAGATGCAGTTAGAAAACGGTCTATGTATTTTGACGTAATGCCCATATTAGATGAAACTGTGAACTATATTGTTTTATGATAGCATTGTTATGCGCCTACAATTCTGTCAATTGCCATGCTGTAATTTGTTTACCCATCATGTGTACCTTCCGGAGAGACACCACTAGTTAACTGTGGACCCCGGTCCTATTTTCCTACATTGCTTACAACTATTTTCATAAATTTTCATCATCATTTGCTCGCTGGTCATATTTCACTCTCACCATATTTTACACTTGCACTTTTAATTCTTTGTGTTCAGCAAGCCGCGGAGATTGACAACCTCTCTGTTTCGTTGGGGCAAAGTAGTTTGTTTGTGATTGTGTGCAGGTCCACGCCAACACGCCATAACCCTTTTCTGGCGCCGTTGACACCTTGCTAGGCCTTCTCCATGTCCTACTGGATTCGATGACCTTGGTCTTGAAATCAAGGGAACACTGCTTCTATACTGCATCATACCTTCCTCTTGGGGTATCCCAGCGAACGTGTGATCACGGATTAGCACCTCCCAACAAGCGCTTTTCTTTATCGCCTTTTAGCTAGGCGTAATGCCATATATCAAGTTTTTTAGAGGCCTTAGCAAGATCAAGAACATAACTAGACCTTATATTGATTCAAAAGGTAGCTTCATTCTCTTTCTAGGGAAGTGTTCCATCCCTTTTCTAAGAGGAAACTGAAATCATATATTTCCCTCTTTCATATCTATAATGGCACCAACGGTTCTCAAAAACAGTCTTCCCAAAATAATAGGACAAGAAGCATTGCACTCAATATCCATAATAATAAAATCAATGGGAACATAATTATTATTAGCAACAATGAGAACATCATCAACTCTACCTAAAGGTTTCTTCTTAGAAGAATCAGCAAGATGCACATATATATGACATTCTTCCAAAGGTTTCAAATCAAGCATATCATAGAAACTTTTAGGCACAAAGGAAACACTAGCACCAAGGTCACACAAAGCATTGCAATCGAAGTCATTTATTTTCACCTTAATAGAAGGCTCCCAACCATCTTGTAATTTTCTAGGAATGGAGGTTTCAAGTTGGAGCTTTTCTTCCCTAGCCTTGATAAGAGCATCGGTAATGTGTTTAGTGAAAGCAATGTTTAATTTAGTAGCATCTGGTGACTTAGCAAGTTTTTGTAGGAACTTAATGACTTCAGTAAGATTGCAATTATTAAAATCAATTTCATCATCTTTAAGAGGCTAGGAGGATCATCATTAGTAGTTTGGATAGTATAAACATTAACAGTTTTACTATTTATTTCAGCATTTTTAGCTTCTTCTCTCTCTCTAGCCCACCTAGCCTTCAAGCGAACCATCATCCTTTCATTCTCATTAATTTGAATAGAAATAGCATTTAAAGATTCAGTAGGCTTGTCTTGGAGAGGAGTGGTTCTAATTTTTAGAATTTCGACATCATGAGCAAGATTCTCCACTTTAGAGACAAGACTGTCTAGTTTTCCTAGTTTCTCTTCAACAGTTTATTAAAAGCCTTTTGTGTAGTGATAAATCTTTTAGAACATTTTCAAGATCAGTAGGCACACTCTTATTACTATTGTAATAATTACCATAAGAATTTCCATAAGAGTTGCCATTATTAGGAGGATAAGGTTTATAGTTGTTACTACCAAAATTATTTCGATAAGCGTTATTGTTGAAATTATTTCTATTAAGGTAACTAACATCAACTAGATCCTTTTCTTGAGCAAACAATGAGGCAAGAGGAACATTATTAGGATCAACATGGGACTTATTGGTAGCAAGCATAGACATAATCATATCAACCTTCTCATTCAAAGAGGAAATTTTCTCGACAGAATTTACCTTCTTACCAGTTGGAGTTCTTTCGGTGTGCCATTGTGAATAATTTTTCATCATCTCATCCAAAAGATTAGTTGCTGCACCTAATGTGGTGGACATGAAAGTACCACCGGTGGCCGAATCTAACAAATTCCTCGGAGAAAAATTCAAACCTGCATAAAAAGTTTGGATAACCATCCAAGTAGTTAATCCATGCTTGGGACAATTTTTAACCATAGACTTCATTCTTTCCCTAGCTTGAGCAACATGTTCATTATCAAATTGTCTAAAGTTCATAATGTTACTCCTTAATTGTATGATTTTAGCAGGTGGATAGTATTTTCCAATAAAAGCATCTTTGCATTTAGTCCAAGAATCAATACTATTTCTAGGCAAAGATAATACCCATTCTTTAGCTCTCCCTCTCAAAGAAAAAGGGAAAAGTTTCAGTTTTATGATGTCACTTTCAACCTCTTTATATTTTTTGCATATCACATAACTCAACAAAGTTATTTAAATGAGAGGCGGCATCATCGGTACTACCACCAGAAAATTGCTCTTTCATAACAAGATTTAGCAAAGCAAGTTTAATTTCATAAGATTCCGCTTTAGTGGCGGGTGGAGCAATTGGAGAGCATATAAATCATTGTTATTAGTGCTAGTAAAGTCACACAACTTGGTGTTTTCAGTAGTACCCATGCTAATGAAATGAAATAACAAAACAGAAATAAAGACTACACTAATTTTTTTGGGTTTTGTAATTTTTAAACAAGTAAATAAGCAAAACAAGAAGTAAACTAAGCAAGACAAAAATAAAGTAAAGTGATTGAGAGTGAGAGACTTTCCTAGCTGTAGCTCCAAAGTCCCCGGAAACGGCGCCAGAAAACTGCTTGATGGTGATTATAGTAGAGTTGGGTGGTGCCCCAAGAGAAGGCGTGGATGTAGCAAGTAGCAGTTTTCCCTCAGTGAAGAATCAAGGTTTAATCGAACCAGTAGGACTTTGAAATCAACAACAAGGTGCCCATCACGATCTCTGGTGCTTAACCGTGACGAACGCGGACCTGCAAACACTCAACCAAATACTTTGCCCCCAATGGCAGGAAGGTTGTCAATCTTCCTGATCTGCTGAAAACAAAGCGGTTAAACATATACTGTAGTGGAATGATTTATGGAAATGGACCAGGAAGCAAATGATTATGGAAAGCAAGTAAACAAGGTTGTAAACAATGTGAAAAGATGGACCGGTGGCCATGGGTTCAATAGCGGTGTCTCTCCAATAAATAAAATACTCATATGAAGGGTAAACAAATTACAGTTGGGCAATTGACAAGATTATGACACAAACTTAATCTAGCTATATCAACGTGCTCATGGTAATATTCATGTAGGCATCACAACAAATAACAAAGACCGCTGAGTCCAACTGCATCTTTGTCTAAAAAGTCCACCTAGGGATCGCTATCCAGCCTGTCACCCATCGGGATTAAGTTGCAAGCAACAGACAATTGCATTAAGTAAAGTGTATGAAGTAACCAATATTTATGATCACGTAGATATAAACACCGCTGTTTTACCCTTAGTCGCAACAGCACACTCTTGTCCTTAGACGTTTATGTCACTCGTGCCCAGGCACAAGAGGGGGTATGAACCATCTATCTAGCATAAATACTCTCTCTTAGAGATATAAACAATCACTTGGCCAAAGCAACCACTCATATCGGAGAGCATGCAAGAACATAAATTAACATATAAGAATCATGCACAATCTGATCATAACTTCATAATCCATCGGATCCCAACAAACTCATCATATAACATTACAAATAGTCGATCTTGATCGCGTAGGGCAGCTCACAAGATCATAAACATGAAGCACAAGGGAGAGAGATAACCATCTAGCTACTGCCATGGACCCGTAGTCCAAGGTGGAACTACTCACACTTCATCCCGGTGGAAGGCATGGCGATGTAGAGCCCTCCGAGATCGATCTCCCCTCCGGCAGCGTGCCGGGAGCAGCTTCAGAATCTCCCCGAACTAGGGTTCAGGGTGGCGGCGGCTCCGAATCGTGGTTCTGGAAAATAATCGTCGCTCTCTCATTTTTAGGTCAGAAGGCAATTTATAGGCGTCGAGGGAGGCCGAGGCGGCGTCTAGGGGACAGGGGCGGGTCCCACCCACGGCCCCACCTTAGGCCTCGGCCAGGGGTCACCCTGGCCCCTGGGTGGCCCCTCCGGCTCCCCTTCGTTCCAGGTCTCTATTTTGTCGCATAAAAATCGTCGTAAATCCTCGTCCAATTCCGAGAATATTTCCTTAAGTGGATTTTCTGAAATAGAAAACAGCAAAAACAGGGAACTGACACTGGGCATCTTGTCAATAGGTTAGTCCGACAAAATGCCTAAAAATGATGTAATAACATAGTAAAAATATGTGACAATGGCATATAACGAGCACTGAACAATCAAAAATTATAGATACGTTTGACACATATCAGGGAGGATATGGAGGAAAGGGCCAGGGTATCCCCACGGTGGCATGCCGCCAGGGGGAAAACCGAACAGGGGAGGGAAAGGATATTGTTGCTGCATAGGGGAAAACTCAAAGAAGTTCGACTGTGGCTACTGCCACTCCCCCCTTCCTGAATTGGATCCCCTACCTCTTCCCCTACCACCCCTTCCCCTATCTGCCATGACCTCTTGCCTAAATTCCTCCTGCGGCTGATCTAGATTATCTTCAATCCCTAAAGCCCGCAGCCCTTCAGCGTCGTCGCTCTCCACTGGCTCTATCCTTCTGGGAACCCTAGATCTCCTGTGGGTTGATTTTGGAGACGGCGACTGTGGTATCACCTTGGGTATATACTCAGGAATATGCCAGAGCTGAGCAAAAAGCTCCTCTATGCCATCTCCATCAAAATCCCCAAACTGACCTCGGACTACTGTGTCACTGCTTACTCGGCCCCCACTGGACTCCCTCAACTGCCCCTGAGATTCATCCAAACCATCCCCCTCCCGCTGCAAATCTGTGAGAAATTGGGGTCCATCCCCAAATCGGAGGTAGAAGACGATCTCCATGATGCTGTTGAGCTTGTCTCCACGCCACTAAAATCACTGATCCCTACTACAAACCTCTCCTCAACTCGCACAGGATCAACGGGCAAAGTGTGTCCGACCCCAATTCTATGTGAAACTGAAGGTTGAACAGAGCCTCTGCCACTACCATCTCCGTCAGAGCAATTTGCTCCTCTGCAGATAATCGGCTGCAAGCAGGCTGGATTGGCTCCAGCAGTACCTTCCGTGGCATGCCCCTCTTCCTCGGCATCACCACCTGGCTGGATTCCGCTGCATGCAACAGCTTCTTCATTGAGGCGCTCTTTGCTGGTCTCCGACCTCGCCGTGGTTTCGCTGTGTCTCTCCGACCATGGGAGCTCCATGCTAGAATCAACCACTTCCGCATCGAGACGCGCCTCCGCTTGTCCGTCCACGCCATGACGAACCTGACTGCCAGTTTCCTCTAGCCCCGGACCCCTGATCTGAAAGGGTCGTACGAGAGAAAACAAAAAAAATTCCTACGCAAAGAAGGCGGAATAAAACCCAAACAATATCTCGATCTACTAGATGTTGGTAGCAAGATGGAGATCAAATCTCATCCTTGAAGAAAACCGTGCGTGTTTTGTCAAGGCATGGGTTGGCTAGTCGATCCCCGTAACTAGACTCGTCTAGTCACGAGGAGATGTATTATCCGATCCTTAGCACCGCACGAGCAGCGCCTCCGCGGTATCCACACGTTCAGCTCGATGAAGACTCCATGATCTTGATTGCGCAAGAGGTGGTGGAGAGGCTCGCGAGATCTCAGCAGCACGACGACGGTGTGGTCGTGGATATGGTGGAGATCCTGGCAGGGCTTCGCCAAGCGGCTGCGGGAGAGGAGGAGGGGCGGCGGCTAGGGAGGGGAAGTGGAGGAGCAGGGGCGGCGGTGGGGTGCCTTGGCCTCCAAGCCAGCCCCTAGGGTTTAGGGTTCGGCCCCCTTTGCCCTAGCCCGCATGGGCCCTATGGGGCTGGTGCGGCCAACCCATATTGGCAGCCACACCACTTTGGTCCATGTGGGCCCCACTTATAGACTCTTCTAGAACCTTCTAGAATCTTTTGGTACCCTGCCGAAAAATTCCTGAACTTTTCCAATACCTCAAGAAACCACTTTCCTTACATGGATCTTATTCTCCAGACTCTTCCGGATCTTCTCGTGATGTCTAGGATCTCATCCGAGACTCTGAATGAATATTTGTTCACACCGTCATTTATCTCAAGCCCTAACTACATCGAACGTTAAGTGTGTGACCCTACCGGTTCGAGAACATGCAGACATGATCTTATCAATAATCAATAGCGGGACCGGGATGCCCATATTGATTCCTACATATTCAACGAAGTACTTTACCGGTTGAACCACATTGTCTGGGATTCAATTAATCCATATATGATTCCTTTGTCATGATATATTGCTTATCCGAGATTTAATCACCGATATCACCATATCTGATTAATCTTGTTTCCGACAAGTTCTCTTTACTCGTTTCCATAGGATAGGATCCTTATGACTAGCTACTTAGTTATATGCTTGCAAGCTTTTGCATGCTATGCTACCGAGAGGGCCCAGAGATATCTATCCAACCCATTGGACGGACAAATCCAATCTTGATTCATGTGACCCAACAACCTACCATCGGAGATACCTGAAAAACACCTTTATAATCACCCTGTTACGAAGTGACGTTTGATGTCCACGAAGTATTCCTCTGATAGGCGGGAGTGACATAATCTCATGGTCTTTGGAAACTATATTTGACATCTATAAAATGGACTTGTCCATTACATCATCTCCTATGATATAACTTCGTTTATCAAGTGATTCATAAATCCTTAGCTAGGAAACTTCTAACCAACACTTGATCAAATGAACTAGTTGTGAGAGGCTCACTAGGGACACTTTGTCGTTTATATTCCACACATGTATTTGTTTCCGGTTAATACAATTATAGCATGGATAATAAACATTTATCATGAACGGGAAATATGATGAATAATAACTTTTATTATTGCCTCTTGGGCATATCTCCAACATGATCCTCCCCCATTTCCCGGTCAGGGATGACCGGTGAAAGTAGGGCGAGACCACTCCAGCTTGCTCCTCCGCCTCCGCACATCCCTTCGCCGTGAATCGCCTCGCCGCGCACTTCATGAGCACCTGCTTTACCCGGAATCGCCAGCGCTGGAGAGCTCTCCATTGACCCCTAAGAAAACCCTCGCGGAGGATTCGAGACAACAAAACGGCGAGATACGCTGATGAGTGGGCAAGGGGCGCAGAGGTACGGCGACGCGTGGCGGGGTGGCGTGCGGAGCGAACCATGGCCGGAGACCGAGGTGGTTCCGCCATGAACAATAGGTGGGTGCGCTACAGTGGTCGCGAGCGGTGCGGCCATTTTTGCAGCGAAAGAAATCGCCCTCTGAGGTTTGGTTAAGTCTTGTTTGGCGGTGAAGGTGACAACGCGATTAACTTCGCCGAGTGTTGCTCATTTCCATAGGGAGTTAAGCCTTATTTCCAAGTTTTGAGATGGAGATGGCCCCAGATGCCGGGTTCTTTCCATACTTTGTTTTTGTGAAACAAAATTCTATTTATTTGAAACATATTTCACGCAGCTTGGTAAAAATATCTCACCCAAACTCATATTGTTTTAAAATACCTGTATACATCAATGTACTGTACGATTGATTGAAGATCAATCAATAGTTTACACTAGGGATATTAGCGCGGCAAATGCCGCGCGTGTTTGGTGTATTTCGAATTTGAAAATGTCGATATTTAATAGTGGTGAAAATTTGAATTTTTTTGGAATGTAAAGAAATTTCAGGGTTAAAAATTGTTTGCACTTTGAAATTTTGTAGTTGACGTGAATATCATGTTTAAATAAGTAGAGCTTTGTATAAATTCTAAAACTTTCCCTAATTGTCGTTGTGGTGAAACATCTTTGGAACTTTTGTAAATAATGTTGGTGAATATTATTGGGAAAATAATATTTTTATGTAGTTGAATATTGTGTTGGGAAAAAATACTCGTTGGAGAGATTTTTAACAAATATTGTGTGGAAGCTTGTTTGAACTTCAAAAAAAAAATTGTTTGGAGAAATTTCTAACAAATATTGTGTGGAAGTTTGTTTTAACTTTTAAAAAAAAAACCCCGGTGCAGTGACACGGTGCGCTTTGTGGAGTAAATTGTATGATGAACTTTATTGGTTGTGCATTAGTGATAAATACTGGTAGTAATTACTGTTTTACAATTCATGGAATAATTATTTGTAAATGAACATTATCGGGAAATTATGGTTAAGATGAAGAGATGTGGCGAACAATTTTTGTTAAAGTGTGCTGTTGAAGTAATTTTGTCGTCGCTGAGGTTGGAAATAGTTGTGTAAGATACAAAAAAGAAGGACGTTTTCAATTTTGTGTGTAAAGTTTGGAATTTGCTTGAATTTTAAATTTCTTTGAATTGTGAAATGTGAATATTTTTGTTCCTGTTGTAAATATTGCGTCATAAGCCTGTGATTTTGGTAAAATTTGGGAAATTTTGACATGTTGTCTGTATTAATTTTTTTTGAGTGGAAAGTTTGATAATTTGTTAAATTTAGAAAATTTTGTCATATTTTTTTGTATTATTTTTAACTGCAGGTTGGAAAATATGTTTTTTTTGTGGTGTAGCATTTTTTTCTAATTGTTATTTTGAATTGTAGTTAGGAATATTTTTCTGTAAATTTTTTAATTTGGATTATATGATTTTTTTTTTGGATTTTAGTTTTTTTTTTTGTAATTGTGAAATTTCTGGTAATTGGGGCCCACAGGTGTTTTTTTTGGAAAATGATTTAAACAATTTGAAAACTGGCAGGTGGGACCGTGTGTGACGTCAGCGCTGACGTCGTTTCATCTGCGCCACTGCCGCGGCGGCGAGGACGACGGCAACGCCGCGCCACCGCGAGTTGGCACGCGCGAGTAGGAGCGCTGGACGCGCGCGAGTGCGGGGTAGCAGGAAGCGGCTGCGCCGCTCGCTTTACGTCGCCGGAGCGGCGGCTGTGCCGTGCGGGCGCGGCGGAGGAAGCAGCGCCACGGCGACGTCGATTCCGGCGACGGCGCGCCGTTTCTGCACGCGAAAGTCAGCGAGGAGGGAGAGGCGAGGAAAGCGAAGCTCGTCATGTCGTTCGATTTGAACGGGAAGGTCCGGAGCAGCGAGGATGCGCGTCGGCGGCGCCGCCGAGCACGGGCTCGCGCGGGGAGAGAGGAAGAAGAGGATCGTGTTGTGCTGGCGTTTTTACACGGAGATCCCTGTCGTTTCCGAAAATCGCGCATTAGTCCTTTGCGGGCGGTTTTTTGCGAAATTGCGCGGTGGAGGCTACGTGTCGTCGCGGGGTTGGTAGAAATCCCGTGCTACAGTGTTACTGTATCACGCACGCTTTTTGGCGTGATCAGGACCATCGGACGCGTCGATCGGAGGGCTGTCGGTTTCCGGGTGACGTGGAAGCTGGAATAGAGCATGAATCTGTCCTACTTTTATATATAGAGGCTTTTTGTGGTGTAGCATTTTTTCTAATTGTTATTTTGAATTGTAGTTAGGAATATTTTCTGTAAATTTTTTAATTTGGATTATATGATTTTTTTTTTGGATTTTAGTTTTTTTTTGTAATTGTGAAATTTCTGGTAATTGGGCCCACAGGTGTTTTTTTTGGAAAATGATTTAAACAATTTGAAAACTGGCAGGTGGGACCGTGTGTGACGTCAGCGCTGACGTCGTTTCATCTGCGCCACTGCCGCGGCGGCGAGGACGACGGCAACGCCGCGCCACCGCGAGTTGGCACGCGCGAGTAGGAGCGCTGGACGCGCGCGAGTGCGGGGTAGCAGGAAGCGGCTGCGCCGCTCGCTTTACGTCGCCGGAGCGGCGGCTGTGCCGTGCGGGCGCGGCGGAGGAAGCAGCGCCACGGCGACGTCGATTCCGGCGACGGCGCGCCGTTTCTGCACGCGAAAGTCAGCGAGGAGGGAGAGGCGAGGAAAGCGAAGCTCGTCATGTCGTTCGATTTGAACGGGAAGGTCCGGAGCAGCGAGGATGCGCGTCGGCGGCGCCGCCGAGCGCGGGCTCGCGCGGGGAGAGAGGAAGAAGAGGATCGTGTTGTGCTGGCGTTTTTACACGGAGATCCCTGTCGTTTCCGAAAATCGCGCATTAGTCCTTTGCGGGCGGTTTTTTGCGAAATTGCGCGGTGGAGGCTACGTGTCGTCGCGGGGTTGGTAGAAATCCCGTGCTACAGTGTTACTGTATCACGCACGCTTTTTGGCGTGATCAGGACCATCGGACGCGTCGATCGGAGGGCTGTCGGTTTCCGGGTGACGTGGAAGCTGGAATAGAGCATGAATCTGTCCTACTTTTATATATAGAGGCTTTTTGTGGTGTAGCATTTTTTTCTAATTGTTATTTTGAATTGTAGTTAGGAATATTTTTCTGTAAATTTTTTAATTTGGATTATATGATTTTTTTTTTGGATTTTAGTTTTTTTTTGTAATTGTGAAATTTCTGGTAATTGGGGCCCACAGGTGTTTTTTTTGGAAAATGATTTAAACAATTTGAAAACTGGCAGGTGGGACCGTGTGTGACGTCAGCGCTGACGTCGTTTCATCTGCGCCACTGCCACGGCGGCGAGGACGACGGCAACGCCGCGCCACCGCGAGTTGGCACGCGCGAGTAGGAGCGCTGGACGCGCGCGAGTGCGGGGTAGCAGGAAGCGGCTGCGCCGCTCGCTTTACGTCGCCGGAGCGGCGGCTGTGCCGTGCGGGCGCGGCGGAGGAAGCAGCGCCACGGCGACGTCGATTCCGGCGACGGCGCGCCGTTTCTGCACGCGAAAGTCAGCGAGGAGGGAGAGGCGAGGAAAGCGAAGCTCGTCATGTCGTTCGATTTGAACGGGAAGGTCCGGAGCAGCGAGGATGCGCGTCGGCGGCGCCGCCGAGCGCGGGCTCGCGCGGGGAGAGAGGAAGAAGAGGATCGTGTTGTGCTGGCGTTTTTACACGGAGATCCCTGTCGTTTCCGAAAATCGCGCATTAGTCCTTTGCGGGCGGTTTTTTGCGAAATTGCGCGGTGGAGGCTACGTGTCGTCGCGGGGTTGGTAGAAATCCCGTGCTACAGTGTTACTGTATCACGCACGCTTTTTGGCGTGATCAGGACCATCGGACGCGTCGATCGGAGGGCTGTCGGTTTCCGGGTGACGTGGAAGCTGGAATAGAGCATGAATCTGTCCTACTTTTATATATAGGCATTAAGGAATGTCCGTCCTAAATAGGAGCAATAACTGTTCATTGCAACTAGGTACGTGCTTGTCCGGCCGGCGCATCTGTCACGCCGGCGTTATCGGCAATGGCGGCAACGGCGATGCCGAGCTGCGCGAGGTGGAGCTCGGTATCATCCGGGTGCCCCTCAACCTTCCTCGGGCGATGATGCAGCGTCCACTTCCCTTCCTCCGTCCTGATCATGCCCTTGTTCGCCTCCTGCCGCCACCCCGCCGGCACCATGTGCTCGTCCTTGAGGAAGTCCGCCCCCTTGTTCACCAGCGCCGGGTCCCTGCCGCCGAGCTCGAACCCTCCGCCGCGGCCCTTGTATCCGTCGAGAAGGTGCAGGTGCGCCTCCAGGTTGTGGTAGCACGCCAGGTTCCTGGTGGGCTTGAGGAACGGCGATACCTTGTGGTCCAGCGCCAGGTTCACGCCGAGGTGGGAGTAGACGCTGGGCAGCCCGAGCATGTCCGCCAGCCGCAGCAGCGGCATCGGGAAGAGCGCCTCCGTGAATATGCCGGGCACCATGGGCACCGTGTCATGCACGTTGTGGATGCGCAGCGCCTTCACCCCTAGCTCCCGCTCGAACCGCTGCCTGAACCAGGTGTTCCCCACGCGTGGGCCGGAGAAGGAGTAGACGCACACGGGCGCCTTGGCGCCGCCGGCCGACGGCGACACGTTGGCGCCGGTCTCGGCCATGTCAAAGGCGCTGAGGATGGCCAGCGCGCTGCCGAGGCTGTGGCCGGTGACCGTCACGCTCACCTCCTCGCCCTTCTTCCCGCGTAGAGCTCCACCAGCTTCCGCACCTCCGCCAGCACCTGCTGCCGCGCCGAGTACTTGCAGAACTTGCACTTAGGGTCCCTGCCGGCGTAGAGGTCGGCGAAGCCCCCCTCCACCTTCACCCTCGGGTCCTTGCACGGTATCCCGAACTGGCCGATCGGCCTGAGGAAGGCGGATATGTCCTCCACCCACTCGAGCTTGGTGACGGTGCCGCGCCAGGCGACGGCGATGTCGCGGCGGCCGATGCGCGCCGTCTCCTCGTCGGTGGAGACGGCGACGAAGCCGATGAAGGTGGCGGTCTCGCTCCACATCCGGTCGTCCAAGGGGTTGTGCTTGGCGAGGGTGAAGTTTGGGAGGTGGACCTGGGCGGTGGCGTAGAGGTACCGGGTGATCTCGTAGCCGACGCCGGCGAGGCCGACCTTCTCGAAGAATCTCTTGGGCGGGTACTTGCAGGTGCCGCAGTAGGGGAGAAGCGGTCGTAGTCGAAGGAGTCGTAGCAGGCCTGCGCGAACTCGCCGTACCGGATCAGCTCGCTCCGGAGCACCGTGTCGATGGGGTCCAGGAGGCCCTCCCAGTCGTTGCAGCCGTGGATCTCCCTCCACCGCGAAGTCAGCTGCCCGTCCGACCGGCCGGTGTCCTCGGCCAGCGTGCCGCGCTCCATGTCGCCGATGACGGAGGCCGGCTTATTCTCTTCGTCGGTTGGCAACGCCGACGTGGTCACCACCGGCCGGTGCGGCGACGTGCGTCGTCGACGGGTGATCGACTGTGGCGAGGGCAGCTGCGGAGGCAGCACGCTCCGGGTGCCGGCGAGCGAGAGGCTGGAGGAGCACGACATGGTGGTCGACATTGCTGCTGATTAACTTACTCCTGTTTGTCCTGTGAACTCGGTGTGAGTTGTGATCGATGAGGTTCGAGTGGTCGGATCGCGCGTATATATACACATCTGGCTGCGTGGTACACGGTCGATAGCTGATTCGTCCTGATGGTTCACACATGCCTCTTGTTTTTCTTCACAAAGAAAAAGGAAAAAAAACTCCGTGGGTGCATATTGGAAGCTGCCAAAAATGGTGATATGGCAGGACGCACACGTGAATAATGTACTTGAGCCCCCGGCCAGATCGACATGGCAAAGCAAAGAATCACTACACTAAAAATGAGACATGTATATCTTCTTTTTCACGGAAATGTATATTGGTTGTCAATTTGTCACACGTTCCGCTTACTTCGTCTTTACTGACCACACGCAATAGCTTTTGTAAGCGTCATTCGACACGGGTATTCATGACGTAAGTGTCGCTTCATCGACTGCTTTTTCATTTCTGCCGAGTGGTTTCCTTTTAGTGTGTATTTTGCTGAGTGTATTTAAATTTTAACATAGTACTCTTATATCATTCTAATAACGGCCACATATTGTAGCATGGGCGTGAAATCTCGTTCCCCCAAAGCGAACTCACAGCCGGCTTTGCCAAATCTTTGAGGCGGTCTTTTGCCAAATCTTTGTAGCAAGTTCTATGCACGAAGCTGTGTGAGGCGGTCTTTTGCCAAATCTTTTGTAATTATCCATCATTTCCTAGCATTATGATTAAACAAGGAAGGAGCAAGCAAGGGAATAATAATGATATCACTAAAGTTATAGTTATAGATGTTCACATGAATATAAAATGCAAAGTTTTTGTCTCGTTTCAGAAAAAAAAAAGATGTTCGCATGAGAAGCTACAGTGAGATATTCATGTCTAATCATTGTAGTAACATCAAGTCTATCATTATCAAATGTTAACAAGACCTTTAACATCATTAGACAACATGCATCTTTTTTGTTATAATAGCATTCTAATGCAATTGCATTTGAATCTGCAAATCAACATTATGTTGTTTAACAAGATAATTATCAATTTCATCAAATCATTGATAACTGGGTTTACCATTTGTGTATATACATACTTCAACTTCAAATTATCAGTTCAGTTTGAGTTTGAGAGGTTCTGGTTCCCGAATAGAATTTTTTCCCGAGGAGGGTCGGGATTCCCGGTTACCGCGGTTACCGACAAATCCCGGATGGTTACCGGACAAATTTAAAAATCAAATTTTGAATTCAAATTTTCCGGAAACAGTATAAATAACCTGTTAAGCTAGATGTGAATGTAAGAAGCGCGAGGTTGCGAGTTCGAGCTCGCAAGCTATATTTTCAGATTAATATGTCTTTTTGGATGGAATAGATCGAGACGGGACTCGAACTGGAGACGTCCAGTACGAAACAAAGCGATGCTACCGCTGTGTCGTTGAATAAACTTTGTCCAAACGAGATCCGTTACCTATATCAACATTCCGGAGTTTAAATTCAAAAATTTCAAATAAATTCGGGATTTTTTGCTCGGGCAACCTATTTACCGAGGGGGCTCGGGAAACTCGGTTACCGGTCGGTAACCAGATTTCCCGCCCGGTAACCAAAACCATGAGTTTGACACATTGAATCTTCTTCAGAAATGCACATATTTTCTATTTCAGGCTGAAAGGAGAGTCACATAGACCAACGTGCCAGCCCTACATTATTGACTTCTGACCTCTCATAGGTATTTTGATCTTGGCAAATAAAAATTGCGGCACATAAATATATTATCTTTTCTATCGACGTTTCGTCCGTGTATATGACTGAAAATAGGTCTCGCCGTACAAATCTGCATCTAGAAATGTTACAAAAAAAATACAAGATGTATCATACGCACTTCACCCACCGCGTACGCACATTTCAGCCGGGCCCACGTACATACCATTCACGTGTGCGTCCGCCCATAATTTTTGCAGCTTCCACTTGGATGGAGTTTCTTTTTCCTTTTCTTTTGTTGAGAAAAACAAAAGTACATGCATATGCATGTGTGAACCCTTCCGACGAATCGATCATCATCCGGTGTATCAACTTGTATATTTTTGTATATTTTTTTAGATAAAGAGTATATATTAATATCACGAAGATATCAATTACATCCGGCCTCTGCAACAACGTAATAACCTAGGGTATTACGGATGCACACATCCGAAAAGCAAAAAGAAGAAGAAACTACAAAATAAAAGTCTCGCTACAGAGTTATAGTCCTAGCAGCAACAACACAACCACCACCAAGACAACACCAAATGTCAACTTGTATATAGCCCGCAATCCCACCGAAAAAAATCATCGACCACAAGTCCACAACTCTCCCTGCAAAACCTCACACAACACTAGTCACGCAATCAGCAATTCGTTACGAAACAGATATATACATCAATGTTGACCATGGCGCCGCTGCTCTCGGATCAGTCGATCAGCCGTCGACGACGGTCGCCGTCGTCCTCTCGGCTCGTCATCACCTCGGCGCTGTCGTCAGATGAGGCAAAAGCGCCAGCGAAGGAGAAGCCGGCCTCGGTCATCGGCGACATGGAGCGGGGCACGCAGCCGGAGGATTCCGGCCGTCGGACGGGCAGCTCAAGTCGAGGTGGCGGGAGATCCACGGCTGCAACGACTGGGAAGGGCTGCTGGACCCGTCGACACGGTGCTGCACGGGGAGCTGATCCGGTACGGCGAGTTCCCCTAGGCGTGCTACGACACCTTCGACTATGACCGCTTCTCCCGCTACTGCGGCACCTGCAAGTACCCGCGCAAGAAGTTCTTCCAGGACGTCGGCCTCGCCGGCGTCGGCTACGAGGTCACCCGCTACCTCTACGCCACCACCCAAGTCCACCTCCCCAACTTCTGCATCGGCAAGCACAACCCCATGGACGACCGGATGTGGAGCGAGACTGCCACGTTCATCGGCTTTGTCGCCGTGTACACCGATGAGGAGACGGTGCGCATCGGCCTCCGCAACATCGCCATCACCTGGCGTGGCACCGTCACCAAGCTGGAGTGGGTCGAGGACCTCACCACGTTCCTCAAGCCGATCGGCCAGTACGGGATACCGTGCAAGGAGCCGAGGATCCGAGGGTGAAGGTGGAGGGCAAATGTACATGATGGGGAGGAGCAAATCGGTCCTCATTGACTCATGCATGTCTAGCTTGCCTATGTACATGATGGGAGTTTACGAATTCCCAGAAGGTGTGCATGGCGCATTTAACAAGGAACTCTCGCGCTTTTTCTGGCAGGCGGCCAATGGGCGCGAGAAGTACCATATGGTCAAATGGGCGGATGTCTGCGCCCCCAAGGACATGGGGGACATAGGCATTTTAGCGTCTCGTAAGATGAATACCGCGCTCATGCTTCGGTGGTGTGGCGGATACTTAGAGAGGAGGGGGGGGGGGGCTTTGGCTGCAGCTGATCAAAGCGAAATACCTGCAGGGCCGCCCCCTCCTTGCTTGTGACCGCCGGGATGGATCCCAATTTTGGCGATCCATTCAAACCCTTAAGCATGAGATTAGAAAGGGTGCACACTTCTCCATCGGTAACGGAGAGGGCACCCTTTTTTGGCTGGACCCGTGGCTTGGGGAAAGCTCATTACAGCATAGGTTCCCTTCCCTCTTTGCTATATGTTCGGACCCGATGTTGTTGGTGGCCTTGGTAGTACATAATGGGTTTGGAACATCTCGTTCCGACATACATTTGGACTTGCCGAGGCTACAGCTTGGACGGAGCTACGGGGTTTGCTCCCGGAAGCGCTGCCGGGGGCTACGACCTTGTGTCATGGCATTTGGCGCCTTCTGGGATCTTCTCCGTAAAGACGGCCTATCGTCCGATTAGAGCTTGGGCTTCCCCGTTGTGGAAGGCCCCCCTTCCCCTAAAAATCAAAATCTTCGTGTGGCAACTTCTTAGGGACCGCCTCCCTTCGGGGGTGGAGGTCCGTAAGCGGCATGGACCAGGGGATGGTTTTTGCCCCATGTGTGGGATCCCCGAGACGGGAACCCACATCTTGTTCACTTGTCCTGCGGCCAGGTTTCTATGGAACTTCATCCACGAGGCGCTTGGGCCTGCTTGGCAGGCCTCAGACCTCGGCGTGTTCCTGGAGACCCAGGCGAACCGTACCGGGGAGGAGGGGGGGGGGGGGGACGACGCCTCTTCTGGTTGGTGTTCGTGGCGATGGCGTGGACTCTGTGGACGATTCGTAATAAGATGGTGATAGAGCGGTATTTCTTCGACGTGCGTCTGACTCCATGTTTAAATTTTTGGCTTTCTTGCAGCAGTGGCACCCGCTTTCTAGACAGCGAGACAAGGGGCGGCTAGATGACATACTTGACAGACTCTTGGTGACCGCACATCGCATCTCCTCCCCATCTAGCAGCTAGCGCCGGAGGGCCGCGTTTTTTTGTTCTTCCCACCTTGCCCCACCCCCTTGTTTTTCTAGCTCTTTTTTCATGTTGTTGGGCTTACTTGTGCTGGTGCCCCAGCAAACTCTTCCAGCTTTTCTCGTTTACTTGCGACTTTGTATGGACTTGCTTGGCATGTTACTGATACGTCCATTTTGCATCACTATTTTATATCATAATTTGTCATTATCTATCCTTATATTTCATATTAATACATGATACTTATGTTATTTTGCCTTATTTTGCATGTTTGATGATTATTGGGAATTATCCTTCCGGAGTCAGGTTTCTGCTGGAAAAAGCGTCGTCAAGTCAGCATATCAGCGGAACTCCAAAAATCACGAAACCAATTCTGGGGGTCTTATAATGTCAGATGCCGGAGGCAGCCAAAAGGAGGCAGCCAGGTGGGCCAGGTGGGCCCCACGCCACACCTGGGCGCGGCTGGCCTGTGGGCCGCGCCCAGCTATGGCGTGGCCACCTGGGTCCACCCCCCAGGTTGCCTCTTCGCGTATATCTGCCTCCCGAAAACCTAAGCACGGGGGGACGTCCACGAAATATTCCGCCGCCTCCACGGGACGGAAACCACCGAGAGAGAAAGAGCTCTCTGGCAGGGAGATCCTGCCGGGGAAATTCCCTCCCGGAGAGGGGAAATCATCGCCATCGTCATCGTCATCACGCTGGACTTCATCGGGATCATCATCACCACCATCCACTGCGCCATCACCATCATCTCCACCGACTCCACATCCATCTTGCTGTAACATCTAGGGCTGTACCTTGTCTAGTTCATTGGGGAGACTCTCCCGGTGTTGATTACTCCTTGTTATTGATGCTATTGAGTTTGTTTGGTGGATTAGTGTTCATGTCCAGATTGTTATTCATTGCCATATCATCTCTGATCATGATCCATATGATGTCTTGTGAGTAGTTTGTAGTTCTTGAGGACATGGGGAAGTCATGTTGTTAGTAGTGAAATAATGCTGCGTTAATATTTAATGGTTTGATATTTAAGTTGTGGTGTCATTCTTCTAGTGGTGTCATGTGAACGTCGACTACATGACACTTCACCTTTATGGGCCTAGGGGAATGCATCGTGTACCTAGCTTGCTAGTTGAGGGGTTGCCGGAGTGACAGAAACCTGAACCCCCGTTAGTAAGATAGTGCACGAGGGAGCGTAGGGTCTCAGAGTTTAAAGCTGTGGTTAGATTTATCTTAATTACTTTTCTGCATTCGCGGATGCTTGCAGGGGGTATAATCACAAGTGCGTATTAGTCCTAGGAAGGGCGGTGCGTTAGCATAGATTCACCCACACAACACTTATCAAAACAATGAAGATTAACCAGTTGCACGAAGCGAAAGCACTTGACGAAATTCCCATGTGTCCTCAGGAACATTTGTCTCTTATAAGTAACACACTCGGCTTGTCCTTTGCACTCAAAAGGATTGGGCCACTCGCTGCATTTGTTGCCGCGCTCGTTTATTTACTTGCACTGTTTTTACCTGCTGTTTCGAATACTACTGAAAACCTGTCTGCTAGCTTTTACAGTGAATTCTTGATCAAAACTACTTGCCAGCACCTTCTGCTCCTCGTTGGGTTCGACACTCTTATTTATCGAAAGTACTGCGATACACCCCCTATACTTGTGGGTCATCAAGACTATTTTCTGGCGCCGTTGCCGGGGAGTGAAGCGCTATTGGTAAGGAAATTGGTAAGGAAATTATTTACTGTAATGACTGTTATGGAGTCAAATCCATTTGGTTCGCTGTTTGGGAGGACTACTACCACTGCTACGGTAGTAGATGATCCTCCATCTGCTGAGATTGTTCCATTTAAAATACCTACGAAAATTGTTGGACGTATTATGGATAACCGCTATGATGGAACTGTTCATCCTGGTAATCATTTGCTTTATATACATGAACTATGCGGTTTGTTCAAGTGTGCAGGTATTTCGATGGACATTATTAAAAGGAAATTATTTACTCTGTCGCTGGATGGCAGAGCTGCTGAATGGTATAGTCTGCTGAAGAATGGTCCTTCATTGAGCTGGGCTGAAATTGTCCCTCTCTTTTATTACAAGTTTTATCCTCCAAGTGAGATTCATAAGGATCGGAATTCTATATTCACTTTTTGGCCTTATGAGGGAGAAAGTATTGCCCAAGCTTGGGGGAGATTGAAATTATTAATGCTCAAATGCCCTGTTCATGGGATTCCAAGTAATATTGTCATCAATAACTTTTATGCAAGACTTTCCTATCATGATAAAGATTTATTGGACACTTCTTGTTCTTGGTCATTCACTCGTATGAAGGATGAAGATAAATGGGATCTTCTTGATCGTATCCAGGAAAATACTGAAGGATGGGAGAACGACAAAGGTAGGGAGTCAGGTATAAATTATGATTTCGAATGCATTAAATCCTTTATGGAGACTGATAGTTTTCGTAATTTTAATGCTACTTATGGTCTTGATTCTCAAGTTGTTGTTAATTACTTTAAGGCCTTTGCCTCGTATCTCGATATTCCTAGACAAGGTTGGGAAAAGTATCATGAACCTTATGAAGATAATGCTAATTTGCTCTTGCTAAAAATGTTGAAGTTCAAACTGTTGATCGCATTATACCAGAACCCTATATTGAAAAAATACCTTTTCCTGTTAAAGTAAAAGAACACTCTATTTTGGCTAGTGTGGTTAGCAAAAGTGAACGTAAACCTAGGGAACCTGATGAGCAAATTAGTGTAGAACATGAAGTAGCTATGGTTAAGGAACTTGTAACTGAAAATGTAGAAGGAGGTCATATTGTGTTTTGTGAAGAAGCTTCTAACATGGTTACACATCCTAAAAGAGCTCGAAAGCCTAGTGTTCCTGTGCTTTCTGTTAAAATAGGTGAGCATTGTTATTATGGTCTCTGTGATATTGGTGCTAGTTCCAGCGCTATCCCTTATGCTCTCTACAAGGAAATCAGGAAGGAAATTGATCCTTGCGAATTGGAAGATATTGATGTGGTTATTCAGCTTGCTAATAGGGAAACTATCTGTCCAGTTGGCATTGTCAGAGATGTTGAAGTTTTATGTGGTAAGACTAAATACCCTGCTGATTTCTTAGTTCTCGGTTCTGCTGCTAGTGACTCTTGTCCTATTATTTTTGGTAGACCTTTCCTGAATACTTGTGGTGCTATTATTGACTGTCAAAAAGAGAAATTTTTACTAGATTCGATGGAGAGTCTTATGAGTTTAATTTTTCAAAATTTGCTAAGAATCATTATGAACCTGAAATGCCTAATGAGAACTTTCAAGTTGAACAGCTTGCTTCTATTGCTGTTGGTCCTAACAATGCTTTGCAGCAATTTTTGGAAGACCACGAAAGTGAAGTTTTTGCAGAAGAAAGAAGGGAGATTGACGACATCTTTCTGCGTCAACCTCAAATGCTTAGGCATGATTTACCTGTGGAGGACCTGGGAATTGCGCCCCCTCCTAAAGAAGACCCTGTTTTTGATCTTAAGCCTTTACCTGATAATCTTAAGTATGTTCATATTGATGATAAGAAAATATATCCTGTTATTATTAGTTCTAAACTTTCAGGAGATGAAGAAGCAAAATTATTGCAAGTTCTGAAGAAACATAGAGGCGCAATGGGCTATACTCTTGATGATTTAAAAGGGATTTCTCCTGCTATATGTCAGCATGCTATTAATATTGAGCCTGATGCCAAGCCTGTTGTTGAGCATCAACGTCGTTTAATTCCTAAGATGAAGGAAGTGGTAAGAAATGAGGTATTAAAACTTCTTGAAGCAGGTATAATTTATCCTATTGCTGATAGTAGATGGGTTAGTCCTGTTCATTGTGTTCCTAAGAAAGGAGGAATAACTGTTGTGCCTAATGAAAATGATGAGCTTATTCCTCAGAGAGTTGTAGTTGGTTATAGAATGTGCATTGATTTTCGTAAGGTCAATAAGGTTACTAAGAAAGATCATTATCCTTTGCCTTTTATTGATCAGATGTTAGAAAGGTTGTCTAAGAAAACTCATTTTTGTTTCCTTGATGGTTATTCTGGTTTTTCCCAAATAGCTGTTAGAAAGGAAGATCAGGAGAAAACCACTTTTACCTGTCCTTATGGTACTTATGCTTATAGACGTATGCCTTTTGGTTTATGTAATGCTCCTGCTACTTTTCAGAGATGCATGTCTGCTATTTTTCACGGTTTTTGTGAAGAAATTGTGGAAGTCTTCATGGACGATTTCTCCGTCTATGGAACTTCTTTTGATAACTGTTTGCACAATCTTGACAAAGTTTTGCAGAGATGTGAAGAAACCAATCTTGTTCTTAATTGGGAGAAATGCCATTTTATGGTTAATGAAGGCATTGTTCTTGGGCATAAAATTTCTGAAAGAGGTATTGAAGTTGATAGAGCTAAAGTGGAAGCAATTGAGAAAATGCCATGCCCCCGAGATGTGAAAGGTATTCGTAGTGTTCTTGGTCATGCTGGTTTTTATAGAAGGTTTATTAAAGATTTCTCTAAAATTTCAAAGCCACTTACCAATCTTCTTCAAAAGGATGTTCCATTTGTTTTTGATGACGAGTGTAAAGAGGCATTCGAAATTTTGAAGAAGGCTTTAATAACTGCTCCTATTGTTCAACCACCAGACTGGACTTTACCATTTGAAATTATGTGTGATGCTAGTGATTTTGCTGTAGGTGCTGTTTTAGGACAGCGAGTAGATAAAAAGTTAAATGTTATTCATTATGCTAGTAAGACTCTTGATGCAGCTCAAAAGAATTATGCTACTACTGAGAAGGAATTTTTAGCAGTAGTGTTTGCTTGTGATAAGTTTAGACCTTATATTGTTGATTCTAAGGTAACTATTCATACTGATCATGCTGCTATTAAATACCTTATGGATAAGAAGGATGCTAAGCCTAGACTTATTAGATGGGTTCTCCTGTTACAAGAGTTCGATTTGCATATTGTTGATAGAAAAGGTGCTGAAAATCCTGTTGCTGATAATCTGTCTAGATTAGAAAATATAATGCATGATCCTATTCCTGTTGATGACAATTTTCGAAATGAGCAGTTGGCTTCTATAAAGGTAAATTCGAATGATTGTCCCTGGTATGCTGATTATGCTAACTTTATTGTTGCCAAGTATTTGCCTCCAACTTTTACTTATCAGCAAAGGAGGAAATTCTTCTGTGACTTGAGGCATTATTTTTGGGATGACCCACATTTATATAGAGAAGGAGTTGATGGTATTATGAGAAGATGTGTTCCAGAGCATGAGCAGAAGGAAATATTGGATAAATGCCATGGTAGTGCTTATGGAGGACATCACGCCGGAGATAGAACTGCACAAAAGGTTCTACAATCAGGTTTTTATTGGCCTACTCTTTTTAAAGATGCAAGAAAATTTGTTTTGACCTGTGATCAATGTCAGAGAGTTGGGAATATTAGTAGACGTAATGAGATGCCTATGAATTATTCTCTTGTTATTGAACCTTTTGATTGTTGGGGATTTGACTTTATGGGTCCTTTTCCCGCTTCAGATGGTTATACTCATATTCTAGTTGCTGTTGATTATGTTACTAAGTGGGTAGAGGCTATACCAACCTCTAGTGCTGATGGTAAGACTTCCTTAAAAATGCTTAAGGATGTTATTTTCTCGAGGTTTGGTGTGCCTAGATATCTCATGACTGATGGTGGTTCACACTTTATTCATGGTGGTTTTAGAAAAACTCTTGCTAAATATGGTGTCAATCACAGAATTGCTTCACCGTATCATCCTCAAACTAGTGGTCAAGTAGAGTTATCAAATAGAGAAATTAAGTTGATTTTGCAAAAGACTGTCAATAGGTCTAGAAAGAATTGGGCTAGAAAGCTTAATGATGCTTTGTGGGCTTATAGAACAGCATATAAAAATCCTATGGGCATGTCTCCTTATAAAATGGTTTATGGAAAAGCTTGTCATTTACCTCTAGAATTAGAACACAAGGCCTATTGGGCAATCAAAGAGCTTAATAGAGATTTCAAATTAGCTGGTGAGAAAAGGTTGCTAGAGTTAAGCTCTCTAGATGAATGGAGAAGTGAAGCATATGAAAATGCTAAACTTTTCAAAGAGAAAGTTAAGAGATGGCATGACAAGAGAATTTTAAAAAGAGAATTTTGCATAGGTGATAAAGTTTTATTGTATAGGTCTCGTCTCAGATTTTTTGCAGGAAAATTACTCTCAAAATGGGAAGGACCTTACATTGTGGAAGAAGTTTATCGTTCTGGTGCAATAAAAATTAATTCACTTGACGGTGACAAACCTCAAGTTGTTAATGGGCAGAGACTTAAACATTATATTTCTGGAGAATCTTATAATGAAAATGTTGATATTATTCAAATGGTATCTCCGGAGGAATTTATTAAAACTCAGAAACAGGAAACTGCAGAGTCTGATTTGAAGTAGGTATGATTTCGGTAAGAAAAAGTCCGCGTTTTACTTCGAAACTTTTATATTAGTTATTTATACAATTTTGGAAATATCAAGACGAATAAGTGCCGGAGGAGGTGCCCGAGGGCACCACGCCACAGCAGGGCGCGGGCCCCACCTGGGCCGCGCCCAGCTATGGCGTGGTCGCCTCGGAGACCCCCTCCGACTCCGCTTCGCCCTGTGCCTTCCTTTTCACGCGTTATTTTCCGCTATATATTTACCCGGATCTCCCGAGGTCCGTATCTCGTGTTTTCGTCGCGTTTCTTTTCGAACTGTTTCTGGCAGGTTCCTTTGGTATTAGACATGTCGTCTCAAGGCTCTTGTGCGGAGGACTACGCAGCCAGGCGCCGGCGTGAACTTGAGAGGGATGTGAACCAGTGGAACGCCGCTGGTTGGACAACCGATGAAGAAGTTGCAGCTAGGAGGGCCGACATGGATCGAAGTGTTAGAGAAGAGATCAGGACGGCTCAGCGCCGCAATCAAGGAGGACAAGCTACAAGAGGCGATGGGCCCAGCAATCCTACCTTTGTGGGATCTGTTAACCTTCAACGTGCTTTTTCTCATAATATGCAGGGAGCAGTTCCAGCAGTTCCGGACCTGAGCGCCTTCCCTGCGGCTACTGAAGCAATAAGGGTCACGGATCAATTTTGCGAACAATATCGAGTCCTTAGGGCGGAAGTGGAAATTCTTCAAGAAGAGAACAATCGGCTTCGCCAAATGCTCGCACGGTTCTTAACACCTATTACTGTCGTACCACCATCACCGCCAAGGGAGTAATTCACCATGGGTAACAACACACTCCCAGCTTGTTTCAAGCTTGGGGGGGTGTTTTCAGTATCACCATCTTTATCTTTATCTTTATCTTTATATTTTTGCTTAGTACCATGAGTAGAGAAGTTATCATATGAGATAGTTTGCAATGTGGAGTATCACTCCTTAGTTGGTTATCGTTGTATCCGTTGGTGTGAGGTTTATTGTGATGGAATATTAATGAGAAGCTTTATCTTTACTTTCTGCACACTTTATTTTAGCCAGCAAGTCCTTTGTCATATGCTGATCTTGTTACATTAGTATTGGCATCACTTTGGGTGCAGCAAGTAAATTTAGTTGGTTGTGGCAAACTTAGACTGGTCAGTAGTATCAATACTTTTTACACTTAAGTAGAAAAGAGGGAACTGGTTGCAATAACATTATCCCTATTGTTTTCCTCTTTGTTGGCCAATGAGTTTATTATTCTTGAATTAAAGTGTTTTGTGCCCACAAAGTAGATAGCATGGTTGTTCTATTAGATCTATAAGTGTTTGTCTCTCTCAATTCTTGTGCTTGCTACTAAACCTTGCTAGCCTAAAACCTTGTACTGAGAGGAGATACTTCTCGTGCATCCAAAACCCTGAACCAAAGCACTCCATTCGTGTCCACCATAACTACCTATCATGTAGTGTTCGCACTACTCCAAGTACATTTTCTCGTGTGCTACCTTTAACTATTCAAAACTATTATTATATCCCTTTTTGTGTCACTGTTCACCAAGCTCATAAGGACGTGGTAGCAGATGTGTCATCTTCCATGCTAACTGATTTACAAGGATTGGCAGCTTCATCTGCTTCTCCACCTTTTATTTTGCATTAAAAGAGCTGGTTAGTCCACCCTATAAATAAATAAATAAATAAATAAATAGACACTCCACGGTGATTGTTGGTCGGCAACCGAGGATTCGGTCAAGCCATGGTTTGTGGAAAGAAATGGTTGGGAGGAGTGTCATCAATAAGTGCTTGTTACAAGTGCAGTTCTATAAACTCTCGGAACCGCTCTAAAAGTTAATTAGTATGGAAGATGACAAGGATTCTACCACTGATTTGTTGACCAATAGCATACACCTCTCAAAGCAATATTTTTACACTCTCTATGCCTTCGGGAACTAAAAAGCTCTAGCACACGTTTTAATCCCTGCTTCCCTCTGCGAAGGGCCTATCATTTATTTATTGTTGAGTCAGTAAACCTATTCCCTCTATCCCGAGCAAGCACTCGAATTGTTATAGATACAATCATTTATAGTTCATAATATTTCCTATCATGTTTTGTCTACTTTGCTTGAGCACATGAAGTTTTATCTTTGAGAATATGACTTTGACAGTTTTCTTTGGAATGTGAAAGGAACAGTGATGATTGAGCAACTCTATTTCTGCAATATAGCTCTAGTATAAAGACTCTTCTTGAAAGATAAGTTAGAATGTTGATTGTTCTCTGACCAAGAACACAGTTTGCCACATCCAATTGGTTTGCTTAATGTACCTTTATTTGTGGTTGTTCCATTACTTGTTCCAAGTTAAGTAGAATGTGTAGAGACTGCTGTTTAAAATGACTTGTTTAGCTGAGTAAATACTGATGCTTCTTGTCCGTATTCTTTATTATCGACACTTCACTCCATAAACATGTGGACTTGTTTACTGAGCTCAGTTTTCGCTTGGGGACAAGCGAGTCTAAGCTTGGGGGGAGTTGATACGTCCATTTTGCATCACTATTTTATATCATAATTTGTCATTATCTATCCTTATATTTCATATTAATACATGATACTTATGTTATTTTGCCTTATTTTGCATGTTTGATGATTATTGGGAATTATCCTTCCGGAGTCAGGTTTCTGCTGGAAAAAGCGTCGTCAAGTCAGCATATCAGCGGAACTCCAAAAATCACGAAACCAATTCTGGGGGTCTTATAATGTCAGATGCCGGAGGCAGCCAAAAGGAGGCAGCCAGGTGGGCCCCACGCCACACCTGGGCGCGGCTGGCCTGTGGGCCGCGCCCAGCTATGGCGTGGCCACCTGGGTCCACCCCCCAGGTTGCCTCTTCGCGTATATCTGCCTCCCGAAAACCTAAGCACGGGGGGACGTCCACGAAATATTCCGCCGCCTCCACGGGACGGAAACCACCGAGAGAGAAAGAGCTCTCTGGCAGGGAGATCCTGCCGGGGAAATTCCCTCCCGGAGAGGGGAAATCATCGCCATCGTCATCGTCATCACGCTGGACTTCATCGGGATCATCATCACCACCATCCACTGCGCCATCACCATCATCTCCACCGACTCCACATCCATCTTGCTGTAACATCTAGGGCTGTACCTTGTCTAGTTCATTGGGGAGACTCTCCCGGTGTTGATTACTCCTTGTTATTGATGCTATTGAGTTTGTTTGGTGGATTAGTGTTCATGTCCAGATTGTTATTCATTGCCATATCATCTCTGATCATGATCCATATGATGTCTTGTGAGTAGTTTGTAGTTCTTGAGGACATGGGGAAGTCATGTTGTTAGTAGTGAAATAATGCTGCGTTAATATTTAATGGTTTGATATTTAAGTTGTGGTGTCATTCTTCTAGTGGTGTCATGTGAACGTCGACTACATGACACTTCACCTTTATGGGCCTAGGGGAATGCATCGTGTACCTAGCTTGCTAGTTGAGGGGTTGCCGGAGTGACAGAAACCTGAACCCCCGTTAGTAAGATAGTGCACGAGGGAGCGTAGGGTCTCAGAGTTTAAAGCTGTGGTTAGATTTATCTTAATTACTTTTCTGCATTCGCGGATGCTTGCAGGGGGTATAATCACAAGTGCGTATTAGTCCTAGGAAGGGCGGTGCGTTAGCATAGATTCACCCACACAACACTTATCAAAACAATGAAGATTAACCAGTTGCACGAAGCGAAAGCACTTGACGAAATTCCCATGTGTCCTCAGGAACATTTGTCTCTTATAAGTAACACACTCGGCTTGTCCTTTGCACTCAAAAGGATTGGGCCACTCGCTGCATTTGTTGCCGCGCTCGTTTATTTACTTGCACTGTTTTTACCTGCTGTTTCGAATACTACTGAAAACCTGTCTGCTAGCTTTTACAGTGAATTCTTGATCAAAACTACTTGCCAGCACCTTCTGCTCCTCGTTGGGTTCGACACTCTTATTTATCGAAAGTACTGCGATACACCCCCTATACTTGTGGGTCATCAGTTACTTTATTTATAAAGCGGGCGAAAGCCTGTTTCCAGAAGGTGGAGGGCGGGTTCGCTGACCTTTACACCGGCAAGGACCGAGCCTGCGAGTTCTGCAAGTACTCGGCGCGGGAGCAGGTGCTGGCCGAGGTGCGGAAGCTGGTGGAGCTATACGCCGGGAAGAAGGGCGAGCAGTGAGCATGACAGTCACTGGCATCAGCCTCGGCAGCGTGCTGGCCATGCTCAGTGCCTACGATATCGCCGAGACCGGCGCCAACGTGCCGCCGTCAGCCGGCGGCGCCAAGGCGCCCGTGTGCTTCTACTCCTTCTCGGGCCCGCGCATGGGGAACACCAGGTTCAGGGAGCGGTTCAGCGGGGAGCTGGGCGTGAAGGCGCTGCGCATCCACAACGTGCATGACGTCGTGCCCAAGGTGCCCGGCATCTTCACGGAGGCGTTCGTCCCGATGCCACAGCTGCGGTGATGGACCTGATGGGGCTACCCAGCGTGTACTCCCACATCAGCGTCGAGCTGGCCCTGGACCACGGCGTGTCGCCGTTCCTGAAGCGCACGCGGGACCTGGCGTGCCACCACAACCTTGAGGCGCACCTGCATCTGCTCGACGGATAGAAGGGCCGCGGCGGCGGGTTTGAGCTCGGCGGGAGGGACCCGGCGCTGGTGAACAAGGGAGCAGACTTCCTCAAGGACGAGCAGATGGTGCCGGCGGGGTGGCGGCAGGAGGCCAACAAGGGCATGATCAGGACGGAGGAAGGGAAGTGGATGCTGCATCATCTCCCGAGGAAGGTTGAGGGGCGCCCGGATGATACTGACCTCAACCTCGCCCAGCTCGGCCTTGTCCTTCTCCCCGATGCCTGACAGATACAGAAATAGATACAGATACAAATACGCAACGTACTACTATTTTTTCGGAAGGGGGAAATCTTGCGTCATGGAATATATTATCTGTATAGAGGCCAAGTTCATGCTCAAACGACACATTATCTTTGTGATCAAATTCAGCGGGATAAAACCACTGGTAGAAAACTGGCCTATGGTCCCGGTTCGGTTGGGCTATCCGTCCCGGTTCCCGAACCGGGACCAGCCAATCAGGACGAATGCTGGTCCCGGTTCAGACACGAACCGGGACCAATGGGGCTCCACGTGGCCAGTCCTGGCTGGGCATGGGGGCAGACTCATTGGTCCCGGTTCGTGTTACGAACCGGGACCAATGAGTGTTTTTTTTTGTATTTAGGGTTTAGGGTCTCCCTCTCGCCGGTGCCCCCTCTCCCTCTCGCCGGTGCCTCCGTCGTCTACCCCTTCTTCGCATCGCCGACGTGCTCTCCATCGTTTCCGTACGCATATTATACGCTCTACTATATACACAGTACACGTTGATGCATATATAATTAATATTCGATATCTTACGAGAATACAACTATTTAATTACATGGAGATAGATCACATATGTAGTTCATCGTCCGCAGCATAATGTTCTCCCCTTTCATCGATGACCTCCCTAAGCAGAAATCCCGCCAATTCCTATTGAATTGCTCGTATGCGCCGTTCTGGGTCGAGCTTCTCCCGCATGCTTCTCAAAGAAGTTGTTCTCCGCTCAGAGGTCAACTCGCGAATGAACTCGCAAACGTAGAATCCACATAAATTACTCCCCGGTGGCTGCTGCGGACTTTTCACTGATATATAAGTTAGCTCATCTTTGAATGGACCTTCTACATTCTGTTTGAATAGTGTCCAACACCTGCTTTGGCCAAAAAAAAATGAACAAAGGAGTTATTAATTACTTGATATCAGGAAACGAACGAAAGAGGCCGATATAATGCGATAATGATTGAAATTACTTATTGAGCATTTCTTTCATTTCGGTCCACGTCACTTGGTCCCAACTTAATGAGTCGTATGCTTCAACTATGGACTTGTCAACTTGAATGCTTAGCAGAATCCAGTGGAACCTGCGGACATTTACATAAAGCAGACATGCATAGCTCATCAATTACACTTAACATCGAGAAAGCCAAATAAAAATATGTACAAGACAGAAACACTCACTTGAAGTTGTAAGGAAATAGTATTTCCGTACAGAAGTTTTGCTTGATTAAAAAGGTGGTTAGGTCAAGCTCCACGTCTTTGGGGTGATTGCGTAACATATGTTCATTAACGATATATGGGTCAATGAACCCAACCTCATAATGTCTAGATGCTTTGCATTCCATCATCTTCATTCTACATAATAGCGTACAAAAGGATATATATATAGTCAGGATAATATAATACAGGCAATGAACGAGCTGAGCTAGAGACTTAATTATGAAAATAAATCACTTACAGACAATAGCAACTGAGGATAGATTTGTCGAGGGCGCGCTGATTGAATAACTGAAACAGTTCAGTCATTTGAACCTATATACCGTAAGGTTTGAAGAAATGCTCCACTCGAACGTCCACCGCAATCCACTCATTCGCGCCCTTCCTTGATGTGTGCACCATGTACCAGTCGTGCAGATTTCGCATATGTGTTGATAGACGCGTGAGCTCCTCATTACTGACCATAGACTCCCCTGTGACATATTTCCGTGCTATCTCTAACATTGGCTGATCTTCATAGCCTAAAAGTTGACCAAGAGTCATACCCATGGCGATAGCATTTTCCATGGCCTGCGGTACAGTGATACCCTGTTCTCTAGCAGCAGGTATGGCTCTGGGGTCCAGTAACTGCAGGTCCTTATCCATATCGGCTCTGAAGTCCTTGTCGATATCGGAACACACTATGAGCGGGGGGACCGATTGATTTTTCTGCTGTCCGAGCTGGGCAATTTGTTTCCCGCTTTTTGCTCTTCTTTCCTTGTCCTGCTCAGACTGGGCACGTGCTAGCTTACTAAGTTCACGACCATAGTCAGATTGCAGATTCATCGATATTTGGGATGGCTGCGCAAGGAAGGACTTTCTCCACTTTTTGGATTTTCCATCGTATACCGACTTCTGCTCGGGCTTTTTTGGTGCAAAAAAAGCCTTACTGTAGGCAGCCACCTCCGCGGCGTTTTCCGCTACAGTCCTGTCATAAGGTCTAATGGGAAGATTCTTATGAGGTACTGTTGGGAGGGGCGACCTTTTACGTTTCGGTGATCGCTTACCCCTCATAGTACGAGCGGTGGGCTGAAACGGCTGACGCGGCGGCGGAGACGGCTGCGCTGGAGACTGGTGAGGCGGTGAAGAGGACTGTTGCGCTAGAGAATGCTGAGGCGGTGAAGAGGACTATTGCGCTGGAGGCTGGTGAGGAGTCGATGGCCTTGGCTGCCAGTTCGGAAGCACGATGAATTCCTTTGGCCATAGAATGGTCGCTTTCTTGGCTTCTCCAAGTTCAAGCACCTCCCCATCTTCACCTGCAGGGTGTTGCAGCTTCAGCTCCTCATAATCTTTCATCACTTCATCCACCGCGACAACAGCGTAGCCATTTGGAACCGGAGAGAAATGGTAAGTTGGATTAGGTCCAATTGGTACGACATAGCCGACCGCCACGTTCACGGTTAAGTTAAAAACTTTCACATGCATCTCACAAGGTGTGCTCTCCGTGATATCATCCACTGGGTATCGACGAAGTGGAGCCACCGTCACTGCATCATCAGTACCATCCTGGAGCTCCGTGGAAGCCACGCTGCTTTTCCGATTCGATGGGCCGCCGGTACCATCGCATGCAGCTTCTACCATGTGCCGCTGAGATTGGCCGCTAGTAGCTTGCTGGCTAAGTGCGGCAATTTGATCCTTCTGCCGCTTTAATTCTTCTTCTATATTACGCAGCCGGTCTGTAGCAGCGCGTGCTTCCATTGCCTCCCTTTCCTTTCTCCTCTGATGGCTTCTATCAGTAAATTTCTTCCTGTGCTCGGGAATCGCAATTGTCTTGGGCTTGGAGCCTGGTACGCCTCGTAACCGTCCGTCGTGTTCCTTATTCCCAAGGGCGCGTGTGAGCTCGTCATCCTCTCTATCGGGAATGAACCGTCCCTCTACAACATCCTTTACTGCATTTCTAATGCCTTCGATGGGTAGTAGGGGATTATCTTTGTGTCTTCTGTTATATATGCACTTCCCTTCTGCGTCCAACGTGCCCCCATGTCCGTAAAACCAATTTCTTGCCCGTTCGATCCATGCGAGTGGCTCTGGAGTGATCCCTTTAGCCAGCAGGTCCGCCTCAAGTTTCTCCCACTTAGGCATGCTAAAAGCGTAGCCACCAGCCCCATAGTATGGTGGTAGATCTTTTTAGCAGCATTTGCCTTATTTATTGCAGACTTTTCCTGAGCTTCCTCCAATTTCTTGTACGCCACAAATTCTTCCCAGTAATCTTTTATCTTCTCATACCCTTTATCGAAGTCCGGAGTCTTATTTTTCTGGACAAACTCGATGTTCAATCTTTTCTTCCAGTTCTTGAATAGCTCGGCCATCTTCTTAAGAGCCCAGTCACTGACTTTTTGCTCCATGTTTTTCCGGGCAATCTTTTCTGCCTCATTTGGATCCTCCTCATCTAGATCCACCTCTGGCGCCAGGGTGAAATTAAGCATGAGCTTTCTCCAAAGTCTTTCTTTGCCCTCCTCGCCGACATATCTTACTCCTACCTCCTTTGGCGATGCCATTCTCGAACGGTGATCGGGATGTAGTCCCTAACAAGAACTCCGCATTGCTTTACCATTTTATTTTTAACACCAGGGGGAGCAGTCGGTGTGCCGTCTTCAGCGACTTTTTCGATCCTGTACCTTTCTTGGTCGCCCAACTTTTTGGTTGGGCCTCGTTTTGTCCTTACAGAAGATTTGCTCGATCCGGAGGGTTAAAAGAAGAAAGAGTGTTAATATATGTATATAGACAGTAGAGGCTTAATTAATACAATCTTCGGCTTCATTAATATATGTATATGCACCTCGCCGGAGTTTGCAACATTTAATGTTCCACCGGAGCCTTCGGCTTCTCCCTCATCGGCTTCTCCCTCGCCGACTTCTCCCCCACCCCAGCCGTCGGGTTCTACCTCACCGGAGCCGTCTCTTCGTTTGAGAGACTCATCTCCCTCACCGGAGTTGTTCAAAAACTGCGAGGTGACATCGCCAACATCTTCCGGCCCGCGGATTATATCCTCGAGGATGTTTTCCTAATTTTCGTCTCGTTCCATAGTTTCTGCAAATTAAGAACAATGCACAAAACTTTAGGGAATGATCCTCATTACTTGTAGAACCCAAATAATTTGGACATTTTGCCCTTTTGTTTTCAGTACAAAAACTAAGAAAATAAGAAAAGGCCATAAAAAATAATGCAAACACTTGGCAACCTTTTTATTCAGTGCCTAGGACCATATGTGCACACACACACTAGGGAGATAAGCCACAGGAAAATTCAAATTTAATTAGGACAAGCACAAATTAGAAACTTCACAATTTGATTTTTGTGAGTAACATACACAATATCATCTCATTTGCAAGAACAAATTAGAAACTTCATATGTTGCCTTATAATCTCATTTGCAAGAGCACCTCGGGCGGGGAGCTGCAGAGCACCTCGGGCGGGGATTCTTGGACGCGACGGCGAACTCGGAGACCCTAAACCCTAAACCATCATGAAATTAAAGCCATTAAGCTCAAGAACATAAGACTCAAGCTAAAATATACTGAAAAGCATGTATTACCACTTCAAAATCATTTGCAAAGCTAAAATTAAAATTAACATCAATATATAGCAAAACTAAAATTAATATCAATATATAGCAAAACTAAAACTACCACTAACAAAACTAATTCTAGCAAATGGCTAACAAAAAATAGCTAAAACCTAGCAACTAACCTAGCAACTAACACTAACAAATGGCTAACAAAAAATCATCTACAACTAACCTAGCAATTTCTATAACCTAACAATTTCTATAACCTAACAATTTCTTTATCTAACAAATTTCTACACATATTAATCATTTTAATCTACAATGCTACAATTAACCTACAATTAACATATCTAACAAATTATGAATCTACACATTTTAATCTACAATGCTACAATTAATCAAGTTTTGGCTACTGCACAAGTTCCGTTAATCAGAAAATTAAATCCTTTGAGGGATAGCAAGTACTGAATATTTCTGATCTAACACAATTGGATTCAACTCATTTAGATTAACCATTTGAAAGCTAAAAATGTCGTAGTACAGAAGGGTCTACAAACGTTAATTGAATGCCAAATTATTTCTGTTGCTCAATTAATTCCACAAAAATTAGGGATGCTAATTTATCACAATATAAGCTAACAAAATTGAATTCACATTATTTGAGCTAACAGAGCATCAGAAACAAACAATTTGGTTATTTAACCCCTCTGTAGTAATTTAAATACCATTCTTTTATTATTAATCTAAATAATATGGGACCTGTGTGGTGGGATAAACATTTTTATTAGCTTTCCAAAGAATTTTGATTCATCAATTTTGGACTTATAAATCTCGAGTTACTTAATTTCTAACATACACACAGAATAAAATGTTTCTGTTAATTTCTTAATTCGAGTAAAAAAACAGTAAGTCACCATATCGGCGGCGCCGCCGTGGCCGGAGACAGTGGCGGACGGCGTAGGGCTCACCTCGGGTTACAGGGGGTGGTGTAGACGGCGGAAATGGGCGCGGCGGCCGGGGGAAGGTCGTGGGAGAAGCGGTGGTTGCCGAGGATGGCCCGACCGTCGACGGCGAGCAGCGCGGTGTGCACGGGCAGCGCGGTACTGTGCACGGGCTCCTCTCCTTCTACTCAGCATGGGCGGCCGGTGTACGGGCGGTGCGGCGCGGGCGTCAAGGGCACCAGCGTCGAGGGGGCGTCGAGGGCGAGGTCGGGCAGCCTGACGGCGTAGTGTCGCTCCGTCGCGCGCCCGTGTCCTTCGTCGATTTTTGGAGATGAATGAGGAAGAAGAAGAGGCCGGGCAGTTATAGCGGCACTCATTGGTCCCGGTTGCTGGCAAGAACGGGACCAATGCCTCTTTGGTCCCGGTTCTTTCCAGCAACCGGGACCAATGAGTGGGTCAGTTAATGCCAGATCCAGTGGCGCGTCCATGGACTCATTGGTCCCGGTTGCTGGCAAGAACCGGGACCAAAGAGTCCTTTTTCAAAATTATTTCGAACTTTTCAGTTCTGAAATGTTGTTCCCGCCTTTTTTTCTTATTTAGGTGTTTGAATATGAATTTCAAATGGTTTTGAATCTGAAAAGACTTTCAACATGAAAAGTGTTTAAATTTGAATAAATAATCCGAAACCATTTTCTGTTTTCTAAAATAATTATTCTAACTATTAACCATTTTGATATTTTCAATTAAAAATGCATTAACTTTATTGCATATTTTGAATTGACAAAACTTTCAACATGAAAAGTGTTTGAATCTGAATAACTAATTCAAAACCATTTTCTATTTTTTCAAATTACTTATCTAAATATCGTTTTTTGTTTTTCGATTGTCAAAAAGGACATTTTTTGTGAAGAAATATGGTGCAAAATGGCACCCATCCAATTATCACACAAAGTAGACCATATTTTATGGATAATCCATTCAATTAAAAATGCATTAACTTTTATCTTTTGCATAACTAACTCAAAACCAGATTACTTATTCAGGTGCTAAAGATCATTAGTTGGAAATGCAGAGATAAATAATACATTTTACACGATCGTCGTCGTAGCTAGACCAGCATTAGGGAATGACAACAATCTTGGGTACATAGACGAACCATTTGTCCTAACCAATGATGTGGCTCAGGTTAGTCATACTCCTGCCTAGGCCTATAATACTCGTCCTCGTAGTCGTCGTAGTCGCCGCCGTCGTCGTCGCTGTCATCGGGCGGCGCTCGCCTGGACTGGAAGCGAGGGTAGCGCAGGCGGGGGTTATCGCCAGCCGTGATGTAGTTCATGATGCTCTGGAGAGTCCGGCCGCTCCACCACAGCCGACGGCCGGCCTCGTTGAAGTTCGAAGGAGGCGGGCCATCCTCCTCGTACCTGGCGAGCGCCCTCTCACGCCGATTGATGAAGAAGGCGTCCCAAGTCGGGCGGTAGTCGGGATGCCAGCGGGGATCCATCTGCTGCGCCGGAGTGAGCTCGAGGTAGTAGTGGTTCGTGATGGCCGCCCGGCGCGCCAAACCTTGAGGGACAGGAGGGACCAGCACGCCTCCGGTGCTCAGCCTCCAGCCGGCGGGGACGTCGTAGCCGGGCGGGCAGGGGTAGTTCGAGGCGCAAAGCGCCTCCGCCTCCGAGTAGGTTAGAATGGGTACGGTGGAAGCCATGGGAGAGTGATGAGGTTGCAGATATGAGTTTAGATGTGCTATGCCAATGGAGTCCATGCATGACTACATATATATAGTGAGAATCCCACCAATAAGGAAGAAGCACACGGATCATGTGTTTCTTTCGAGCGCTTGTGAGCCGTTGGATCAGGGGTGTGTTTCTTTTGAAGGCTTGTGAGCTGTTGGATATCACTTTGTGAGCCACCACCCGGGACTAAAGGGAATCCCACCAATAAGGAAGAAGCACACGGATCTTGTGTTTCTTTCAAGTGCTTGTGAGACGTTGGATCAGGGGTGTGTTTCTTTTGAGAGATTGTGAGCTGTTGGATCAGTAGTATCACGACCACTTCATGAGCCACATCAAGGTTTAATACATTCCATAGAATGCATTACATAAAAGGTTTAATACATTATTACACATGATCCAACGTCTCACAAGCGCTTGAAAGAAACACACCCATGATCCAACATCACCAACATTATTCTACATAAACGGACTTGCTGGCTCGAAGGCCGTAGGATTAGGGGGAACGGCGGGAGGAGCCAGCCCCGCGGGCGGCGCCCGGTTCTCGCGCGCACGTTTGCGGCGGAGGGCAAGATCCATGGAGGATGAGTCTTTCAGCGCCCAATCCAGCTCGGAAGCCTCCTTCGCCTTGAGCTGGTAGGAAGTCTTGGCTCGCTGGACAGGGTAGTCGCGGACAGACTGGAAGGAGGCTTCCATGGCCTCCTGTATCTGCAACCCACAACCCTCTTCCCCGTCGTTGCTCCAGTCGAAGTCGTCATCCTCCTCCTCCGCGGGAGGAGCGGCGGCGCCTGGTGGAGGTGCAGCGGCGCCAGGTGGAGGTGCGGCGGCACCTGGTGAAGTAGGAGGCCGGTAGCCGGGCATTCCTCTCCACGCCGGGCTCGGGGCATACGGCGGGATAGGCTCCCGCGATTGCGCCCAAGCGCGCTCTGCCGAGCACTCTCGACCTCGTCCAGAAGGCGCTGCGGCGGGCGTGGCGGATCCATCTCGTGGAGACGATGTGTTCGTGGCTAGGAATGGTGGATTAGGGTTTACCCGTCGGCGACAATATATAAAGACCTCCAGGGCAGCGCTGGGGGAGGACACGTGCCCAGGGCAGCGCTGGGGGAGGACACGTGTCGTGACTGCGAAGCCCGCCTTTAGTCCCGGTTGGTGTTACCAACCGGGACTAAAGAAGCACACGGATCGTGTGTTTCTTTCAAGCGCTTGTGAGACGTTGGATCAGGGGTGTGTTTCTTTTGAGGGATTGTGAGCTGTTGGATCAGCAGTATCATCACGAGCACTTCGTGAGCCACATGACCCGGTTGGTGTTACCAACCGGGACTAAAGAAGCACACGTACCCTATATATAGCCCCCTCCTCAGACAGGTTACTCACTCACACAAAACATTCCAGCGTCACTCGGAGAGGCATCTTTGGGCAACCAGCGGCAAGACGTCTCTGATGACCTGCGACCGTTTCAAACGGTTGCAGATCATCAGAGATGTCTTGCCGGACGGTTGTAGATCATCAGAGACGTCTTACCGCTGCTTGGATCGAAGTGGCGCTCAAACACAAAACATTCAGGTTCCCTAGCCACGTCCTACGGTGCATTTGATATGCGGGCACTCACGAGGCACCGTCGGGCTGTATGCAGGGGGAACCGTGTGTTTTGTTCAAACTTTTTTGAGCGCGTGTAACACCTCCAGGGCAGCGCTGGGGGAGGACACATGCCCAGGGCAGCGTTGGGGGAGGACACGTGTCGTGACCGCAAAGCCCGCCTTTAGTCACGGTTGGTGTTACCAACCGGGACTAAAGAAGCACACGGATCGTGTGTTTCTTTCAAGCGCTTGTGAGACGTTGGATCAGGGGTGTGTTTCTTTTGAGGGATTGTGAGTTGTTGGATCAGCAGTATCATCACGACCACTTCGTGAGCCACATGACCCGGTTGGTGTTACCAACCGGGACTAAAGAAGCACACGGATCGTGTGTTTCTTTCGAGCGCTTGTGAGCCGTTGGATCAGGGGTGTGTTTCTTTTGAGGGCTTGTGAGCCGTTGGATCAGGGGTGTGTTTCTAGTCCCGGGCCGTGATACCACCCGGGACTAAAGGGGCCACGACCCTATATATATCACACCTCTCGGACATGTTTGGCACTCACTCTTTACTCATTGTAGTTCAATTTGTAAACAAAGCATTCAGACTCCCTGCATACGCCCAAACGCTGCATTTTGATATGCGGGCACTCACGAGCCAGCGTTGGGCTGTATGCAGGAGAAACCGTGTGTTTTGTTCTATATAGAAAATCCTTCAGTTCGTCGACCGAATACAAAATCCCCAAGGTGCTGCCCTCTCCCTCCCCTACCTAGGTGTTTGATCAAATTCCCCACTCATTTTTTCAGATCTCGACGACGATGTCCAGCCTGTTGGATGCGAGGGGCGATGTCCGAGACTGGGCCACACTCGGTGCAGAGTGAGCCGGCCCCGAGGAGGTGGTGCGTCGCCGTATCAGGGAGGAGGACGAGCACGTCAATCGCTATGTGTTTATGTTGGATACGCCAGCGGTGTATAACAGTAGATGGATGGTTCTTCATAGGGATCCTTCTCACGTGGGTATTGACCCTATGATGGTTCCTGCTCTTTGGGTGCGCATCGCCGGCCGCACAGCACCCCGTGGCTTAGGACCCGACAAAAGTTAGTGATATTATTCGTGATGTATTATGGTTTTCACCACATAAAGGTTTAATACATTACTACACATCACATAAAGGTTTAATACATTACATTGATTTACATAAATGCCATGAACCCTTCTTCGCGTATGTCCCTGGCCTATGATCGCTTCGGCCGTAACCATGGAGCATCTTCATTATTTAACGGGATACTTGGGTCAGTTTTCACTGTGAAGGGCGGAATTTCGTCAAACTTATCATAATCTGCTGACATGTATGTCTTGTCCTCGACTCCCACGATGTTTCTTTTCCCTGAAAGAACTATGTGACACTTTGGCTCATCGTCTGATGTATTTGTTTGCTTATTTTTTCTTTTTTTCGGTCTGGAGGACATGTCCTTCACATAGAAAACCTGAGCCACATCATTGGCTAGGACGAATGGTTCATTCCTATAACAACCAAATTCTTGAGATCCACTGTCGTCATTCCGTACAGCTGGTCTACCTTTATCCCTTCTCCCTTCATGTTGACCCAACTGCACCGAAACAAAGAGATCTTAAAAGTAGGTCCATAGTCAAGTTCCCATATCTCCTCTATGTAACCATAGTATGTGTCCTTTTGCCCATTCTTGTCTGTTGCATCAAAGCAGACACCACTGTTTTGGTTGGTGCTCTTTTTATCCTGGGCGATCGTGTAAAATGTATTCCCATTTATCTCGTACCCTTGGAAATTCAATACAGTCGAAGATGGTGATGCGGCCAACAAGTAGAGCTGATCTCCGACAGTGCTGTCATTCATGAGCTGTAATCGCAACCAACTGCCGAAAGTCTCCTAGCGTGCATTTTCTAGCGTGCTTGAGTTAAAGAATGCCCGTCCCTACATATCAGTGCTTTCTTTCCTAGCGTGCATTTTCTACTCAGTCTCCCCTCATGCCACGATTCAGGAACACCAATCGGCTTAAGGTCAGGAATAAAGTCAACACAGAACTCAATGACCTCCTCTGTTCCATAGCCCTTTGAGATGCTTCCTTCTGGCCTAGCACGGTTATGAACATATTTCTTCAAGACTCCCATGAACCTCTCGAAGGGGAACATATTGTGTACAAATACAGGACCGAGAATGGCAATCTCGTCGACTAGGTGAACCAGGAGATGCGTCATAATATTGAAGAATGATGGGGGGAACACCAACTCGAAGCTGACAATACATTGGACCACAGCCTTCTGTAAACTTGGTAGAGTTACTGGATCGATGACCTTCTGAGATATTGCATTGAGGAATGCACATAGCTTCACAATGGGTACTCGAACATTTTCTGGTAGAAGCCCCCTCAATGCAACCGGAAGCAACTGCGTCATAATCACGTGGCAATCATGAGACTTCAGGTTCTGGAATTTTTTCTCTGCCATATTTATTATTCCCTTTATATTTGACGAGAAGCTAGCCGGGACCTTGATACTGCTCAGGCATTCAAAAAAGATTTCCTTCTCTGCTTTGGTAAGAGCGTAGCTGCTTAAGTATTGACGTCCTTTATCCGTCTGCTTGTTGTATGGGTCTTTCATACGTTGCTGGTCCTCCCGTGCTTCTGGTGTATCTTTTATCTTCCCATACACGCCCAGGAAGCCTAGCAGGTTCACGCAAAGATTATTCGTCACGTGCATCACGTCGATTGAAGACCGGACCTCTAGGACTTTCCAATAGGGTAGCTCCCAAAATATAGATTTCTTCTTTCATATGGGTACGTGGTTGTCAGCGTCATTCGGAACAGATAGACTGCCAGGACCCTTTCCAAAGATTACTTCTAAATCCTTGACCATGTCATATATAACATCACCATCAGGGAGATTAGGCTTCTTCCGGCGATCTGCCTCACCGTTGAAATGCTTGCCTTTCTTTCTTACGACATGACTATTCGGAAGAAATCGACGATGCCCCAGGTACACGTTCTTGTTTCCCAAATGTATACTTTCAGTCTTATCTAAAAAGTGCGTGCATGCATTGTATCCCTTGTTTGACTGTCCTGAAATGTTACTAAGAGCAGTCCAATCATTGATGGTTACGAACAACAACGCTCATAGGTCAAATTCCTGTTGTTTGTCCTCATCCCACACACGTACACCTGGTTCGGACCACAACTGCAAAAGTGCATCAACTAATGGCCTTAGGTACACATCAATGTCGTTGCTGGGTTGCTTCGGGCCTTGGATGAGCACTGGCATCATAATGAACTTTCGCTTCATGCACAACCAAGGAGGAAGGTTGTAGATACATAGAGTCACGGGCCAAGTGCTATGACTGGAGCTCTGCTCCCCAAAAGGATTAAAGCCATCTGTACTTAGACCAAATCTTAAGTTCCTTGCGTCATCTGAAAATGTCGGGAACTCTCTGTCGATTTTTCTCCACTGGGACCCATCGGCGGGGTGTCACAACTTCCCGTCTTTCTTACGCTCTTCTTTGTGCCATCGCAACAACCTGGCATGCTCTTTGTTTCTGAACAGACGTTTCAACCGTGGTATTATAGGAGCATACCACATCACCTTAGCAGGAACTCTCTTCCGGGGGGGGGGGGGGGCGGGCTCGTCATCGCACTCAACATCACCAGGGTCATCTTGTCTGATCTTGTACCGCAGTGCATTACATACCAGGCATTTATCCATATTCTCGTACTCCTCACCGCGGTACAGGATGCAGTCATTAATGCATGCATGTATCTTCTGCACATCTAATTCTAGAGGGCAGATAGCCTTCTTTGCTTCGTACGTAGTCTCGGGAAATTCGTTATCCTTTGGAAGCTTCGGCTTCATTATTTTCAGTAACTTCTCAAATCCCTTGTCAGAACAACCAGTCTCTGCGCCTTCCATTTCAGCAGTTCCAGTGTGGTACCGAGCTTTGTGCTGCCATCTTCGCAATTTGGGTACAGCAACTTTTTGTGATCCTCTAGCATGACCTCCAATTTTAGTTTCTCCTTTTCTGTATCGCATTCTCACTTTGCATCAGAAATGACCCCACCAAGACCATCAGCGGGCTCATCTGATGCCCGATGTTCACCTCCTTCTTCTTCAACGTCTTCCATTACAGTATAGTTGTCATCATCCTCCTCTTCTTTTTCATTGTCTTCCATCCTAACCCCTCTTTCTCCGTGCTTGGTCCAACAATTATAGCTGGGCATGAAATCTCTCCGAATCACGTGGTCTTGAATGGTTCTCGGGTCAGAGTACTCCCTGACGTTCCGACACTTCTTACATGGACAAGGCATAAAATTATCCACTTTGTTTGCCTCAGCCACTTCGAGAAATTTATGCAGGCCTGCAAAAAACTCGGAACTGCGTCGTTCGCCGTACATCCATCGCATCCGTGCATCCATCTGCATCATATAATTAAGTTTATCAAATACCATTATAATAACATCTTGAATAGTGAAATGACCACCGTACATCGACACGTGCAATATTTCTGTATCAATTACAGATGAAAAGGATAAAGTTGCTAACCTCGGCCGAGGATATCATCTTGTGTGAACTTAAGTGTGGCTCGGGCATTTCATCGAACACATCTTGTGCGTGGCAAAGGAAAAAAATACTAGCACCCACTTCCCACCAATCCAACCAGAAAAAAAAAGAGGAGAGAAGAGAGGGGGTGGGTTATTTATAGGCAGGGGAGGGGTATTGGTCCAGGTTCGTGCCACGAACCGGGACCAAATCTCCGCGGCACGCCACGTGTCCTGCACTGGAGCATTGGTCCCGGTTCGTGCCACGAACCGGGACCAATGTCCCCAACCGAACCGGGACCAATGCTTCACGGACCCCTGGCAGCTCGAACCGGGACCAATGCCAGGCATTGGTCCCGGTTTTTCTATGAACCGGGATTAATGGCTGGTTCGGCTCTGAACGAAAGGTGGTTTTTCTACTAGTGAACTTAGCTAACTGCATCTAATTCTCCTTGTAAAAAGACAATTAAACAGATCACTTTATCTGAAGGTAGACATACATACATGCAACATAGAATTTAGCTTACTGATATTTTATGGAACTTTCGCCTAACACATCCGGATGCACACGTGAATCGCATGTACATGGACCCGGCAGCCTGGTGGACCTGACAAGTGACAAGAGGAAATATCATACGGGCATGCATCCGACGTGCAACTGCGATTTCTCCCTACATTTTTTTAGATAAAGGGAATATATAGTGGTTAATTGGCTGGTTGCCATGCACTCGATTCGTCTTTGCTGCCCACACTACTGTCCAGTATATCCATTGATAAAACTGGAAGTATAAACCGATCCGACTTACAATACGTACGAGAACGGAGAGCCTTATAATTCCCTACTTTGTCGATCGAGAGGCGTTATACTCTGGTCTGACGGTCTTGTTGAGGGCTGCGACTGCAGCCTTTCACATGAGTATATGTATGAGCAGAACCTCTTCAGTGCTGGGACAAAAGTTCTCCACTCGAAGCCTCACACGCACAACGTTTTCGCAATAAGGACCAAACAGAAACCCCTGGCCGTTGCACCGGTGGTTGTTTCGGTTGCGCAATTCCAGGCATTGTAGTGCTCATGGTTTTTGAGTCGCCGAGTCGTTTTCTCTAAACCACGGCGACTCGCGACTAATCGCGGACTTGGAGCGACTAGTCGCCGACTTGGAGCGATTAATCGCCGAGGCGTGGGCGGTTGGCGACTTGCTTGAGTCGCGACTCAAAAACCATGGTAGTGCTCTGCAATTTGAATTCATGTTGAGAAGATCTGATCGAAGAGGAGCCATGTATCCTCGATGTGGTGTTTTGCACCCAATTTTTTAACTTTTTGTAGCAGTTTTGGAAACTCTCTAGCGCTCGCTTGGATTCCCGTTTAGAATTCCGCTCCGACAAAAACGACGGGACGTAAGGTAAATTTACGGACATGTTCCGGTCCGTATTTTATTACCGGCCATTTACGGGCCAAATACCCGGCACCCAAGCGGGGCCAAAGGTGTTGTAATTTATTTTGACAACTCCTGTTCGGAATTTGAAATTATGATGAGAAGACCTAAAGTGGGGTTGCGCACACGGTTTGGCTAACTTATTGTAGCTATTTTCCAAACTATCTGCAGTTTTGTACAAACTTCTGTCAAATCTATGGTTTCTGTTGTGTTACTTTTAAGTTTTTTAGTTGTTCTACAATTTGAAATCATGATGAGAATATCTCAAGACATGTGGCACGTATATTTCCAATTAGCTGCGTCAAACCACCTGAGATCACGTTGAACATATTAAGAGGAATTCACCTTCTCGTGCACTTCAGCCAGCTGAATCTCAAATGTGTTTGTTCAACTCATATATATTATATCTTTCTTCTTGTTTACTGAACCTATGGACTTCTTGAACTTAGCTGCTTCTACACGAACTCTTTGTTTATTTTTATGTTGGATGTGTCAGTTTGGCGTTCTATTATCTGGGTATCGAAAAACCGACCACCTTTAATCTGTATTAATCCGTAAATTCCAATTTTTTATTGCCAGTTTGAAAAACTGAAACCTTAATATTTTTTTAATGTGGTTTCGAACAACTGTGGGCATAGAAATATTTGTTTATATCTTTAATTTGTATTGTTTAAAGGTGCTCACAAACTATTGTATTTAGTGTTGGAAATTTTGAATTCACCGTTATCTAGTTTTGCGTCTATGAGTCATGGTTTGGTCTAGAAATAAATTCCTGCAATACATAATCCACGTTATCATAATCACTATCAGGGTCATACAGTACCGACTTGTTCCGCCGGTTAACTAGAACTTCATCGGTCTATATTGCAACAATCACAGTACCACGAAAGCCGCACGATCATGTCACCCACGGCATAGAGCGGGTCCAAGAAAAATGGACACAAGGCAACTTGACTTTAAAATAATTTATATTAAATTACTATACTTATGTTTTAGTGTGCTAAAGTTTTAACGAGTATGCATTTTTATAAACTTGACCTTTTAAACCGCATAAATAAATTCCTAAATGTTATTTGTAGTGCTTTCTGATATAGTCGTCATGCATATGGTTTAAAATGACATGTGCATTGTGCTAGACTTGAAATATATTTATTATTGTAGTCTTCTTCATCAGTAAATGAACTCTATTATATACATATTTTTGGTAGAGATATCTAAAAGATATGGTTTACAAAATATCTTAATAGATGTTCCTTATGTACGATTAGGTAACCATACATCTAGAAAAATTCATAGTATAAGTTGGTCGAGTTGGCATGATTATTGAAACGTCTGAAACATATCTATAGTTTTTAATTGTTTATTCTACTTTTATATCATTGTTACATGTTTATACCATGGTATTATATTATTTTGTGGCATTAACTTGAACTCCAATTAACAAGATGCCAAGTGACAGTTCCTATTTTCTGTTGTTTTTTGTATTTCAGAGAAGATTTTAAAATAAATGTCCTCGAAAAAGGTGGAGTTTTGCACCCAATTTGTTTTTGTAGCGGTTTTTTGGGGAACTCTCTAAAGTTGTTGAATTTGTTTTGACAACTACTGTTTGGAATTTGAAATTATGATGAGAAGACCAAAATATGGGTCGTGCACCCGGTTTGTTTAACTTATTGGAGCTATTTTGCAAACTATCTACAATTGTTGTACAAACTTATGCCAATTCTATGGTTGTTGTTGTTACTTTCAAGTTTTTTAGTTGTTCCACAATTTGAAATCATTATGAGAATATCTCAAGACATCTGGCAAGCCACCCGAGATCATGTTGAGAGGAATTCAACTTCTCTTGAAATTGTGCCGGCTAAATCTCAAATGTGTTTTTTTCAACTTATATATATTTTGTCTCCTTTTTCTTTACTGGACTTATGGACTTCTTGGACTTAGCTACTTCTACATTAATTTTTTCTTTATTCTTATTTTACTCATGTCAGTTTGGTGTTTTCTTGGCTGGACATCGTAAAACTAACACACCTTTAATGTGTACTGATCCGTAAACTCCATCTTTCTATTGCTAGATTGAAAAAGAGAAACCTTGATATTTATTAATGTGGTTTAAAAACCTGCCAATAGAAATGTTTCTTTGTTATATTTAATTTGTATGTTTGGGGGTGTTTAGAGACTATTGTATCGGAAAGGCTAAATTCACCGTCGTCAGACTTTGCGTTTGATGGTTTAGACTGCATATGATGGTTTAGTTTAGATACAAATCTCTACTAGATACGGTGCACGTTGTTGTCTATTATGAAATGCCATTTTTATTCGTCATACTCCTCTTCTCGCAACCTGTCATCGTCGTCACCATCAGTGTCATACATCACCGACCCGGTTGGTTGGCTACCCAGAACTGGGCCTTTGCACCGGTTGTTGTTTCTGTTGCGCAATACCAGGTCTTGTAGCGATCTGCAGTTCGAATTCATGATGAGATGATCTGAGGAGGAGTCATGTATCCCCGATGTCGAGTTTTGCACCCAATTTGTTTAACTTTTTGTAGCTATTTTGGAAACTCTCTAAAAGTGTTGCAATTTTTTGACAACTCCTGTTTGGAATTTTAAATTAAGATGAGAAGGCCTAAAGATGGGTTGTGCACCCGGTTTGTTTAACTTATTGTAGCTATTTTTGGAACTATCTGCTGTTGTTGTACAAACTTATGTCAATTCTATAGTTGTTGTTGTTGTAGTTGTTGTTGTTGTTGTTGTTGTTGTGTTAATTTCAAGTTTTTACTTGCTCTACAATTTGAAACCATGACAATTAGCTGCGCCAAACCACCCGACATCACGTTGACCATATGTTGAGATGAATTCAACTTCTGTGAACTTTTGTTGGCTAAATCTCAAATGTGTTTGTTCAACTCATATATAATATGTTTTGCTTTTTGTTTACTGAACGTATGAACTTCTTGGGCTTAGCTGCTTCTACACGGTGTCTTTCTTTATTTTTATTTTACCTGTGTCAGTGGTGTTTTGTTGGCTCGATATCTGAAACTAACACATCTTTAATCTGGATTGATCCTTAAAGTCCATCTTTATATAGCCTGATTCAAAAAAAAAACTTGATATTTATTAATGTGGCTGAAAAGACCCAGCAATAGAAATCTTTAATTTATATTGTTTGAGGGTGTTCACAGACTATTGTATTGGAAAGTCTAAATTCACCCTTATCGGACTTTGCGCATACTGATAGTTAAGTTTAGACACAAATTCCTAAAAGATACGGTGCATGTTGTTGTCTATTATGAATGTCATTCTTCTGCGTCATACTCCTCTTCTCGCAACCCGTCATCGTCATCACCATCAGTGTCATACATCACCGATTCCGTTGGCTGGCTACCTAGAACTGGGCCGTTCTGGACTACACAATCACACTACCTTGCAGGCCTCACGACCATATCACCCACGGCATAGAGCAGGACCAAAACAAATCTGGGTACAAGGCAACTTGATTTAAAAAAAATTTAAACTTATGTGCTTCTTTATAGTACGCTAAAGTCTTAACGATTATAAATTTTTTTTTAGAAAATTTTCCTTTTTAATCACATAAATAAATTGCTAAATGTTATTTGTGGCATTTGCTTATATAGTCGTAATGCATATAGTGTAAGAAAGATTGTTGCATTATGCTAGATTTGAACTATAATTTTTAGTGCAGCCTTATTCATCAATTGATGAAGTATATTGTGTACATATTGGTGCTAGAGATATAAAAAACATATGGTCTAAGAAATATCTTAATAAAGGGTTCTAGTGTACGATTAGGTAATCATATTTATTAAAAAACATAGTTTAAATTGAAAGAGTTGGCATGATAATTTATCTATATTTCGTGGTTAAATGTGTCTTCAAAGTTATAGACCAAAATAAGATAATATCATGTGCATGATGAGTACTTGAAATTCAAATACCATCACTAATAGTACTCATCAATGATCTGATTGTTTGATGTTCGCTTAAATCCAATATGTATCATCTTCTCTTTACAAACACTGTGTGCATGTTTTCAAAAGAATGGCCCGTTCACAAAATTAAACATGTAAGTCTAGTTGACAACTCAACCTACTTAACTGTGGGACTTTCATCGGAGCGCGATACTAAACTCGTTGATGCTGATTAGAATGGTTTGTTTCAACGTAGTGTGGTACACACAACATTAATAAATTTGTGTGGACTTGCTCAAGTAAGTTTATAGATGTCATAGTACACTTCTATATTTGTGAACTTCTTCTGTCGAAGCCTAGGATGTTCGACCTTATGCCTGGCGGCTGGCGCCCATGACAACGTGCGGTCCCATCCCCAGGTCCAAGCTTCCTATGCTTACTCCCTAACCTCAACTTAGGGCGTGTTCGGTAACTCACCACCTCCACCAAATCCTCAAATCCGCATCCCAGCTCTCGATTCTCGCCCCACGATCGAAAACCAGAAGCGCTGGACGTTCGGCCAGCTCCGGCTAAGCGGGAATGGGCTGGCAGCCTATTTAGCAAGGATGGGGCCCGGTAGGAGGGATAAAAGCCCTGTAGCAAGGATGAGGCCCGGTAGGAGGGAAACAGAAAGGGAATCGAATTGTTTTCTTTCACTTGGCGGTGGCATCATGGCGTAATTTCTTCCAACTCCGCGAACAGCTAAACGCGAAGTCTGAAGATTTGGACCCCCCTTCGCGGATCTCACATTGCGGAGCTAACGCGTTCGGCTCAGCTCTGGCTGCGGATTTGCCAGAGTTGGAAGCTGGTGGGTTACCGAACACGCCCTTAGCACTTCATTGGCATAATGGCTTGAAGCTCGACGAGCTTAACGAGCGCTCATTTGCTCGACTCGTTTAGCTCGGCTCGTTATGCTAACGAACAGAGCCAAACAATGATTTTCGCTCGTTATCGTTAATGAGCTAAACGAGCGAGCTAATGAGCCTCGCGAGCAGCTCGTTATGCTCGTTAATTTGGATCCCATCTTTCTTTTAGCATCTTTCTTTTAGGGGTAGATCACATCTAACTAGGATCCTGACAGGTGACGGCCCAACACTATTCAGCAAGTCCATATCACAGCCGAGATTTACGGTCTACCCATGTAGGCAACATCGAATCTCATTTACTCCTTCTCAATCGTCAATGACCTAGTCATTTCTAAATTCAGATTCATTTTCTTAACGAGCTGCTCGCGAGCGCTCGCGAACACTTAACGAACCGAGCCAAACTTTATATTTAGCTCGTTATCCTTAACCAGCTTAACGATTCGAGTCTTAACGATCATGAGTCTTAACGAGCCGAGCCATAACGAGCCGAGCAGCTCGTTAATCCAGCCCTACTCAGTAGTCAACTCTACCAAGCTCACTGGCCTTAACCCAATGGCATCCCTGTTTGTGGAAGTTGCAGGCTCTCTTTTGCTCATCAACGTTGATCTCTCTTACGCGGTTTCCAGCCATTTTGGCTCTGCTCGACACCTTTGTAAAAATTGTATTACTACTCTGGCCTGCACAATTGCGAGGACCCAATAACCCACATGCATGCATAAGTATTAACCAAGAGACAAAATATGACATCATGAATCTTCTTAAATTCAAAGAAAATTCAAACATACTTCACTCTTAAACTAATGACACGATTTTAAGATCCGTCTTCGCAGTCAGCATTGTACAACGAGCTTTGAAACTAGACCTCGGAAGAGTATGTTCGGATGACTTGTCTTTTCTTCTTAAATGTTATCATTCAATAGCTTGTGAAGTTCATTCGCCAAAAAACATCAACTTATGAAGTTACCACCACATTGGTCTTGAGTTAAAATTTCCAATCAACTTGATTAGTATAGGAGATCAAGGACACTTTTTTCTGAAGATTTATTTTTATTACAAGTTACAACGAGAAGAAATTAGGTCAACAGTCACCTGAGGAAGAAGCAATACCAAATTTGATTAGATACTCTTTGATTAGTGGCAAACAATATAGCCTAGGTGCAGCATCGACAGATAAAGTGATAAACAGTACCAGCAACCTAGCTAGATAGTAGTACGTACAGGACTCGGCGCATCCTCTTTTCTGGGATCATCAACTCTCCGTATCGTCGTCGTCATCGGAGAGCACCACCATCACCTCCTCGTCATAGTCATCGGGGCAGAACACCAGATGGCTGTAGTCCCTGCGCACTCTCCCTTCATACGGATCAAAATCAGGTTCTTCCTCCATGTAATCCTCGTGGACCTCGACGAAGCCCTTGGTGATCAGGTCGACGCGGACCTTGTCGACCAGCACCGCCCTGTCACCGACCTTCTTCTTCCCTGGCTGGCATTCTTCCTCCAGCTGCTTCCTCCTAGCGTCGAGCCACCCAGGCGGGAACACCCAGCCGGCGCCGACGCCGGGCAGCTCGTGGATCGTTGGCGGATCGACCATGAGCAACAGGACGGTGATGTCGTCGTCGGCCAGCCGGACCATGCCTGGGCCGGCCCTCGGGCTTGGACTCCCTCACGATCCTGCCGACCGCGTCCTCCAGCTCCTCCGGGCTCAACGCCGCAGACTCGGGTATATAGCAGCACACCACCGCCCTAACTTTGTTCCGCAGCTCCGCGTCTTCCTCTAGTGCTCCTCCGGCGCCGTCAACCTAGACCGTCACCTTAGGCGCGAGCGCGACGAGGTTATGTACGACGCCGAGGAGGCTCTCGCCGCCGTACACGGCCGCGTGACCAGGTTCACCTTCCGGTACGAGGAAGGGCAGGACGACATCGACCGGTGGGACCACTATGATTACTCCTCTTACAACGACGATGTGGTCTACGGGGAGCGCGACATGGCCCGAGAACTCCAAAGTGTCCTGCTCGGCAGCCCGGCGGCCCGCCAAGTCGAGGAGCTCCGGCTCGGGCTCTTCTACGGCCTGTGCAACGAAAGCAATACCTGGGAGTACGATCTTAGCATCCGCGACCTGCGGTGCTTGGGGTCCCTCCGCGTGCTACACGTCAGCAAGTGCAAGGATTTTGCATGGTGGGCCGGCCATCCTCTCAACTCCCCGCCGACACCGCCATTCCCGCGGCTGGTGGAGCTACGGCTGCAGGCGTGCAGTGTGTCGCTCAGCATACTGCAGGGCGTCATTGATGTCGCGCCGCATCTCGCCACCTTGCACCTCGACGGCGTCGATCTGTCAAACCTAACGTTAACGCCTGACACTCAAGAATCAATCCATCTGCAGTGCTCAAAGATCAGCAACCTCGTGCTGGCGAATCTGTATAGTTGGGGTCGACAAAGCCATAACACCATGGAGGTCGAGGCTCCACAGCTTCGATGTTTCACGTACGAGGGGCCTATCCGGGCGCTGTCGCTCAAGCCGTCGCCCCGGAACATGGCCAGGGTAGACTTGCGCTTCCACATTCCTGCTGATCAAATTCATACACCAGATGGAACTTGCCACCTCTTTTGGAAACTTATTGGTAGCATCAGCCGGGCAAACATCGTCAACCTCAACTTTCAATTGTCACACAACAATGAATGTGAAAGCGAGATGGGTTGGTAAGTGCTTGACTGTCTGCTGCTACAGAACTCACTACAGGAGAACGCCTTGTTGTCGACGGCCTTACGCCGAGGGTCTACCAAAATCCGTAGACAAACAGTATGCCGTCGGCATGTAGAAGCGACATAAGAGTTTTCGATGCATGTTTTCCATGTTCCCCTCAAGAGCGTTCTTCTATGTTTTTCCTCCCGTTCTCTCTGTTTTGCGTCACGTGGTGTCATGGTGTACTCTAACTAAATAGCCAACGAGATATACTTGGTACTCGAAAGGGCATGCGGGCCAGAGCCTACATAGGGTGACACGTTAGATGGCCCTCGGGATTTTGTTGGTCGCCTCGAGGATTTACAGTTTAACGAATTTCCCAAAAATTATATTTCGATGGGGGTATCAAACATTTGTAATCTTGAAATTTTGGGTCCAATTGAAGGTATTCCAAAGTAAATTTACGTTAACTAAGTTTGATTAATTTAAAAGAAGTATTTAACTTTCATGAGTTTCCAGAATTTTCATAGTCCGGTGATATTTGTAATTTCTCCGCTACCAAATATTTAACCATGGTCGCCACCTTCCGGGAGAATTTCCTTTGCATCATGATGTTTTTCTTGTGTTTATGTTCTATGGATAGAGAAAAGAGTCGATGTTTCAGATTTATTAATTAAAATTATATAAAAATAGATAAGTAATTAATCGATTTTAATGGCGTTCTAAAAAATCAGTAAACTTCAAACAAAGAGATGCTTTTGTACACATAACACTTATTATGGACATTGACATCATTAACAAACCTATAATAATGCTATAATAAAACAAGCACAAGGTCATAGACACATAGGCATGATAATTGTTAACGAGGTTTAGAGCTCTTGCCCAAGATACCGCAGTGTTGTAGCTGCTTTGGAGTCGGCTCCTTCGCGCCTACAATAAAATATGTATTAAGCCATGTTGGTGCCCCTCTCGTTATTCATATGACACAAATTTGTGGAAATTTATGAAATCATGTGATTGTTGTCAACTTTATTAGGCCCTAATGGGGTTTATAGATATACATGGGGGGAGAAACTTGGACTACAAGACAAGTCATGGTATGTCAAATCAATTCTATCTCTAACCTATCTACCTCTTACGTAAGTATATTATAACTTAGTCGTAGTGGAAGTGAAGGGGATGATTGGCGACTGGATTTGAAGTCTTGCACTTCCATCATCTTATCTATTTCAACATCATCAAGTGTGTCCCTAGAAAATGGTCCAGAGGTGGACGGTAGGATGAATCTTTCCATGGTAGTGGAGGCGGAGGAAAACTTGTGCTTGGAGGGACAAGAAGGGAGATGCTGTGATACACTTGGATCGAAGGGAAAGATGAGTCTAAATACCCACCATGTCCGAAATTGCCCTGCATTTAAGGTTAGTCAAAATCAAGCTCTTTGAAGTTTGACAATATATGTAGGAAACATTTGTAATACGAAATTATATCTTATAATGATTCCAATAACACATATTTTGCATTGTAAATGTTGGTATTCTTTCCTATATATATATATATATATATATATATATACCTCTGCTATTCTACACTCCCTTGTAGAATAAGTATTCTGGTCAACTTTCGGAACTTCCGAATTAACAATAGGTGAACTTCCAGACGGAATACTTAGATTCGGTGAGTTTTTTTATCGCGGTTTTCAAACCGTTTGTCGGATTGAAGCAAATGATACGCCGTTGGAAAGGTATGAAAAATGCGCACCTTTTTCACTTCTACAAGATTTCGAAATTAGTTACGGTTTTAAAACAAATTTAAATATAAGAAACACTGTTTTTCACGTATTTTTCTCGTTTTCGTACTGTTTTGGACGCCATTTTCAAACCGTTTGTCGGATTGAAGCAAATGATACGCCGTTGGAAATATATGAAAAATGCGCACCTTTTTCACTTCTACAAGATTTTGAAATTAGTTACGGTTGTAAAGTAATTTTGAATATACGAAACACTGATTTTCGCGTTTTTTCTTCGTTTTCGTACTGTTTTGGACGCCATTTTCAAACCGTTTGTCGGATTGAAGCAAATGATACGCCGTTGGAAACGTATGGAAAAAGCGCATCTTGACTATCTCAGCTCAATTTTCGTAATTCCTCACGGATTAAGAGCAGTTTCGAAAATTAACATTTCTGTTTTCTGAATATTTATGTACAGCGGACAGTATTTTGGCAATTACTTTCAAACCGCTTATCGTAACGTAGCAAATGATACGGCGTTGGAAAGATATTGACTATACGCAACTTTTTCGTACATAAATAGTTTTCTAATTCAGTACAGTTTTGGTTTAATTTTGAAAATACGAAAAACGAAAAAATAAGATGATACAGGAACGATTTCAAATTGGCTCGATTATGATTCTCGGGGTGGAGTGTGACGGCATGGGAGAGTTAGTTAGACTCATATCAATACTAATTGTACATGGATAGAATCAATTTTGTCAACTGGAACTCGTTTGAACGAATTATATGCGTAAAATTTCCGCCCGTGAAAACAGAGTATATGAACCGCCTTTAATACGACGGTGAACCTCTCCATATATATATGTGAACTTCAGATCACGACTTATGTGAACTTCTGGTGGTTAATCGGAACTCGTATGAATGAATTCTACGCGTAAAATTTCGATGTAATGGACCTTCCTTTATACGGTTGTGAACTTCGAAAATATTAGTTCGTGAACTTTTGGTTATGTGTTAGTGACCTTCCCTTCGCGAAATTTTTATTCTATGACACACTGGTAGTGGATATTTTTAATTTTGTGCCGACAAAAAAGGTAAACTTCCAACACGTTTGAAGTTAACTTCTCATACCTTTAAAGTGAACTCCGAGACACGGTTAAAGTGAACTTCACATAAATAATAAAATCAAAATATGAACATAGACAGTAGCTAATGTGAAACTCATTTTGAAAAATATATTGCCTTCCCGAAAACAACAGTGTGAGGCGAACTTTTTCACAGAGGAAATGAAAAAAATTCAGCTCTCATAAGAATTGTAACGAACAACTAGAGAGCACTGAATCACTGCATTAAAGTATAATACATGAATTGTTACTCATGAATGAATTTTAGTTTTATTGTTAGGAAAAATGTGAACCTCGGGTATGGACAAATCGAACTCCTATTTTAATCTTTTCGCGATAAAAAAAAATTATTTTCGTTTTGAAAATAAACATTTTAGGAATCGCATAAGTAAGGAAAATGAACTTCAGCCGGTGTTCAAAGCGAACTCCCAATAAAGTAGTAAACGTCAAAACGCATTTTAATATGATTTTTCCCGACACGTTCATGCTAAACTCCTGCTCGGTACAAACTGAACCTCTTGAAACTTAAGTATGAACTTTCTTCTATGATCCGAATGAACTTCTGAAAAAAGAGTAATTATCCGACGCGGTCAAGGAGAACTGAACTCCTGATCTTTAAATAGCAAACTTCCCAGATGGACGATCTGAACCCCCGATTTTTTGAAATAGCGAACAATCTGTTAAAATATTTCACACACAGACACAGTACACAAAACTGCTCTTGGTACACAGCTGACCTTCAGAGACACTCTGCTCTTTATACGCAGCTGAACTTCAGAGACACTGAACTAGAAGTCACTGACAGCGGTGCTGCACTTGTATTGGGAGCTGGAGACCTGATCTGGGCAGCGATGGATTTCCCTATATGGGAGGCTCACCTGTGAGTTCAAGACCTGCTCGCTGTGAGTCCTGGAGCGTCGTGCCCAGCAGCCTCGTCCTGGTAACTTGCTGCTTCGGTGTGTGGCACCAAGGATTCGGATCCGGCTGCCCTCGAGCGCGAGTGTGGGCTGGACAAGGAAGTCTAGCGGTGACCGGCAGGCCACGATGTTGATGGGATGCGCCACGGCGCCGCCATCTCGAGGGGCTGCGGGAGGTAGTGCGCCGGCTGCCGAGTTGCTGGCAGGGGCTACACGCGGCGAAACAGCAGGTGTGGGAGGCTGCGCGCCGGCGCACGTGGGAGACGCCCTTGGCTGGGGATGGAGAAGGGGTTATGGCTGGCGGCGCAGCAGGACTTGCGGCTGGACGACAACAGGGGAATTTGGGGCTGCCGGCCCTGGGGAAGAAGGTGGAGCGTGGCGTGGACTCCCTGGGGTCTGCAGCGTGGACCCCCTTGAGCGGCGTCGTGGACTCCCGGTGGCTCGAGGGCATCGCCGGCGCGCACATGGTGGGGAGGACGCTGGGCATGGAGGCGGCCCTCGGCCTCGAAGGCGGCGGCGGATGCAGGGGCAAGGCAGGACGCCGCTGGATGCCGGTCGGTGACACGTTCCCTGGATGCAGGTCCGTCGCGTGTGGAGGTAGGCCAGCGATACGCAAGGTGGAGGAGGCAGCAACAAAGCGGGTAGGACATCGGGCGGGCGCGGGAAGGCTGGGGCACATCGTTGACTTGGAGTGGTTGGCGGCCGGCAGCGCGCTGGAGATCGAGTAGGAGGTCGGGGATGGCGCCGGAGTGGTTCGCCGGCCGGGGGCGCCCAGGGGCCCTCCAAGGCACAGCATGGCGGAGGTCAGGCCCTCCAGGGCGGAACGCGGAGGCGGTCCGGAGAGGCGATGGCGCGCCAGAGGAGTCGGGCATGGCTCGCCGGGCGGGGATGGTGGCGTGTGGTGTGGTCATGAGGCGGGTAGTGGGCTTTGGTTAGGTTGGTGGCGGCCGGCGATGGGAACGGGACGGAGAGCGTCGGCGACCGGAGTTCCCTTGGCGGCCGGCTGCCGCCGGGAAGGAGGCGAGGTGGCGATGTTGCCTACCGGAAGAAGGCGGGGTGGATGGGGATCGGGAGGGAAGGTAGGTGGGGCTGGTGGGGGTTGACCGGTTCGCTAGGCTGTGGTTGGAATAGGAAGTTGACTAGAATAGTTATTCTACAAACACTATAGGGGTTGTGTAGAATAGTCCTGCTATATATATATTATATATATATATATATATATATATATATATATATATATAGGAAGCCCATTTAGGGCACCTAGGAGCCTGGACACCATTCATCTTAACCGTCCGATCAGGTATGTTGATTTAGCATTTGATTGTGGATTCTTATCTGTCGGGTTGACCCGTTAGCATGTGCAATTGAAACGAATATTGTGCATTTAGTACTCGTGAGGAGAGAGAGTCTGTAATTTAAAAATCAGAATTATTATGTTGCCTTGTTTAACCCTCTACGGAAGGATACTCAAATTTCCTAGTATACCGCTCCTGATTCTAGGTATGTGCTTCGGAGTATATTTGGGAGAATTAAATTTGAGGTGACGGCAGGGAATAAATTACTAAATCAGTGGACTACTTATTGTCTTCAGTTACATACCCATAAATCGTTGACGAGCTGTCTATTAGTAAATGGTCGGATTGATTCCTATTTAAGGTATATGATTGATGGTAAAGGATACCCAATATTCGTCTATGTGGTGAGTATTTTTGTCAGGTCCATAATGATGTAATAATTCTAGCATTTATAATGTGTGATTTATTAGTAGTAATTTTCACATGATATTTTATAGCCCAGAAATCACGGACGCGCCATGCACAGTCTGCATCTCTTTGTCCTACGTAAATGGAGATTGATTATTATGCACTTGGGTATCCGATCATTTGTGCCAAATTCTTTTTGATGAATGTGTAAGATTCATTTATTGCCTGGGTATATGAGAACAAAAGGTTAAGTAATTTGGTTTATAGAGCTGTTTTTCTAATTGAAGTATGTAATTTGGTTTCTTCGTAAGTAAGGTCTTAACTCGGTTTAACATTACTCGACAACATGATTTTGCGTGAGTATATCTTAGGGTATATGCTGGGACCTATAAATACGGAATTTTGAGTAACTAGGTATATAGTACTCAAATTACATTTTCTTGAGTTACTAAAGATCGCCACACGTTGTAGAATTTTAGTCCTCGCCGGCGTGGCTCTACGCGCTTGTGGTGTGCGGACGGGAGCAAGCACGGCCAAGTAGGGCGCGTGCGGCCATTGACGTAGAGAAGATTATGTGGGGTATCGATATTGCATACTCATATCGTATGATATCTACTTAAATTTGAAATTCGGCTCGAATAAACATTCGATACCCTGAGTTGTGGGTATGTTGATATCACGCATACTCAGGTTATAGATACACTGAGTCGGATGCGGGGAATGGCTCTATGCCTCGTGCCATGCCGAAGGTTATTGATATACCCAGGGTTTTTTCAATTTCATACTCGAATCGTATGATATACCCACTTTAAATTAAATTATAGTTCAAGTAAACATTAGGTAAAATGATGTTGTGGTATATTGGTCTCACATAGTCAGGTCGTACATACCATGTTATACCTAAGACTAGACAAAAAAAACAGTCGATCCCGGAGTTGAAGCCCAAACCTTCTGGTTATGTCATGGCGAAGTGTGTATAAGGTTTTGAGGTCAGTGGCGCGAACATCAGGTGGGTATGTTGATAGCTTGCATACTCAGATTGTATGCCACAACAAATAAAACTTGAAGATTTGATTCAATAAACAATCGATACCACGAACTTTGGTGTAGATGGATTAGTCGATGCACGAGGTACACAAACAAGCTAACCGCGGGCCTGTATTGCGGAAGCGGTCGCTAGATGGGTGAGTAGGATGCGTGACGTGGCTCTATGCGCTCGTGCCATGTCGACGGTAGCCAACACGGCCAAGTGGGGCGCGTTTAGCCCTCGCCGCCGAAGGTTATTTCGATGTATCTATTTCATAGATATACCTAATTTTAAATTGAATTTTGGTTCAAGTAAACATTAGGACACGGTGTAGTGGGTATATTAGTATCACATACTCAGGTAGAATATACCACGTCATATCTAAGAGCGGAACCGGGAGGGGGAGTCGGATGCGCGGCATGGCTTCATACACTCAAGTGGGGTGTGTTCATCACTTGCTGTGTATCGATTTCATACTCATATCGTATGATACACCCACTGTAAATTGATTTTTTGTTCAATGTACACAGTGTTGTGAGTATGGTTGTATCACTTACTCAGGTCGTCCATACCATGTTGCACTTAAGACTTGACCAAAAACAACAACCGATATAGAGCAAAAACAATAAGTGATAATAACTCTGGGGAAATACCAAGCCGGATTTCTAGACTATGATTAGCTTGTGGTATGTTAAATATTTGTAGGTATGGATGCATACTCAGTTTTTATGAGGAATTGGTTCTGGGCACAACAGACATGCATCCATTATCAATACCATATAACTTTTAAGATGAAGTCTTTTATACTCATTACATAAAAACTCTCTTGGTAGAGCTCATTGTTTCAAAAGAAAAACATTGAAATTATTACATAGACATTTCTTAATATGGAAGATAATTGTAGCCAACTTCATCTCAGTTCTACCCCTATGTCCCTATGTTCATAGGTGTGTCGCCTCATATGCATAGCAATTCCAGTGGTATGTTAAACCTAGGAGGTGGTGGATCCATGAAGTCACCGTCTGTCGTCGTGGTCTCCATGTAAAGACATATTACCTCACACAACAAGAGATGTGCGTTTCCTTCTTGCACTAGCACACTTTTGTAGACTGGGCATTCATGTACCTGCATTTTCAAAACAATGGTATTGAGGAACTTGGATCGGGGAAAACGATGGTAACAATTGGAAAACGACAGCCTATCTGATGATTGCACATTTCAGAAAAGAAAAAGACCCTGAAACTCTCCACGAGTGTTCACTAACCCGGTTCATATGTCTAGATAAAACCAAGTCATGATTCTCTCCACAAGATATGCCACACCTAGATTGAAGGGAGGAAAAATCAAATCTGTGAACTAATCAATCTTGCTCAGTTTGTACACACGCTAATCATTCTGGTACGATTGATAAAAAACGTCCCAAATTCTAGATGCCCTACGGTTGTCGATGGAACCATATCCATGAAATATTTAAACTAAGAAATTATAGATCCCTTCACAGGCCAAGTTTCCTTGTCGAAACTGATACTTTCAAGCTGTACAACGGCCATGACATGCCGGCCTTGAACGACGCCTGCATTGCCGACGGTGGCAGGGTCAGGATGTACCTGAACAGATCACCAAGAATGTACGTGAGGAAAGAAAATACATACCTCAATCCACAAATCGATTGAATGAACGATGGGAAAACTCAGCCAAGCACAGTACGCGAGGAAAGAAAATACATACCTCAATCCACAAATTGATTGAATGAACGATGGGAAAACTCAGCCAAGCACACCTCTACCTAGAAAATGACGTGACGGTAGGTTCGTAGATAGCCTGTTTGAAACTGTGATTGTGGAATGATTAATGCCCATATAAATAAGAGAGCCCGGTATACCTCATTTTTGGAAATTATCTGAGGCTACCAATTTTCAGCAGGAATCACGCCGCGCACATAAAAAAGGGACCATCATTAATGGCTGGTTGATTATATTTGGAAAGAGTACCACGGTTCAAAATTTGAAATATGCTGCGTACAAGCAAAACGGGTTACTACCGGGTATTCTAAATCTCCATACCCGAATTGGTTCCCTGCCCTAATGATCATGATCAAATAAATCTAACGGTCATTGAGCTAGGAGCCTGGGCACCTAGGAGTCCCTACTAATTTACGTCCCTACTAATTTACCTATATATATATATATATATATATATATATATATATATATATATATCGAAAATTGTTTGGTGTCATGGGGTGTAGTAGTGCATGCAAGATCCACCATAGGAGATACTGCTATAGGATACGCGCTAACTAAAAAAGGCAAACAAGCATCTCGGTTAGCTTGTCCGGACACAGACAACACGCGTGAACGGCACCGTCTAAGCAGACGGCCGTTTGTCGAGGTGGCAACCAGTCAGAAAGCACACGTACCGGGCGGAGGTTTGCAACGCAGTACAGAGAGAGGGAAGAAGATGGTTGGGTTGGAGAGTTCGTATATTGGAAAGCACAACCAGATTCTCACATTTTCTGCACGACCAGATGCTCACATTTTCTTATTTTGTCTTTTTTCGGTTAGACGCCAAAGCTTTTTGAGACAATCCAGCATAGACATGGGAGGATGCGAGCGGGCTGGGACGCCGGATCCAGCACAGATTTTTTTGCATCGCGTTTAATGATCAATTTACCAAGTCATCACAAATTAATTTGTTTTTTTTTTCTTTCGAGGTAGAGAAATGAGAGACTCGCCGCCACGGCACAGCTTTGTTCTTTTTTTCTATTTTTTTGTTTTTTCAGGGTACTACAGATTTCACATGTATTTTTTACCCCAAATTTTTTTCCAGGGATCTTTTTATGCACGCTTTGTTAATAAAGCACAAAAAACATGTTTCAAATCGGGACCCCAAGGCCACAAGCACCGGTATATACCCTGTTCCTTTTTAACGTGGTCACCACCCGTATATTGTGTTTTCTTTTTTTGTCTTTCTGCATTTTTGTTTGATGAAGTTGGTGCATCCCTCCTTCGGCGAAGCTAAAACAATCGAGACAATGCTCTTCTCGTCCATTTTTTGTCATGTACGGTATGTGCGAATTCCAGCAGCGGGATGGGCAAGAAAGATAAAGTCAAACCAGGAAAGCAAGCACATATGTGCACAACTTGAAGTGTCCATTTGTAAGTTTTTCCCGGGCTTCCAAAAGTACCAACAAGCTAAAGTCAAACCAGGAAAGTAAGGACATATGTGCACAACTTGAAGTGTCCATTTAAAATATAATACAAAATTCAGATAACGTGGGTTCACGGCGTTACATGGGGCACACGTCTTAGCCAAAATGATTACAGAGCTAAAGTGAGATGAGCATTTAACCACAGGATTCTGTGCGCATCTCCACAACAGATCCAACGCCATATAGAGGGAGGGTAGCTACCCTCCATGACAAGAAATCCACTATATATATATATATATATATATATATATATATATATATACACACACACACACTCGATCAAAAATTACGAAGTTTGATTTTGACTAAAACCAGAATGCAGTGTAATTATTGACATAGGGAGTAGAAGGGGGTGGGTGGAATTAATTTGGAATTAATGGGTAGAGGATTGATGCAACTTGCTATTCCTCTTCATGATGAATTCTACAATTAGAAGAAAATTGAATAAACAACACATACAATCAATTGGTAATTGGTTGCTAGTAGACAAATATTTACACAATACATAGCAAATTGTGCTTATTCGGTTCAATCAGTTCCGTTTGGTTGGGACAAATCCAGCAGCAAAAATGCAAAATCCACCACAAATAATGCATCAACAAAAACAGAGGCAGGCAATGTCTTATACCCAATGAAGCTCGGGCGGCCGACGGCGCCGGTGGGTGGCCGGCGGTAGACTGGCAGCCGCGGCGGCTGGCCCTTGTCGAGCGGGCGGCGGCCGACAGCGGGCGATCCCAGAGCGCGAGAGGCGAGAGCGGGGGCTCCAAGAGCGGGGCATCGGCAGGCGCGGGGGAGCCAACAGCGGGGGTGGCTGCCGGCGGCGAGGGAACAAGGAGCTGGGAGGTCAGAAGCTAGGTCTTTGCCATGGCGCCTCGCGAAACAGAGCAGGACGCCAGGCTACGTGTGTTGACTCTAGTAGTACACTGCCTTTTTTTTTTGAGATTTTAGTAGTACACTGCCTGTTCCTGTTCGTCTCGTTCATGATCGATGGAAAGAAAACAACAAGGTGCAGAAGAGCCCAACATATGCCCAAATCTGCTTCATATACAGGGGGGGTCGATGTTTTTTTCCAAAATTCTGGGTGGGCTGGCCAACCCTGCCCACCCTCTACGTCCGCCAATGGATGCAAGCTTCATTGTTGTGAGGCAGATGAGATGAAGCAGATTAACACTTCACTAATGTTGCACAACCATAAATTTTCACTTTGTGAGTGGATGAAGCCAGTGGAGAAGCAGGGGCCACGGCACAAGGTCTTCGTCAATGGAATCCAAAGGGATTTGGAGAACATAGCCGTGTTTCTTAATGGGAAAGGAAGCGCTTGGCTTCGTTATAATTTGGGGGGAAAAATGCACGCATTCTCTAGATTTAGTATTTACTGATTTTGTTTTAGTGATTTCAGTTTGGCAAGGATATGCAAGGAATACAAGTATGAGCCTTTTGGAGAAAAATAGTTACACAAATAGGTGTACATTTGTACACCCATGTCCTAGTCTGGTTGTGCCAATGATGCCACTAGTAAGAGGATACTAGTGAAGTGTGTGTAACAATGGCGTGGCACGCCATCGAAAAAGATTTTCCTCACCGTTGTGTATACCAATGGCGTTACCATTAATTGGCTCGTCGTCGTCCAGTGACCAGAATCGCCCACGTGTTGCCTCCAACGGCTCTCGCTCTTTTTTCCCTCACCGGTCTAATAATACAAACATTCTTTTTCGCCGATGATCCGCAGTTCAGTTTGGAGACTGTAGTTCGGATTAGCTTGGCTTATAAAAGAGAATCGGAATATTGATTTTGTGTATGAGAGGATGTGCCATGACTTTGAATAACAATAGTACCGCAAGCATAAGAGCCATATATAGATTTCAGAGCCAACTGAATATATACGATTCCAGATGAAATACGACTTCCATCAATGTCACGTGCTCCTGTGGCCCTGCCCACCCCCAAACGTCGCAGCAGCAGGCTCGTGGCGAAGCCACAATTCTCAGCGGTCGAGAAAGCGCAACGTATCCTCCACAAGAAAATGGGGCTCGACGTTGGAGATATGCCCCTTGTGCAGGCTACGAAAGAATTCGCGAACACCTGCAAGAAGGTTCCGTTCTCTGATTCGGCAATCAACGGGTTGAGAACCCTTTTCAGGCTAAACTTGCCGTCCATGACGGCAGCGGATGAAGCTTTGATTGGCCTTGCTGGCCTAGGGGGAAGCGATTTCCCGCCACCGACGGCGCTGGACGTCTCCGCCTGATCTGCTTCCCGATCGCCAGATCGCGCCGTGTAGTAGCGTTTTGAAGAAATGACGATATATCTTTCTGAGAGATTAGACGGAGTAGGTTGATCTGGATCCTCGCGGGGCTACTTCCTTTCGTTTAGTAGACCTTGATATGTATGACTTTTTTCTTTTTGGCCTTGGCCATATCATGTTTGCTTCTCCTATATCAATATAAAAAGCAAAGTTTTTGCCTTGTTTCAACGGTTTCAAAAAAAAAAAGATGAAATATGAAGAAGTCCTGTGTAGCCTCGACAATTAGCACCAAAATTGTTCATAATCAATTCAGCCACGGACGTATGGTGCAAGCCACATGGCAGCAGTCGGATTAAGTTTTTCTGCAGGGAGTTTTCCACTCGGACTTGGAATCCAACTCGGAATCTGGGCGCGACGAGCTCATAATAAAAGCGCCCGAGGCAGGCGGACAAGTAGAAAGAAGAGGAGACCGCGCGCCATGGATCGGCAGTCGGAGTGGATCACGCTGCGTCACGTGCACGCCTTCCTCAAGTGCCGGAACCTCACCGGGACGGCGCGCACGCTGGAGCAGGAGGCGCGGCTCAAGTTCGACTACCCGCATGTCCGCGCCCTGCTGTCCGCCGGCCGGTGGCGGTCCGCCGACGAGTATATCTCCTCCTTCCTCCTCGGACCAGATGATCCACATCCGCCGCACGCAGCCGCGCGCGCCGCTGCCGGGACGCTGTTCGTCGCGAGGTTCGAGCGCCTCGTCCGCGCGCTCAAGCGGGGCGACACGGCGTGGGCGCAGCGCTACTTCGACCGCAGCGTGGAGCCGCTGCTGGCGAACCAGCCACGGGAAGCCAAGATGCGAGCCGACTGCCTCCGGGCGCTGAGCTCCAGTCCTAGAAAGCTCCACCGGGATCACCCCGACGACAAGGAGAATAGGCAACGGTGCGTTATGTATTTCACGGCGCTTGTCAGGTTCAACAAGGAGCAGCTCAAACGTTGCACCAAGACATTCGTTTACGACAGGTTCAAGCGGTTCAAGAGCACGAGAATCCTTGGCCTGCGCCGCCTCCGTGTCTGCCCCAGATCGAAGAAGATATACCGGCGCCGGACAGGCAGTGCCACTTTGTAGATGTGTAATCACCGACACAAACGAGTTTAATCAGTCATTTGTACCTTCATAATTTATTGAATGCTTTCATTTGAGACGACACAAAAATGACAAATATACAACTGAGTATAGTGAACAATGTATAGTTTCAAATTCCCAACTTTTGTCACTTTTGCGTAGCTCAAAATGTAAAGTATTTTGCACGCTTGTAGAATATATTATTGCGAACATGCATGGTTTCTCAGTTTTTTTTTGAAACTTTTAAATATATTTTTTGGTTTTTTAAATAGTGAGATCACTAGAACTCTTGAGCCGAAATGACTTTACCCTCTAAAGAAAAGAATTGATTTTTTTTACAGAAATCATAAATTTCAAGTTTAAAAAAAATGGAATTTCTTGGATATAGATAATGGTATATTCTACCAACATGCAAACTCTCAAATCAAAATAATTCATATTCTGGGCTAAATAAACAATAAAAAAACCTGAACGATTTGGAAGAGTTAAAATTTAGCAATGTTCACTACTTTTAAATGTCACCCCTTGTCATTTTTGTGCAAACCAAAATATAAAATATTTTTAATTTAGATTTTACACATTGGTAGAATTCAACATTGTCTACATAGCCGAATTTTTTCATAACCTTTGTGAAATTTTAAAATATGATTTTCAAATTAAAGAGCTCCATGTAGTTCATACTCCATTTCTCCCCTCTGTTTTTTTTGCAACTATAACATTATAAGATGTTATTATAACCAACAATGTATTATGGGACGGTGGAAGTAACTAATTTGAAGTCAACTGAGGTAAATAGTGGCCATGGTGAAGATCTCTAGTTGGCTCAAAAAAAAAGCCCATCGTTGTAATTTCTAGTTTCACTTCACACCCAAGAGCCAAGACTTGCTATTGCTATAATCCAATTTTGCAGCGTGCCATTTGCCCGGGCCGCGGCTTAGCTCTATCCACCCGTCGCTGCTCGTATCCGCAGCAGCGCCCAAGAATGGCGGCACCCTCCCACGTCCTCCCCTTCCTCTCCCCGACCTCCTCCACCGCCTCCGCCCACGCCTCCCTGCGCGCCCCCTCGGGCCGCCGCGCCGCCCACCTCCGCTGCGCGGCCGCCGCCGGGCAGGCCGGCTTCTTCAGTCGCCTCGGCCGCCTCATAAAGGAGAAGGCCAAGAGCGACGTCGACAAGCTCTTCTCCGGCTTCTCCAAGACCCGCGAGAACCTCTCCGTCGTCGACGAGCTCCTCACCTACTGGAACCTCGCCGACACCGACCGCGTCCTCGACGACCTCGAGGAGGTCCGCCGTCATCTCACCTCGCGCCTTACCTGCTCAATCGCTGCTCCATTCTCCTCTAATTTCAAGTTCGATTCTTCGCGCGCAGGCCCTGCTGGTATCGGACTTCGGGCCCAGGATCTCGTTCCGGATCGTCGACACGCTCCGCGACGAAATCCGGGACGGCAAGCTCAAGTCCGGGGCCGAGATAAAGGTGATCGATTCGGCCTCTCATTACAGTGGAACAGCAATGAGATTGGTTTCATGGTTTGTTGATTGTCGTGAATGGTGACGCAGGCTTCGCTGAAAAGATGCATCCTTGACCTGCTCACGAGCAAGGGCAGCAACACCGAGCTGAAGCTCGGCTTCAGGTTCTGCCCTCTCTCCTGAACTGACTAGTAGTGTCCGTGGTCTCTGAATTTCGGGAAGTCTGAGTGTGATTTTTGTTTTGGCAGGAAACCGGCGGTTATCATGATTGTAGGAGTGAATGGAGGTGGAAAGACGACTTCGCTAGGTAGCTCTCGACATGCTTTACTATCTTTTCACATGCATTTAGATGTGGATTTTGTAACTGGACTCGCCTTTCAGTCTGCATTTCTGCGACCAGGGCTTGGCTTATGGGTGCTAGTTCCCACCTACCTTATTATATGGTCAATGAACCACATTTTCATATTCTACAGAACCTGCTGAATGGAAGGTCTTACTAGTTTCTTGAAGAGAATTTAGAATCCAAACTCAAGGCAAAACTATTTACATATTTCTGCTGCAGAAGTAGGGTAGCATTGAATAAAGCTTTTGTAGGTTATGTGGTCATTACGAAGCTAAATGAATCCCATATATGGTAAAATTATTTAATACAGTAGTAATCTGGGCATTTCTTATCAACTGGACTGGACTCTCTGCTTAATGTAACACTGTTTGTGTTTGTTTATTATTTGCCGACATGATGCTATGACATTGCAAATTGACCCATTTTGTTGTCTGCAATATTTGCAGGAAAACTTGCTTACAGATTTAAGAATGAAGGAGCAAAGGTGAGGCTATTACTTGATATCTCCTAGTTCAGCTATATATATGGCTTCAGCACATCCTTATAAAATACACAGCTTATGTTCATGCTTTCAACGATAATATAGGTATTGATGGCAGCAGGTGATACATTCAGAGCAGCAGCTCGGGACCAGCTAGAAGTTTGGGCTGAGAGAACTGGCTCAGAGATTGTTATCGATAAAGATAAGAAGGCACAAGCTCCATCAGGTATGAACTTCTGATCCGACAAGCATGATTGAAGTATTGTGTTATCAAATGAGCCTAACTCTTATGTTTCATCTAATTTGACTCGCTTGGTAGTTCTTTCGCAGGCAGTAAAACGCGGGAAGCGCGAAGGATTTGATATTGTTCTGTGTGATACATCAGGACGTACGGTTGTTGTTACACATTGGAACAGAATATATCTACTTATTTGCTTGTTGGGGAAATTGACAATTATTCAGCAATTATGTTACAGGACTTCATACAAATTATGGTCTGATGGAAGAGCTGGTTACTTGCAAAAAAGTCATGGCTAAAGCCCTTCCTGGTGCTCCTAATGTATGTTCTATCGATATTCAGAAGTTTCTTTTTGTGTGTGATGTATTATATAGGTCCACATTTTTGCATAGTACTTTCGAGAAAAGACCAGCAATGCACAGGTCTCATCAATATGTTGTTTTTTTGCATCTTTGGTCATGTGCGATACCTTGTATCATGCATTTGATGCTCTGCAGGAGGTCTTGCTGGTTCTGGATGGCACAACTGGCTTAAATATGCTACAGCAAGCGAGGGAGTTCAACGATGTAATTTTGTGACCATTGTTTTTATACTTAATTCATCAGATATATTTCTATAGAATAGTTTTTTTAGGGTAAGATTTCAATAGGATGGTGATAATCGACTTTCTTGGCATCATGGCAGGTTGTTGGAATCACAGGATTCATCCTGACAAAGCTAGACGGAACTGCTCGTGGTGGCTGCGTGGTATGCAGTCTTGGGTCCTACAATAAGTAGTTGCAACTTAACGTGCTGAACTAAACTCACTAGTTTAATCCATCTTAGGTGAGCGTTGTCGATGAACTTGGGATACCAGTGAAGTTTGTCGGTGTTGGCGAAGGGGTGGAAGATCTCCAACCTTTTGATGCAGAGGCGTTCGTTGAAGCCATTTTCCCATAAATTTTGATCATGTAGAGAAGAATCATTGTTCTCATGTACATCCTCAGAAGTTTGTGGCCTTGTTATTAGTATTTTCCATGTAACAAGATTTTGCTAACCTGCTAGAAGTTAGAACCAATTTTGTGAACATCTACAGTTTTTTTCCAGTCCAGTCCATGTCTCACTTCTGGTTTCTCCATTCATCCTAATTGCTGAGTCTTTGAAGAGGCAGAAACAGAAGCAAGCATTCATGACTCTTGATGTTAGAGCACGACAGATAACCACATCATTTTAGGAGTAGTTGACCCTTATGATTAATTTGTGCTAATTACAGCTTGACCACGCCGTTCCATTGGATCTGTATTTTATCCTTCTTGTCGTCATATAATTAGTGCTGACACGAGTTACACAGTCTCCATCGGTTCGCTGGCAAAAGTTGGATCCCACCATTATTGTCAGTTCCACTAGATACACAGATGATCTACTCTGACGGTGACCAAAGCCACACTACTCTGCAGCCACACAGCAGACAACACCTCACACAAACGCCCTGCCATGGCCACCACCACCACTAATACCGACGGTGCCGCTGCCGGCCACCATCCCGGCGGCCGCGACCACGTCGTGCTGTTCCCGTTCATGGCGAAAGGGCACACGCTCCCGCTGCTACACTTCGCCACGGCGCTGTCCGAGCACCACAAGAGCCTGCGCGTCACCGTGGTCACCACGCCGGCGAACTTTGCCTTCACGCGCAGCCACGTCTCCTCGTCCGTGCGCCTGGCCGTTCTCACGTTCCCGTCGCTGCCGCCGCTGCCGGCCGGCATCGAGTCCACCGACGCCCTGCTCAGCGCGTCCCTCTTCCCGACCTTCATGCGCGCCACGGCGCTCCTGCGAGAGCCCTTCGCCGACCTCATGGCGTCGCTCTCGTCGCCGTCGCCGCCGCTCGTCCTCGTCTCCGACTTCTTCCTCGGGTTCACGCGCCGCGTCGCCGCCGACGCCGGCGTCCGCAACCTCGTGTTCCGCGGCATGTCCTGCTTCTCCTCGGCCTTGTGCAAGGCGGCCATCATGGGCCCGCTTCCCAGCTGCGCCGGGCGTGGCGACAGCTTCCACGTGCCCCGTATGCCAGCACATTTAAAGTTCACGGCGGCGGAGGTCCCTCCTGTTGCGCTGGCGCCCAAGACGACAACTGGCCATGAGCACGAGTTCCGGATGAATGAGGACTCCGACGCGAGCAGCTGGGGCGTCCTGGTCAACAGCTTCGCCGAGGTGGACGAGGACTTCGTGCCGATCCTCGAGTCGTTCTACCAGCCGGGCGCCCGCGCCTGGCTGGTCGGCCCGCTGTTCCTCGCCGCTCCGCCGCGCGACGAGGAGGAGCAGGATCCCGAGGGCTGCCTTTCCTGGCTGGACGAGCAGTCCGAACCGGTGGTGTACGTGTCGTTCGGCACGCAGGCCCACGTCTCCGACGAGCAGCTCGGCGAGCTGGCGCGCGGGCTGGTGCACGCCGGCCACCCCTTCCTCTGGGTTCTCCGGTCCGATACCTGGTCGCCGCCGGTGGAACTAGGACCCCACGGGCGCGTCGTCCGCGGGTGGGTGCCCCATAGGAGCGTGCTTGAGCACCGTGCCGTGGGAGGCTTCGTCAGCCACTGCGGGTGGAACTCGGTGATGGAGAGCCTCGCGGCCGGGAAGCCCGTGCTGGCGTGGCCGATGATGGCCGAGCAGCCCGTGAACGCCAAGCACGTCGCTGACATCATCGGCGCCGGCATCAGGATGACGGAAGCCATCGTCGCCGACGGTAAGGCTGTGGTCGTCGACAGGGTCGAAGTGGAGAAGAAGGTTAGGAGGCTGATGGACGCCCGGGGCGACGAGGGGCGTAGAATTCGTGAGAGGGCCGCGTGGGCTCAGCAGGCGGCCATGTCCGCGGTGAGCGCCGGCGGCTCGTCGCACGTGGCATTGCTGAAACTGTTGGAAGAGTTGCAGCAAAGCTACGACCGTGATCTTAATCGTACATAAAAGTTGCAACAATAAGATGTATGCAAGTGAGCTTCTCAGTTATTGTTGATGGAATGCCCATCCATCCAGTTGTGAATCAAACAGAGAAATTTCAGTTTCAGGTTTGAAATGGTGTCGTTTCAATTGCGAATCGCGATCTAGCACCTAGAATTTTTTGCTGGTGAACTGAGTTCAGCTGCAGTCACAGAGTCTGTTTCAGTTATGTTTCTATAGATGGAGATAATGCTGAACTTGCTTGGATTCATGCCAGGTTGTCGGACTCACAGTCACAGGATTCATCCTGACGAACTTAGATGGCACTGTGGCTGGTGGCTGCGTGGTACATGCACAAGTTCCAGCATTTTTCTTATACTTACGATTTACAGTCTTGGGTCTTAAATAAATAGACTTGCTGACCTGAATTATCTGTCGCAGGTTAGCACTGTAGAATGTAGATGAGCTCTGGATTCCAGTCAAGTTGTCGGCCTCGGCCAAGGGGTGGAACATCTCCAAGCTTTTGATATAGGCATTTGTTGAAGCGATTTTCCCACGAACTCAGATTTTGGAGAAAGAATAATTGTTCTCCTGTACATCCTCAAAAAGTTTCGGCCTTGTTACTAGTGTTCTTCATGTAAGAAAAGATTTTGCTAGCGTGCTAGGAAGTTAGAAGCAATTTTGTGTAGAATTACAGCTTTTTCGGTCATCTAGCTTTGGACCGAACAGAAGCATGTTCATGCTATAGCATGATTCTAGTGATTGAACAACAGATTTCTACGATTGCAGATTGTGTTAGCTCAAATTACAGACTGCAACAAATAGTCTAATACTGGCAAAAGGAGGATTTGTAAATTTTTCCATGTCTTTTTCAAATACTCCCAAGCAATAAGAACATTTCATTAGTGGTAATACATTTCGTATATTTGTAAGAATATTACAGCTGAAGTCATAAACAGCATACTCCAGTAGCACACGAATATGAAAGATTCTACAAATAAATAGTCCAACCCAAAGGGCGTTTCACCGCTGCGTGGTACTACCATACACACTATTGCCAGCTCCCATACCCCTGATTGCGAGAACCGCCTTGAGGATAGTTCTGTGATCCTCGGCCTGGACCGGACGCACCGTACGGTGGACCGCCTTGTGGAAAATTCGGCCCGCCCCCGACTCCATAGCCGCTGCCAGCCGCACCACGTGGACCGCCTGCCGCGGGGAACGGAGGAGGTCCTCGCCCTTGCTGAGGATACGGGCCGCTCCCGTAGCCACTGCCCTGGCCTCCACCGCGGTTCGGATTGTTATAGCCCGCGCCTTGGCTCCCGCCCTGCGGGTACCTGTTAGGACCTCCTGGTCCTCGGGGTTTCGCATAGTGATGGCTCGGACCGCCGGCTGCCACGGGCGGAGCATTGTGCATGGACTGGCCGGGCCTGATTTGGTGCGATTGGCCTGGGTGCTGGATCGGAGGCAAGCGGGTGTGTGGAGGAGGATGCTGAATCTTCTGACGCTTAGCAGCTTCCTCCGCTTGCCTCTGCTGCTGCCGTTTTTTCTTGGTCTGGAATTCGTGTGATGCTTCATACGACGGCAAACTGTATCATCAAACATTTAATGGCCATTATTTAATTTAGCTCCAGTAAAAGGTACTAGAAGGAAATTACTTGGCTGTATACTGAAAACAGCCATCAGAACTACCTTTTCGGATCACAAGGTAAGGGATCAGTCCAGAAATATTCTGCATCAAGTGCTTCTTTCGCTGGCATCCTCTGGAAAATAGAGAGTGAATTAGTTGAGATACGGAAATAATCATGATAAATGTTTGCAGTAAATGGGCCTAAAGATAAAATAATTAATCATTTGAATGAAACAGCTACTATCAAAAAATCAAAAGTGCTCAAAATTGTCAAATAGTACCTGTGATGGATCTAAAGTCAACATCTTCTCTAAAAGGTCCAGAGCATGCCGGTCAAAACTGCAAATACATAGAAGTCTGAGCAGGGGGACGTGACAAAAGCTGCACAACATAACAATGCCAAGCATAGGACTCACTGTTTAAAGGCTTCTTTAACTTTTCTCTTCAATACTCGGGGAGGCTTGAAATTGTTGTACCACGGCATTTTAGTGACACCAGGCCAGTTTAACTCATCAGGCGTCCCACAAAGCTCAAAGATTTTAGTTAGCTGCTCTGGCTGCAGTAATGTCATAAAATATTAAAATCACAAAGGGTGTAGCTAGAACTTAACATCAACATGCACTATGGAAGGGGCTAAATCACAAACACCATGCTATTTCACTAGATGAATCCATAAAATCAAAATTTGAAGTATATGATTAGAACGGGAAACGGTTACATAACTAGCTAAAACTGATTCAAGCATGATTGCAAGCGGACATGAGAATGAGAGAAAATAAAATGTATTCTAACGCATAGCTCATGCAATCAATGCAATGGAGATCATGGCGCCGCTAAAACCAAAGTTTGTTATAAAAACTAAAAATCGACAAGAGAGCACAAATAAATGCTTAGGTTACACAGCATGGTTGAAAGCCTCATAGAAGTATACCTCATTCTTTCCCGGCAGTATTGGTTTTCCATTGAGAAGCTCAGCAAAATACAACCAACAGACCACATGTCAACAGCAGGACCATACCTCGTGCTTCCCAGTAGCAACTCTGGGGGTCTGCACGCACAAAACCAGCAACAATAAGAGAATGCAGTAAAACAGAAGGCAACAGACAGAGCATTCACAATAACAGATACAGTTGCGACACAGTCCTGTGGGCGGAAGTCGTACCTATACCACAAGGTGATTACGCGGTTAGTTAGGTTCCCATTGTGATCACTAGAGAATGATCTCGCAAGCCCAAAATCAGCTAGCTTCAAGTTACCCTCGTTGTCTATCAAAAGGTTGGAACCTGGAAGAGAAGTACAAGATGCAACATATTAGCTCAGCAACAACCAACAAGCCACATCACAACGCTACGAGAATTCCAGTGGAGTGGAGCTAATCAAACAGTATAATACCTTTGATATCTCGATGCAGCACCTGATTGACGTGGCAATAGTGCAGGCCCGTAAGCAGCTGCCTCATGTAGCACTGGACATACCACGATACATCAACGGAAGATCAATCCACCATGCATGATAATAATAATATCCCATAATAACACTGAAAGAGGAAAACAAGCGAACGGGCAGGGCTCTACTACCTACCTTGATCTGCGGCACGGTGAAGCGCATCCCTGGCCTGTCGGCAAGCCCGGTGAGGTCGTGGTCCATGTACTCGAAGACCATGTAGATGCTCCCCTTGTACTTGTTACCGTCGTCTATGTTCAACAACATGACAAGGCGTCAGACACCTCACAAACCTACTGTTCAGCAACCCCAAGCAAGCAAAACCGAGGGCAACAGAATTGCAAGAGTAGAATCGAGCCCTACTTGGCTTTCCTTGCTCATCTCGCTCCGGGCCTGCGAATTCACCCACACACGAACACCGTCAGTCCAAAGAGTAAGCTCCATAAGCCTTGCATCTAAATTCAATTTCGATTCGAGGTTTGGGCATGGACAATCTGAAGCACCTGGGGAGGTGACTATCTCCTTGAGCTGGATAACGTTCTGGTGGTGGAGCTTCTTCAGGATCTTGATCTCCCGTATCGCCGTAATCGGGAACTGCTCCAGCAGAAGAAATCATCAATTAGGTGGGCACAATTTCAACATCGGAACACGAAAAGACGGGCGAGACAGCCGCCGGACTTACGCCTTCGCGCTCGTTGTCCATGCGATCTTCTTGAGCGCGACGATCTCGTTCGTCTCCGTCTCCCTCGCCATGTACACTTGCCTATCATCCGCCGGCGTCGAGAGTGAGAGGGAGTCAGATTCTAGATTCTAAACCGAGGAATTGCGAGGGGCAAAGGAGGAGGAGTAGGTAGGGTTACCAACCCGTATGTGCCCTCGCCGATCTGCTCGAGCTTCTCGAAGCAGTCGACGCCGCGCGAGCCCCACGACGGGAACTCGTCCAGGTTCAGCTGCCCCGGCCCCGCCACCGCCATGGCCACCCGCCGGAACCGAGCAAGACGAGGTGGAGATGCCGGCCGCCGCCGCCGCTGCTACCGGCTAGGGTCGGAACCTTGTCCGACTCCGTGCGTGAGATAGGAGGAGAGAAGGGACGGGCCGAGAGGTATATGGGCCCGACGGGCCGTCCACCCTCTTCGTGTCCGAGCCGGGGAAACTTATTGCTGTCCGACATCCGTTCGAACAGAATCCCAACAAAAAAAAAAAGATTCCAGTGCAAAATTTATCAAAACAGTCCCCAGAACGTCACCGGAAATTTCAAGCATAAACTGGAGAAGTAACGCAGTGTAAAACGCTCTGTAATTCATTCAAATCTTCGAAATCTACAGCTCATAGCATGTCGTTACATAGATAGAAAACACACTGTTACATTAATTTTATCGACTGGCAGGTCAAAATTTTACTGCACAACAGGCAGTAGATCTGTAACCGACACACGAATGAGTGGCACTGTAAGCATTTCCTGTCAACTAGTTCCGACGTATGGCAGACCTGCACAAGTTTCATGATGGAAACTCTGGAAAATCTCAGACCGACGGAGCTTAGCTAGATTGCGTGAAAAAATCCATGGTCTTCGACGATAGGCTGGACGGTGCGAGTGCCTTCCCTTTGATCTCATGTTGCCGCTACAGTTCTGGCCTTCTTGAATCTAGGAGACTGGGTGGGTGGTCTCGACCCATGGTTCTGCGTCCTGTTGAAGGCGCCATTTCTGGGTCTCGTGCCGCCGCGGCCTTGCGATTTACCACCCCTGCCGCCGCTCTGATGACCATCTCCTGACTGAGCTCTGGATTTGGATCCGAAATTAGCTCTACCGCCTCTGTCGCCTGATGCTCTGCCGTGCTGCTGGCTTCTGCCACCCCGGAAGGGAGGTTTCCTAGCCCCTTTGACGAAGAACTCTTTCTTCGGATTCTCCTCTTGCCCAGGTTCAGCATTAGAATCGCACCATTTTCTTCTGTATATACATAACAAACGATGTAAATAATAAGTCGTAAAGGATAAGCAAGGAGGAGCTGATGCTGGCTTCACCTCTTCGGAGTAGGATGCTCAGGATCTTTTGCCTCGCTTCTGTTGGACCATCTGCTGGATTATTATGATTCCCCTTGCGGCCCTGCAAAATTATGTTTTTAATCAATACAGACTTCCTTTTGTTTTTCTTTCCAGTGCGAGCAAAGCTTAGTTCAGTGCGCGAGAAGGGATTTCTTCGGGAATTCTTCAAGGCTTGCTGTTTTACCGTTTGAAAACTTTGCAGTAAAAGAGGTACTCTTTTTTTATTTTAGGAGAAAGAATAACCATTTTAACAAGAGCTCAGGAACAGGAATGCAGCATTTTTGCACTGAATAGCTAGAAATAAAACTCCATCTGACCTCACTGTATGAGTTATATGATGAATTTATGAAGACTATGAAGGAATTAGCCCCCACTAAGCATTTCAATTGATAAACTAAACTTAATAGATGGATACGGATCAATCAGACTAAATGTAGTTGGCCAAAATCATTACGGGCTTAGGGCTACAAAAACTACATACAAAACATCCCATAGATGAAAACGTATAGATCTGTCTTCCACAGCAAAGTCAGAGAAAACTAGTGAAGGGAGTCTCACCTCTTCAACAGACCTAACGAACTCCTTGTATTTTTCTGGTGTTACTAAGTTGACAGCATCAAATCCACATTTCCTAATCAATATTTCCAATATTAATACAACCTGCAACATCAGAACACATTTTATTAAGTGCACCGTACAGAACACTGAACAGATGGAACTAAACCATGGACCAATTGCACCGACTAACCTTCCCTTTGAAATGGTGCTTTGTAAAAGATGACCATGGTAATATGCCAGTCGTGATATCTGCTTGCAAACTCGATAGTTTTTCTGGATGCAAAGATGTTACCAACACCTTAACAAAGCCCAAAGATGCCTAAATTTGTATATAATAAGACAAATCAGACTCTTTGATAACAGGAAAACAATCACAAGGGCATACAAAAGACAGAAGACTCACCTTAACTACTTCAATAGCTTTATTTTGCAGCAGAACTAATACTGAAGGTATCAAATTTGGAACTTCCATGCAAAAATTAGCATCATTGTATATAAGCAATGATAGAGCAGCAATTGCTCCGCTCACTATGTGAGGAGACGGACTAGAAAGATACCCCATTACCTGAAAACCAACGAAGTCGTCATTTTTCAATGTTTAAACATTGGAAAACCTGCATATTATACAAACTAATGCACTTGCCATGTGTAATTATATTGCTCATACATAGAGTGAACATGATAAAGTAGCTACTAAATTCAAGAAAATACATAGTATGATAAATCTCTACTATGATGTATGCAGGTTAGACATTTACAAAGCATCACCGTGATGCTCAAACACTACTGCAATGCTCCAAGAGGTTGAAGATTACTCTTCTCAAATATAGACTATATGGCTTATTAGCTTATTGGCTTACGCTTCCAAGCCTGGTTGCTGCAAAACTATAAACCTTAGTCCAACGCTTTCCATGAGACATGTTCTTGGCATAGACTTCATGCATTAAGCATCAATAATTTATACAGATGATAGGACTTAACTGGCACGGCAATTCATAATACTATCATTTAGAGCTAGAAATGGAGCGGTCATGTTGCCAGATTTCTTTCATGAAAAGTAAAATAAGTATTTGAGCTGCAACGATTAGGAACAGGAAACAAGAAATAATTATCTCTTCAAACAACGTGGAACCATACTTCTGTGCATCCAATAAACAAAGGAAAAATGTCTCAAGAGCAGAGAAGTTTGTTAACTAACCATTGTGAATAGTCGTTGAAGATCTGAATCTCCGTTATTTGATTCGGAGCTACTCAAGCTAGTACTGATAGCCAGGAGTACATCGTATGCTATTCTTCTATTTTCCTTCTTTGACTGCATTTAAAAATAAAAACAGAAGGGAATGAATAATGGCGATGCCATATGTATGACATGTTGCTATCCACCTAATACACGATTGACAATTTATCAAAACATGAGTTTAGGGAAACACACCTTCAGTGCAAGTATTAACTCATTTAGAATCAAGAAAGCCTTCTTGCTGGTGCTCTCTTCATTAACCTTCAGAATGGTAGGAGGTAAGTAAACAATACATCACATGATTCAACAAGCAGGAGGAGTGAAGAATAGAACTAGACTAAAGTAGCACATGAAAAGATGCATGCAGTATTGCAATCAAAGAACATCATGTTAATATCTTCATGCTTTCTTGGTAGCAGGTTCATGTGTCCATAAAGGACGGCATAGGATAGTGACGAGCTAGCTGCCAATTATTTGAACACAGCTAGTATTCCATAAGGATATGGCTAGTGGCAGCAGCATGGGCCTACATGAACAAGGAAACGTTGTAGATTACGGAAGGTCTTAGGTCATATCTTTGGTGCATCTTGACTTTGAATTTAGATCCCTTGTGGATCGAGTTAGTTGTCCTATATGAAGGACTAGCATGTGACTAGCATGTGACAAGAAAGCCTCAGAGCCTCTCTTGCATGCTAGGGATGAGTCCTAACGCTCGATTTTCCCTATCCTCGGTTTTTGGACCTTTATCCTACATTCCTACCCAATTAATCCTGCTGTGGACCAAGGTCCGTAATGTCCACTTTCTACAATTATAAGACATCGTGTCATAGTAATCTGTGCAATGGAATACAAATAGATGAAGGGTGCACCTCTCATTAACAACTAGTTGTGCTCTTATGATGCTCACGGCTCAGACACTTGTAGTTGTATTTTTTTTTTCATACAACAGATGTACATTTCAGAAGTACAGGTCAATCAATTTAGTTGTCATGTCCCCTTTCAACAACAACAACAACAACAACAACAACAACAACAACAAAGCCTTTCATTCCCAAACAAGTTGGGGTAGGCTAGAGGTGAAACCCACAAGATCTCGAAACTAACTCATGGTTCTGGCACATGGATAGCTAGCTTCCACGCACCCCTGTCCATGGCTAGTTCTTTAGTGATACCCCTTTCAACAAATTTAAGTTAAATGAGATATAACATTCTTGGTTCTTTTATGTCGGAACTCTTATTGTACTAAACATAAGAATATGACATGAAGGTTCTGACCTATACATTCAGACAGAAGGTATGTTGTCTAATTTCAATGCGTTTAAGTTACATTAGCACCAGGTTGAATGTAATTTACATGCTATTTCATGTGTTAAAATTGGCGCTGGTCCAAAGACCGATAACGTTTGGAGGAGAGGGGGCAAAGGGTTGGACCGGGATTAGATCTTTCCTAAGTACATCAACATCCATACTGATTAAAATAACCTACTATCATTTTCTCCATAATTACTGATACTGTAGACGTGGGTACTGTTCACGTGAATAGTAATTCCTGTACAGGAAAGCTCCTAGCTTGGTTCGGCCCTGAGCAATTGGGCTGTGACCAAACTACAATGACAGTTTACATGCAAACCCAAATTTACTTAACTAACATGTGTAACAAAAAAATAAATTACTGTAGCCCCTCCTAGAATAATATTTTATGCATGTAAGAATATGGCGGGAAGATAAAATTGCATAATGTGCAGTTGTGCAGGCAGAACAACATGTTCTACAGTTACTACTTACTACAGACAGCACACACAAACATATCATCATAGAAAAATGAGGTCAGGGAAAGCTTTTGATACTGTGTTACGTTAACCATTATAGAAAGAGAATCCAATTGTTAACTTACTTTAATCATGTGAACCAAAAGATACTTGTAGCATACTAATTGGCCTTCTAAAACTGTATTATTGGAATCTGGATTTATTCCATGAAGAAGCATCATTATTTCATCCAATTGGGTTAAAGAATATCCATGATGTTCCTGAAAGTAAAGAAAGGGATGAGATGATAATTAATATTGAAAAAAGTACATGACAAAATTTGGAAGTTGCATATGAAGAACTCATCCTGACCTTCAAAATCATGCTTAATGCGACGAGAGCTTTGCTCTCACACGACTTGATGCTATTCTGTGGAGAAAAGATACGAGGTATTAACAATGAACTATACTAATAGTTGGGCTTTGGGGCATAATAAGAGCAGAGATTAGCAAGGATACCAGTAAAGAAGATTTAATGAATCCAAAAAATAAATCAAGCGCATCCTCATCAGCAGCTTCAGCTAGCGTGGAAATGAGTTCCATCACAAGTGACCTGCACAAGCAAAACTGTAATGATACTGTGCATAATAATCTTCTGGACGGGATACATCATGTGTTCACTACCACATAGCGACATGTTAATACATGATGATGCCTATAATCATATAATAACCTACTAGTTCCTACATATCTGGTAAAACTCCAAGAAAAATCCTACTTTGGATGCGTGATTGTTCCATGATATTTATTTTTAGAGAACGATTTCATGATCTTTTTTAACACCCAAGTTATTTAGCATTGTATCAACAGGAGCCGTGATTATTGAAAAACCTTGTTAGCTACCGTTTTCGGAACAGCATAACTACACATTCATGCTCACTCTTTGAGATCAAGTTGGCTCCACTCAATCAACTTTGATGCATGAGTTAGGGGCGGCTACTATTATTATATACTACTAAAAGATTTGACTATAGCTAATAACAGTAAATAACTGACAGAAGATAAGTATACTAGTACAGACATTTATTCTTGATACGACTACCACAAGATCATTAATAATTAATCTCACTTATTCTCTCAAGTCCCAGAGCACTTGCCCTAAATGCACAAATGCATAGTGAAACTCAACGTCATGTGGATTGTGTTGTGGAGAATGGGATATGAATACAGGAAGGAATCAAGGTGAGATGGTAAGATCACTGTAAGAGGTTACCAGATTAAAGAATGATGACTAGTAGGTAATCGTTTACATGGCAGAACATTCTAAAGCTGCTGAAAACCTAGGATTTTTTTTCTTCAAAATGACCTAGATCCAAAGAACAGCTCTTATAGATGGGCAGAGATAAATAGCAAACCTCTTATTATTTATCTCTACTGTTGCATCACTACTCTCTTCGCCTTTTCCGTCTACCTTGTCCGTTTGACGTTCTAGATTCTCTGGCTCCAATGGAGTATTCTCTTCGCCTTTTCCGTCTACCTCATCCATTTGACATTCTAGATTCTCTGGCTCCAATGGAGTATCTTCCAAACCAAATCTTTTAACTACTGAAAGAAAAAGGTTACAGATGTTTGCGCTACCAGAAAGTTGAGCCAGGGATCTCAGAGCATCCTGCAAAACAACAAGATGACCCAATGAATATCAGTGGTAAGTAAATATTTGTATTGAAACAAAGGTATGGGCTTACAGTAGCTACAGATCTTGCATCAGTAAGAACAGAGCAATTTTCAGTAGACATGTCAAAATGCATAGTGCAAGTGTGCAACACGACTTTACAGTATAGGGGAGCTGGAGAGGCATACTATTTTTGAAGTCCTAAACATACAGAGTTGAGGCTCTACCATGTGTGAAAACCATCTTACACAAGTCTGCATTTAGTCCTTCAACGACAAGGCTTAAATCATGTACATGGCATGCAGGAAAAAAATAGCACAATCACTATGCACAGCAAACCTATTAAATTATGCAGGACAAGACTCCATGCATGAATTTTACTGTAAGATAATTCATATTTCATAGTCATGGGACTGTTAGTTATTACTCCCTTAAAAAGGCTTACATTGTGGAACAGAGGTAGTACATGGTAATGTGGCCACTTAGTTAAAGATCGTTTAGGGTGGGCAAACAGGATCCCAAAACGTCCTATTTCTCATTATTCGCAATGCACTTAGTCTTGCATCCGGATGAAACAGTCATGACACCTCACCAACTTAACATGCCCTAAGGCTGCAGCATTCATATAAAACTGCATGGAGTGGGTTACCGAGTCAGGTAGGTAAAATTAAGCTCCCTCAAGCCAATGGTTTCAAACTCCAAACTTAACGAGCATCCATGCATCTAATGGCCTCTCTTTTCAATGACAAAGTGCCTCCTAAATCTACTCTCTTTAACAAGCATCCATGCATCTAACGTGCACAAGTTAATCAAAATCATAAATGTTGGTCCATAAGTATGAGATGCTGCTTCAAAATGTGTGTGTGTAACTGAGAAAAGTAGTTTCAGAAACAAACAATTACAAGACAATCATCTGATAAAAGGAGCAATTGAGTGAGTGATGCACCTTTAAATAAGCACGCTTTTCTGATGAGTCAAGGAAATCATCAGCAAAAGTGCAAAGAAGATCCACAGAATGTGATGCCAGGACTTTCATGCCTTTACGGGCATCTTTCTTAGAGCACCTTTGTAAGCTTGCACAGCTTAAGTTATTAGCCTCTGAGGAGAACAAGGCTGAAATTTCTACAGGGATTTCTACGTCTTGATCACTGCTATTTAATCTTCTAGTTCCATCTATAAGTTGCTGCGGAACAATAGATAAATTTTCTGAGAGAAGGAACGAAGCAGCTTTGTAGTATGAAAATCAAGATTAAACATAAGAAAATTGCAGTGTATACAACTATATAAACCTGCAGGCCTTTACAAGCGGGTTTGTAGAGACACCGATCACACTTCAGCATCTCTACCAGCAGTTTGGACAAGGAACCAAAATTCAGATGTACATCAGACGGATAGCGGCAGAAGGCAGGGAGCAAGTTCCACAGCTGATCACTCCAAGCTAGCAATTCTTTACATTTCCGTGGTTTTTTGGCTAAAGGAACAAAGGAAAATATTATGAAGTTGTGTAACATACAAGAATGTGCATTTATGTGATATTGAATTGATTGTCTTTACCCCTGCTTGAAGCATCTCGTAATGATTTTGCTAGTGGTACAATGTACTCAATAAAGTGTTGAAGCGAGGCCCCATAAACATACTTGTTTAAAATGGGTACAAGCCAAGTATTTGAGCATGTAAACCAATCCACGTCAAAAGATATTGGAAGTAGTGAATGAATTTTATCTGGCCCCATAGCAACTATTGCTGCCCCAATGCACTCTTCGACCTGCAAATGTAACAAAGTTAAGAGAAAATTACGCTAAGTGGAAAGTTAAAGTTTGAGGTGCATGCCGTCAAATAGGTGTGCAAAAATGTTAATAGAACCTAAACCATGTTATTATTTTCCTTCTGCACTAAAACATATCGAGCTAGGGAGAACAGATATAGTGATGCCACTCTTTAGGTCATACTGTGATACCAACGTCGAAATGGTGTCATAATGGTCAAGAAAAATTCAGGAATAAAATTTACAGCATCAACATATTATCCTATCATGTAAAATTTACATATGACACCCTTAAGTGATTTTTTTCGCGTCTACGTCGTTTTAATTTTTGCAGGTGTTTTCATTATATGTGTCCATATCTAACTCAATATATTTCAGAACTATTTCAACCACTATTTGGATGTTGTTCACCTAAATGTGGCATGTTCTACGACCCTCAAGCTTCTTTTTGCAGTGGCTAGATGACGCTCAAATAATAAAAAAGTAATTATGCATGCACATTATCATAACAAAAAAACTAGATGATGTATGTAGAATGTTTTACGACCAACAGAGGTGATGTTATACAAAAGAAGCCAAGATGTTCCTTTTTCGGACGTGATAATAATCAAGAAATGAACTTACTTTCCTCAGGGATGGTTCTTTGTGTATTTTTGTACCAAGTCGTGCTAAAGTTAGTAGGATGTCTTTCATAAAAATGTAAGAACTCTCCCCTGCAGATGAATTAACAATACCAAAGGGTTAATGGATAAAACGTGTGTGATGTGTAAAGCAGGGGAATATCAATATTCAATACAGCATGCGTGAAGAAAGGGTACAAAATGAATAACAAAATATAGCACGTCAAAAGGTGCTGAGAGAATTTTGTCAACCGTTAATATGTCTAAACAGTTTGCTAGGTACTTGCAGCAGTGAATAGTAACTACTTTAGTATTGTGTTTGATGTACCTTTTGTAACACTACGTGTAATATTTGAACTTAAAATGATTTTTTTACAATATATGTACAGGAGATACACAAGCTGTTTTGTGCAGAGGTAAACCACATTAAACAAATTAAAACCATAGTCAGGTAACTACTACTTGGAATTCAAAAAGATTCTCTCAAATGATTACTCATATGATCCAATTAAAGGCATGAGATGTTAATTGAAGACATACCCAGTTTGAGAAACAAAGCCAGGACAATTGTTAACACATTATCAGGAAGGGGAGGAGAAGGACACTTTCGAAGTCTTTTGTTGATAGACAAACAGATTGATTTGACGGCAGCCCCATCACTCGAATCCTCAGTTGCATCAGGCTGTGATTCATCAGTCAATAAATTACTTTGGTCGACATGAGAAAAGATGCACTGTATTAACAGTTTTGCTATATCTTGAGAACATTTTGTGTCCAGAATTAGGTATCCTGTCAAGTTGAGAAGCAGAACAGTAAGTTAGGTTAGTATTATAAAGAAGCAGCATTCCATGAGGTAGTAACGCATGAAAGATGCAAACCTGAAAGTGCCTCAAATGCAGATGGAAGGGCCTTTGTCCACAATTTCCGGCGAGCAGACAGTTTGGCCAAACAACTTTTCAGCAGCTGTAATGCTGCGATGATGGTATCGTCAGGCTTCTTCTCATCATAAGGCAGATAGGCCAGCACCAAGGAGATGAAATTCTCCAACTCGGACTCAACACTCTCAACCTTAATATGCTCCAGCAAGGTCTCCATAAGCCTGAGGACATGCCTCGTGAGCGGGCTAAAACGGGAACGCAACAGCCGACGAGCACCCGAGAACACCGTATTCCTTGCCTTCTTAGACAGATACGGAACTAGAACTGCCACCGCTCCTAGCATATGAACCGCTTCGGTTTCCTTAGCCTCAGAAGCATCTGAATCCAATTTGGCAAGGGTTCGCACCAACGAAATGTGTTTCTCAAACAAGTCAATCGCAGCACTGCTAGCTTTCTTCACACAACCGGAACGCTCCAAGTAGGCAAAGAGCTTCTCCACACTCTCCTGTGCACACCTTCGGACCTATGAAAGCGAGAAATGGCATGCACATGAGCGTGATTTTCTATAACAGCAATAAGGAAAAATCCAATCCTAGCTTACTCACCTTGGCACGCTGATCCACGGAAGCAGCGAGGAGAGCATCCAGAGGCGCGGCGACAGCGTCCCAGTCGGCTGCGTCGAGGTGGAGGGCCAGGTGGCCGAGCGACTTGACCAAGGAGCGCACGGTGCCGGTGGGGAGGTTGGAGGCGTCGGGGGAGGCGAGGAAGGCGGCGAGCTCGGAGGTGGACTCGGAGGCGGGGGAGGAGATGTGGGGGGTGAGGATGACGAGGAGGGAGGCGAGCGCGGAGGCGGCGGCGGGGTCGGAGGGGCCGGCGGCGCGGAGGGCGGAGACGACGGAGGGGAGGTAGGAGGCGGCGGTGAGGGGGTGGCCGCCGTCGGCGAGGATGGAGCCGATGGCGGCGGCGGTGGCGAGCAGGTGGCGGTGCTGCGCGGAGGCGGAACGGCCGTAACGCGCGGTGAGGGCGGCGCAGACGTCGCCCGAGTAGTCTTCGAGGGGGAGCGGGGCTTGCGAGGGCTCGTCGGCGTCGACTTCGGCGTCGGCGGCGGCGGCCGCCGGGGCTCTTTGTTTCCGCTTCATGGCAACGCACGCGGCGGGCCGAGGGAGGAGGGTTTTTGGGGATTTTGGGTCGGGGAGAGGGACTTTCCTCCTCTAGGGTTTAAAGCTTGGGATAATATGTCAAATCTCTTTCGATTTTAGTAGTCGACTAGTACATACTCCGTATAAGTTGTTCTCCATTTGTGTTCAAGGCTACAGATAAGCTGTCCAAGTTTGAAGCTACAAGAAATTATATTTCATGTTTTCTGCCAATCTGGATTTGATAGGATTTTAGAAGGAAATTCGAAATATTGGTCATGGTATCTAGGTGAGAGCGTTGACCGACGGTTACTACTATCAGTGACGATGATGTTGTCAGGTGTCACATCCGTACTTAGGGGCATCATTTTTTTACAAATATGGCCCACTGCCCGTAATTGTAAAAAATGGGCCCCTCTGAATTGTTTTGTCAAAAATAGTCCTAGTAGGATGTGAAAAAACCACACGTGTACCTCGCGTCAACCGCCTTTTCCGCTGGCGGAAAGTCCCATGCGACAACATGTGGCGTGAACTGAGCCAGTAAAAACTCAGAGGCAAGCGACTTTCTGCCCACTTGGGGCCTCTTTGATTCGTATGATAGGAAAATCGTAGAAATAGGAAAATCGTAGGATTGCATGGTCATGCACACTCCAATCTTATAGGATTTTGCATGCACCAAAGTTTGTTTGATTCCACCAAAAGAATTGTAAAATGAGCTTGGAGTAAATGTTAGATTTCCTATGGGAAGTAGTACAATGATTCTTATAGAAATTTTTCCTATAAGATCCAATCCTACAAATCAAATGACCAAGATAGGAAAAAAATTTATAGGATTCATTCCTTCACAAATCCTTTGTCATTCCTTTGAATCAAATGAGCCCTTGGTAGGCGAAATGTGACTTCCCGCCGAATGAGTTGGCACAAAATACACGTGTCGCGTTTACACATCCCACCAGGGCTATTTTTGATATAAAAAATTCGGAGCAGGCCATTTTTGACAATCACGTTGGGCAAGGGGTTATATTTGTAAAAACATTAGGGACATCACTGAGGGTCCATGTCAGTTATCCCCGATATTCTAGTGAAAACGCTTGGTTTTTTCTTAGGCGAGTGATGCTTTGGTGTCGTTCCCTTGCAGCATAGTTTTATGACTTGGACCGGACCGCAATCCTACCCAAAAAAAACACAGAACTAGAGCCTTGTCTGATTTTTCAATTTTAAAATGCATTGGAATTTTAGTAAAAACATAAAATATCCAGAAAAATGGTGTATAAAGTGTTGATCTAGCCCTGAGCTTGAGGCAAGGCACACTAAAGGACAATAACCAACTAGGCTAGCAACACTTCGTGATTTTTAATGCTTTAAATTGTGTGTACTAATTTAATATGGAATTATAGAAAAATAGCTTAAATATTCCCTTTTTTTGTCGCCAATGAAGTAAACAAATTAGTTCGATGATCTGGTCTGATAGCCTGATTTGTTTAGTTATCGGTTCGGTACTGTACACTATGTTGGCAATTTTTTAGTTTCATTGTCATTCATGCTCTAGGGTGAGCTTCTCTAACCTTACATGGTACGGTGTTTTGAGCCAAGTGAGGGGACAGGGACCCTCTTCAGAAGTGGAGTAGATATATGGAAATGCTTTCCTCAATGACTCGGACGATCCAACATTATGACCATGCACTCGGTTCACCTCAAGTCAGTGATCATTACGGCTCACGTGTATTTTGGTGCAATTCAAGAGGCATCTTTTGTCCTTTTGTCTACACAATTATTGCATGATCAGATCCACTAAAACATCCAAAATCCTATAAGTAAAAGGAAATGATTAGACATATAAGGGAATCGGGAGTTAATTTCGTTGGGATGGTGAGGAGGGGGAGGCAATGCCGGTGGAAGGAGGATGCCGTCACCATTCACCACTCACGTCCTAATGTCCTCGTGGACTGTAACGTCCTAGTCATTTTCAGGATGATAAGACCATCCACTATGTGGATGCGGTTCAGAGAAAAAGATGGCAGAGAGAAATGAATCGCATCACACATGCTGCAATGTATGCATCACTTTAGTCCGAGCCAATGTCAGGCACATACACCATGCAAAGATATTTTAATCCACTACGTTTTCCCGTTTGACACAAGGATTCTTTGAAACCGCATCAACTTGTTGGTTTCCTTTTTTTGATGATTCGCTTTTGTAACTAGCTGCTATGTATCGAACCGAACCAAAGATAGGAGAGAGTGTTATGGTTCGCTTTTTTAGCATATAGTGCATGGTCTAAGAAGTTCTAAAATTTCAAAATGATCTAGTTGCATCTCTGCGCACGCAAAGTACAAGTAGCTGCCCCCAATTCAGTGTGCGATTAAAATTAATTTGAATTATTATATGAATTGTTTTATTTCTTATCATTGAACTATTTTATGTTTTAAAAAACTATGTAATATGATTTTAATTCTTATATTTGTGAAGCAAACTTGGTAAAAATGTCTAGAGACTGTCTATTCAAATGCGCCGGTGGGGGAGCCGCTCCCAATAGCCCAACAACTTGTGCGGCGCTCCGAATAGTATTTGCCCGGCACAGTTTCCTAACGTTCTATTGGAAGTGACGGTGAACATGCTCTTAGACACCATAGTCGCAGTTAAAAGAAAAGACACCATAGCCGAATAAAGCTCTCGGTGAACGTGTAGCGGATATTCTACCCTCCTCTCCTCCTGCGCCGCCCCCGCGCGGCAGCCGGGAGGAGCCCTAACCGCCGCCGCCAGAGCCTCCTACCCCCTCCCCCTCCTCCCTCGCCGCCGCCAGAGGGCGCGGTCGGGCAAAGCCTGGCCGGCGCTGGCGGCAGCGGGGCCTTCTCCCGTCCCTACGCTCACAGGCGCCGATGCGGGGTGGCATCCTGGGCCTGGGCGTGGCGCAGCCGCCGGCGTCACGGCGCAACTGCTCCCGGCGGCGGCGCGATGGAGGCGTAGTGGCCTCCTCCGGGCAGACCGGCGACGGCGGGTGGTGTCCTCCATCTTCAGATCCCGGCCGTCTCCGGGTGGATGTTGGATCTTGGAGGGGAGGAGGTCGGCCGGTGCAAGCTGGGCTCAGGCCGACGACTGCGGTACCTTGGGTGTCGTTGCCTTGTTGAAGGAGTCGCCGCCGCGAATCACCCGCCTCCCGCACAGGGTTCCAGGGGAATCCCTAGATCTGGATTATCAGATCGGACGATGACGCACCATCAGTGTTCCCTCTTGGGGGATCGTTTTGGAACACGGGATGCCTGGAGGGATCTGCTGATGAAGCGGAGTTTCATCTTCAACGACAAAGACGGCGGGTTATGGCGGCGTGGTGCAGCAGGGACCCGACAACGGTCGTGACACGGTGGACTCGCGCAGGGTGGAGGCGTGGTCTGGTGTCATGGTGGCATCGACTGCAGGCCTGGCAAGAGGTGTGTGTGCTTCGACTTGCACGCTGGAGTAGGGTTGGCGGAAGATGGTGGAGGCGTTTTCCGGAGCGTGTGCACAAGGCGCTATCTCTGAGTTGGCCAGGAAGACAGCGATGGCTGTGGCCAGGATACAAGGTCCCGTTTCCTCTGTCGTTTGTGCTAGTTGTGGTGTTTTCACTGTTTGGCGGGTACAGCTTGTATTTGTTCGTTGTAAGGCTTTTTGTTAGCTTATGTTGAATAAATGAAATAAAAATGTTGTATGCATCATTTTGATGCATAGGCCGGGACTGCCCCTTTTCTAAAAAAAAAAGCTCTCGGTGATTAATGTAACGCACCCTGACTCACAGTGCTGACCATTTCCAAGATGCCTACAAACCAAAGCGACTTGCGCGCGTACAATTTGTTCCGCAGAAGTGAGAGCAAACAGTGAAACTGATGAAGAACATCAAGCTCATCTACTGCTTTCATCACTCACTAGTTCGGTAGATAGAGTGCAGCTGAGCTTTCGCGTCGGGGAGGACGACGCAGTAGTTGAGCTGAACCTGAAACATATTGAACGGCCGCGCATGAATGCCCGTGATCATGGTCTTGCGGCCATCCCCGAGATCGTACCTCCAGCAGACACCATCACCACTTCCGGTGACGAGGTACACGCAGTTGCCGCCCACGGATGGAAGTTTATCAGCGTCGACGGACAGGCACCGGTAGCCGAGGAAGACATGCTCCTACGGGCTCCAGCGCCCTCCGCTCCACGTCGACACTGAACACCTCCATGGCAGACCAGCAGCAGCTCCCCGGCGGACGCCACGAGGAAAGCTCTGCCGAGCCGTGCAGTGTGCTGCTCCCAGGGTACCGTGGCTACCGGCTCGACGCAACAGTAGCGCTGCTGCTGCACGGGCTCCAAGTCGACGCACTTGACGATCTGCCCGTCAAGGTCGACGATGTCGTCGGAGCCGGTCACCGCGGCTCGGACCCGGCTTACCCGAGGTATGGCGGCGGCGAAGGGGATCAACCGGCCTGTGAGGGGGCTGAGGAAGCGAGCCGCGTGCGGGTACTTCACGTCCGCGAGGACGAGGAGGCCGTCGGTGGCGGCGACGAGGACGTGGTCGCGGAGCGCCGGGACGCGCCGGCGGATGAAGCGGCCGTTGCAGACGTCGAGGAAGAAGCGGACGGCGCCGCCGTCGTCGTCCGGGTCCTCGTCGAGCATGACCCAGTTCTGGGGACGGAAGCAGAGGAGGTCGGCCGCACCATGTCGATGGCATTGTTCGGCGGCCACGGCTAGGCGCCAGTTGTGGCAGACGGCGCGCATGCCCATGTAGTAGTCGACGTTCCCATGAGAACGCGGTCGGCGACCCGGCGGACGAGGTCCGGCGGGAGGGACGACCAGTTCGCCATGACCGGTCTACAGCGCGCCGATGTTGGATGGATCGATGTACCCTACCTTGTGTTCTCAACGAGCTGAAGCCAAGATAGGCTTGCAGTGTGCAGAGCGTTTATAGATGGAATGGCAATGGCTAGGGGAATTGCACCAGCCGCGCCGCTTCGTTCACCGGTGCACGCTCGGAAGACGAAGAAAAGACGACGGCGTCACACACACAACCAACATTTAATGGACATGGAAAGCTGTTTAGATTTTTTTTTTTTAAAGGGACTTGGAAAACATATATACGGGGATGTGCCAACGATCGACACTACTCCATTTATTTTGAGGACGTGTAATGGCGTCACATAAACTGGATCCAGAATCTGCTTAGTTTAATTCGAATCAAACCTGATACTACTCCTACTTGCTTTGCTATGACTGAACCCAGCCGGTGCATCTTATAATTCAGGTTATGAACCTGCTAGTACTTGTTTTGGTGAAATATAGCATACAGGACAGGAAAAAAGACAAGGAATTTAAGGGATTGAAAGTCTGAACGCGAACAATTCAGAAGCTTGCAACAAGGGCACATTGTCATAAAAATGGATTAAAAGAGGCATTCATGAACAGCTGCTGCTCAAGCCAGTAATACTTTCAGCACAACAAACCCACCATCAGAAAATGGACTGAAACAAAAGCAGTTTCAGTACTGATATCAGAAAACATCACTTGATCGGATGTGACAAACATTCGTGAAGAGCAAACTCGAATACATATAACTGTTCCAACATGAAAAATATTACTACTACTTAATCGCCAACTTCTCACATTTTGGGTTGTAAGCCCAGAAGTAATGAAGTGGCAGGAATAAACCGAGGCACAAGAGCAGGGGCACAACGTTGCCATCCCAACGTCTTCCACTCACCTCCATTGCTTCCATGACCACTTTAATCGTGCCATCCCACGATGGATCAAGGCGGCAATGAACCCTATCAAGAAACGAAACCAAAGGCTGAGTCGCTGCTCAGTTTATTCCTAACGATGAAACTAACTCACTGTCATGGAACGACAGTCTTAACTGAACTTTCTGAAACTGACAAAGTACTAAGTGGCAGGAAGGACTAGCACCAAGGCAGGAACAGATTTAGTTTCACAGCCTTGACGACTTAGAGATTTATAGATCAATAGACCAACCGCAATTGTGATCGCAGTACTGCAAGAGGGCTTGAACGAGGCTCAAAGGTCGATCAGGATTGGAATCGTCCCAGTAGATGGTCTGCCTCGTGTGGTCCCTGAGGTTATACATGCATATATATATACCGATCGTGCGGTACTCTTCAACCAAATTAAGCATGTAAATGCAGTCAGCATCCACAGACGGAAACTTACTCGCATCAACAGAGAAGGACCTGAAGATACCGAAGAACAGTGCGCGGCAGCCCAAGCTCTTGACCTCCTCCAACAACTTGTGCTCCACGTCGACCCTGAAAAGTCTGAAATCAATACCACGAGTGCGAAAGAGCAACAGCTCCCCGACAGACTCAACGAGGTGAGAAGACCATCCGTCACCATCTTCATACTCTGAATCCTCCGAAGATTCACCCACATCCGGCGGCATCTGGGCAACCACCCCATCATCTTCCTCCGACTCTGAATCCTCTGAAGATTCACCAACATCCGGCGGTATCTGGGCAACCACCCCATCATCTTCCTCTGACTCCGAATCATCTGAAGATTCACCCACATCCGGCGGCATCTGGGCAACCACTCCATCATCTTCCTCTGACTCTGAATCCTCTGAAGATTCACCCACATCCGGCGGCATCTGGGCAACCACTCCATCATCTTCCTCTGACTTTGAATCCTTTGAAGATTCACCCACATCCGGCGGCATCTGGGCAACCACATCAAGCTGCTGATTGAAAACCCATCCATCCATATTGGCATAATAGATGGTACCTTGAAAGGTAACCATGCTGTCCATATTCCTGAAACTGTCCACCGTGTACACCTCGCTGTTTGGAGCAGCCGACACAAGCCCTCTACTTCCCCACGAGACAAGCGTGGAATGAGGTCCTCCGCTCACCGCGGTATACATGGCATACTCAAAATGTGGACGTAATAGCGCGGGAAACTGGACCATGTCACCTGTGAAGGGGTTTAGGACACAAGCAGGGTGCGGGTACTCGATGCCTCCGAGCACGAGGAGACCGTCGGTAACACCGAAAAGGAGGTGGTCGCGGAGCGCAGGGAGGTGCAGGCGACGGAAGCGCCCCGTGGAGACGTTGAGGAAGAGGCGGTGGCCGTCGTCGTCGAGGTCCTCGGTTATGTCGTCGTCGAGGTCCTCGTCGGTTATGTCGTCGTCGAGGTCCTCGGTTATGTCGTCGTCGAGGTCCTCGTCGGTTATGTCGTCGTCGAGGTCCTCGGTTATGTCGTCGTCGAGGTCCTCGGTTACGAGGTCGAGCATGACCCATTGCCGTGGGCGGAAGCGGAAGTCGGCGAACGCGGCTAGTGCAGGTGGCCTAGCGACGGCAGAGCGCCAGCTGGGGCAGACGGCCCTCATATCCATGTACGAGTCGACGCCGCCGGTGGTGGAGAGGACGCAGTGGGCGATTTGTTGGACGAGATCCGCTGGAAGCGATGTCCAGTCCGGCATGATGGATCGATCCTCGAACATGGTGCCGCTGCCTCGAGCTGAGAGGCAGGGATCGAGATCGCCGGGTGGCGGCTCTGTTGGCGTGTGGTTGGTGGCGACGGAGCTGGCCTAGGGCAGGCAGCAATGGAGGGATGGAAGTTCGGCGCGGCGGCTGAAATTTGAGGGAAGAAGCTCGCGTTTTTCGGGAGGAATAGTTAAGGGTCGGCTCGGTTGGGCTTGGGCCTGGTAAGATATGTTCATTTGTTGGGCCTGTGTGTACGATCTCGGAGACGGCGAAACCACCACGCCAAGGCCTGTTCGTCAGCGGCTTCAAGTCCCGAATTCCTCCTTCTCTGCTAAAAAAACATATAGATGGATTCCTCATTTAACTGGAACGGTAAAGTTAATGCGCTTGCTTGACGAGAAGCTCTATCTGGCAAACCTGCATATAGCAAGCGACTGCGAGAGAGTTGTGACCGAGATTAAGGAAGGGACGTTGGGGAAGATTGGTCCTATGCTGGTTAGTGAGATTTCTGCTCGAGCTGGTACATTCAGTATATGCTCTTTCACTCATGAGCTGGTCCTATGCTGGTAAGTGTTTGCTCTCCCTACTTCAGAACAGTTTGTACCGAATTCAGATTGTGTTTTTCTTGGTGGCATAGCGTATCAGCTGTCAATCCATCAAAATAGTACTATAGTAACTTTTTTTTCTGTAATCTGCAAGTGCTTTATATAATTCACTGTTGCCGACCGGGCTTTTCCTGTTGGCATACCGCGTGTGCGACGACGAGAAGGCAGAAGGGAGGTGGAGTAGCCCGGCGAAGTCACCCATACCGTCTGAAGGCCTCTCCACTAGGCTGGCCCATTTAACTCGTGTTTCTCTTTTTTCTATTTTCTTCAATTTTTATCTATTTTTCATCAAACAAATTCGCCAACACACAATTTATTAGTGAAATTCTACTTTAAAATTTTCTTGACAAATCAAAATGTGTTTTTTCAAATACCCGGTGACTCTGCACTCGGGGGTGAAAGGAAACAATGAGGGGCTCTTGCTAACCTCGATGGTGATCAGCCATCTATAGAGATTAATATTTAACTATAGAAACCAAGATAGTTTTCGCATTGTGTGGTGCTCACTGACTGCCTCGACTACGAGGGTGGCGCGGTGTTCAGTGTAGATCAATCATGGTAGGAACTCGCCGTGCTCTCAATTAGATTGAGGTGCCTTGTCTCTTTGTAATCATCCTCGTGTTGCCAAACACAGTAGTCATGATATCTTTGTTCTGTACTTTGTGGCATCACTAAGGGTCTATGTCAGTTTGTCCCCGCATATGGGTGAAAACGCCCGGTCTATTCCTTATACCAGGCGGTGGTGATGTTTTGGCGTTGTTTCCTTCTTGTAGGCAATATGTTGGGAGCCCAGTTTTTTGCCTGTTGACGGTCATTGGCGGCATAGTTTTATAAAATGGATTGTAGTCCTATAAAAAAAACGGAACTAGAGCCTTGTCCATTTTTTAAGATGCATAGATATTTTAGTAAAAACATACAAAAAATATTGAGAAAATGTGGTGTGTATAGTGTGGATCAAACCCTGAGCTTGAGGCAACGCACACCAAAGGACAATAACCAACTAGATTAGCAACACTTTATGAATCTTAATGTTTTACTGTGTTTTCATTTGATCCAATGTCAAATTATGAAAAATAGCTTAAATATTCCCCTTTTTGTAGCCAATAAACAAATGAGTTGACGATCTGATTGGTGAAATTTTGAGTTGTGTCCTCATTTGCTTTGTTATTGTTTCAGTTTTGTAAACTATGGTTGGCGGTGCCTTTCTTAATGTGGTCTTGGCTTAGGTGGGATAGTGATGCTCCTATGTCTCTCTTTCCTTGCTAATCTTGTTGTCTCCTTGTCATTCGTGCTCTAGGGCGAGCTTCTAAAACCTTACATAGTATGGCGCTCTTGGAACCATAGCGAGGGGGCACAAACTCTCTTTGGAAGTGGAGACGGCTGGTGTCTCGACAACGGGAAGCATTTTTTGTACATATTTGTCTCTTCAATGACTGATCAGTCGCTCCGACATCAGGATCATGCACTCGTTTCACCTCCAGCTAGTGATTGTTATGGCTAAGAAATTCAAGAGACATCTTTTCTCTTTTTGTCTACACTATTATTGCATGATCGAATCCAAGAAAACATCAAAAATCCCATAATTAATTAAAAGGAAATGAGCGGAGTAGATAATTGATAAAACATAAAAAATGGAACTAGGAGTGGATGATGGCAAGCAGTTGACAAGACATCAGGATTGAGGAGGATCAGAGGGAATGGCGGTGGAAGGAGGAGGTAGTCGCCACTAACGTTGTAATACCCTAGTCACATTCGAATTAAAAGAAGTCTTACAGAAACTAAGTTTGTACAGAAGGACATCTTTATTTTCTATTTTTTCTTATGAAATTGGGAGAGCTAGAAGAGTGTTGCACGAAAGAAATACCGGACAAAACTAATACTGTAGAGCGAAGCTCACAATGAAGGCAAAGCACTTATTTTTGTTTGACATGTGTGGCGTTAAGCCACTCTACCCATTCTAGGCCCACCGAGTATCTTTGTCTTGTCGTATATACCTCATTATTTTTATTTATAAATAATGTTAAAAATAGGCTTAAATTTTGAGAACGGTTTATAAACCCGGACAGGGGACAACTAAAGTTAGGTAAGCCCTAACAATGGCTACAGGCGTGAATGGCTATCACCATGAGCATAGTCGAAGAAAGCTCTCGGCGATTAATGTAAGGCTAAGAATGCTGACCATTTCCAAGATGCCTACAAATCGAAGCGACTTGGTGCGCGTACAATTCGTTCGGAAGTGAGAGCAAATTAGAGTGAACCTGTTGAAGAACAAGCAACCTCATCTACTGATCACATCACTCACGAGCTCGGTAGATAGAGTGAAGCTGAGCTTCCGCATCAGGGAGGACAATGCAGTAGTTGAGCAGAACCTGAACCGTTAGCAGCTCCCCGGCGGACGCCACGAGGAAAGCTTGGCCGAGCCGTTTATTGTGCTGCTCCCAGGGTACCGTGGCTACCTGCTCGACGCAACAGTGCACGGGCTCCTTGTCGACGCACTTGACGATCTGCCCGTCAAGGTCGACGATGTAGACGTGTCCTCGGTACGCGACCATGCTTGGTTGCCGGGGAAACAAGAGAGGGCCGGCAGGGCGTGGGAACTCCGCGGGGAACACGGGGCAGAGCTCGCCGTCGGTTCGGCGGGCGCACGCCACCGCGTCGCCGTAGGGGCCATGGTAGAAGGAGAAGACCAGCGACGGGTCGGCGGCGTCGTCGGGGCCGGTCACCGCGGCTCGGACCCGGCTTACCCGGGGTATGGCGGCGGCGAAGCAGATGAGCTGGCCTGTGAGGGGGCTGACGACGCGAGCCGCGTGCGGGTACTTCCCGTCCGCGAGGACTAGGAGGCCCTCGGAGGCCGCGACGAGGACGTGGTCGCGGAGCGCCGGGACGCGCCGGCGGATGAAGCGGCCAGTGCAGACGTCGAGGAAGAGGCGGATGTTGTCCTTGTCGTCCGGATCCTTGTCGAGCATGAGCCAGTTCCGGGGACGGAAGCAGAGGAGGTCGGCCGCGCCGTGTCGATGGCATTGTTCGGTGGCCACGGCCAGGCGCCAGGTGTGGCAGACGGCGCGCATGCCCATGTAGTAGTCGACGTCGTTACTGGCGAGAACGAGGTCCGGCGGGAGGGACGACCAGTCGGCCATGATCGGTCGAGAGTGCGCCGATGTTGGATGGATCGATGATCAGAGGGAATGGCCGCTTGTTATAAACGCTCGTTGAAACGCTACAGAGCACACAGTCAATCTTACTCTCACATGTACTCAAGTGGCAGGAAAAGCACTAGAACCAATGCAAGAACAGGTTTGTTTGCACGAGCTTGATTACTCAACATACATTAAGATAATCGCAATAGTGCAAGAGAACCTGGACAAGGCTGAAAGGGCGATGGATGTGGACCATCGACTCGCTGGAGATAATCTCCATCGTGCAGTCTCTTAAGTTATACACGAACATGGCACGCCCTGAAGGTTCCAACGAATTAAACAAGTAAATGCAGTCACCGTGGACGGACGGGAGCTTATCAGCATCCACAGACAAGCACCTCTCGTCGCCGAGGAACAGCGCACGGTGGCCGCCGAGGCTCTTGACCAGCTCCAAACACTTGTGCTTGACGTCGACTCTGAAAACTTTTAAGGCTTGATTCAGATGGCGAACGAGCAGCAGTTGGCCGTCAGACTCCACGAGATAAGAGGATACTCTGTCTTTTTCTTCTGAATCAACATACACATCCACATCCGGCGACACCTGACCTATAACCTGCAGGCGCTCTTCTGATCCGGCAATCTTGATTACATGTCCATTCAGATCGACACAACAGACGTAGCCTTGGAAGGTAACCATGCTTATCACGTACGTGCCCCAGTCTTGTGTAAAGACATCACTGGTTGGATCAGCAGAAGAGATCGATCTCCATTCCTCGTCATGCCACAAGAACAGCTTCACATGAGAGCCTCCAGTCACCGCGACAGACGCAATATCCTCAACAAGTTCAGGTAAGGGCGCGACAAAGTGGAGCACGTCGCCGGTAAAGGGGTTCAGGACCGCAGCCAAGTGCGGGTGCTCCCTTTTTCCGAGCACGAGGAGACCGTCAGCAGCATCGATGATGAAGTGGTCGCGGAGCACAGGAAGGCGCAGGCGGCGGAACCGCCCTGTGGAGACGTGGAGGAAAAGGTGGGCGGCGTTGTCGTCGTGGTTGTTGGATTTCAGCTCGATCATGATCCAGTGCCGTGGCCGGAAACGGAGATCGGCCACCGCGGCGAGCGGAGAGGGCTTGGCGATGGCAGAGCGCCAGCTGGGGCAGGCGGCCCTCATGTCCATGTACGCGTCAACGCCGCCGGTGGTGGAGAGGACGCGGTCGGCGATGCCTTGGACGAGCTCCGGTAGAAGCGAAGCCCAGTCCGGAATGGCAAACGTGGTGCTTCCGTGCGGCTGCCGCCTCCTCCAGTCGCCCCCTTCCTTCATGGCCGCGCCTAGGTCGTCGTCCAGCACCTCGAGCACGCCGCGTCGCCCTGATGGGCAGGCACCGAGATTCAGCGCCAATTGATGGATGGATTTGGGGGAAAAGGGCGGCGGCTGGGAAGCTGAGCTGAGCTCGGGTACTACTGGTTAGGGTAACATCTGTTCTTTCGTTGGGCCTGTGTGGTATTTACTTGTTTGGGCTATGATGAAATCCTAGCTAATTTTTTTAAATAATACACGAAATTTATGTAATTCTGGAAATAATACGCATTTTTATTTTTATTTTCAAAAATAGGATCCAATCGTCCTTGGGGAAGCCGACATGACCTACTCGTCATAGGCGAAGACGACTAGATGGCCTGTCGTCCTTGCCGACGACGACAGGCCACTCGTCCTCACATCCATGCAGGAGTCGGTGTTGGCAAAGACGACAGGATCTAGTCAGCATGTGCGAAATCTTGTTATTTATGAATATGGGAGATAGATCTCATAACAGCGCTTTCTACCCGACGAAAGCAATAGCAAATGGATTCTGTTGTACAAACTAAGATGTCTTTACCTTTATGGTACTGCATATATTATGATGTTCTGAACTTGATATGGTTTATTATTGATTATTACAGGAAGCGTTTATGTTTGGCAAGATTTATCAGGTGCACTAATTTAGGCATTTAGTTTCTTGTAATAACCTAATAATCTCAGCAAACAAGAAAAAGCATTTAACAGGAGAGTTATATCCATATACAGTAGATGTTACACACTACATATTGCTGAAAACAGATAACAGTTTGGTTCGTGTTTTTTCTGTCTATGATTTTGCCTAACATGTTAAATTACTAATGAGAAAAATATTATATTCATTAGTTGACTGGAACAATATTTGCATTTCTTGAAAATAACTTCAAATTAAACACACGTGGATAGAGACTCTATATTGGCAATCATAAATTCGTATTAGTCGATTGGTCTTGACTACAAAAATCCAGAATAAAAATGATACTTTTCAAAGGTGTAGAAATGTTTTTTGTAATTGGCTTAAAATTGGTTTAATCTAACAAGCTAACACATGTATATTTTGCTGCATTTGGTTGTGACGTGCAACGCACGTGCATGTTAACTAGTGAGAAGAAAGCTGCCTCATCGGTGGTAAGACAACTCTTGTACATGTTGCTTCCGCCGCCGCTTCCTCCAGCTTGGTGGTCGTTGTACATGTTAACTAGTCCGACACCACACACACCAGGGGCGAAGCTAGAAAAATAGATCATTGGTGTCATTCTTCTAAATTTACCGGTGTCATTTTGTATTTGTGAGAGCATTGCTTCATTTGCAAAGGGAAATAGTAAAAATCCATTGGTGTCATTTGACACCAATCATTACATGCTAGCTCCGCCCCTGACACACACCACCTCTTTGTTAAAAAAAACACACACCACCTCCCAAACCCCAGATGGCAGTGCGAATGATCCTCCCAGCTGCTAAATTCATTTGTTAGTAAGGTGAGTTTTTACATCAAAACGGATGGAAAAAAACATATACTCAACCTCGCTATGTCACCCGAGAAAAAACAGAGAAAAGCTTCAGAACGGGACTCACCCGGGTCCGTCAAACAGAACAGAGAAAAGCTGATTAAAGCCAAGCGAGCGACAGACCCACCAACACCAGGGAAAGGACTAGGCGTCCCCCGGGGATCTGGGGAAAAATACCCCGGGTCCCCGTGCTGACACGTGTCCCCTTATTTCTGTCCAAATCCCGCTTTTGCTACCGCCGCAGCAAATAATTCCCGCTTTTTCTCCCTATGTAGCAAAAAACGGTTCGCCCAGAAAACAGAAAAAAGAAAAACTGACTTTGCTGGAGACCTCGCTGGAGATTTCGTAGCAACACAAATGTGCTACTGTAGCAAAATCGACTTCGCCGGAGACATTACCGGAGACATCAACGAAGACCTCGCCGGAGACATCGTAGCAAATTTTTTGTTCTATTGTAGCAAACCCACATAACAATAATAGCAACAAAATTGTTATATTGCAGCATTGTAGCAAAAAAAATCCGGGGAGTTGAGACTTATGATGCAAAACATCAGAACAAATTGTAGCAAAAAATTTCTTTTTGGTGCAAAAAATTCAGACATGAACAAAAACGTTGTAGCAAAAACATTGTGCTATTTTAGCAAACCCACGAAACTATTGAAGCAAAAAATTGTAAAACATTACAGTATCGTAGCAGAAGCACCGGCGCCGGAACTGCGATCAGAAGCACCAGCGCCTTGCCACGGAAGCACCGCCGTGCTCGTTCCGTAGCACTGCCATCCTTCCATGGGAGCACCACTATCGTGCTCGTTCCGTAACATTGTGCCTCCACGATGGTAGCAGCGCCGCCATGTCCTCGCAGCAACGCCGCCGCGCTTCGGTAGCACCACGCCTCCATGATGGTAGCAACGCCGCCATGCTCATGTAGCACTGCGCCTCCACGATTGTAGTAGCGCCGCCGCGCCGCCACCTCCTGCTGCTCTCCGGTGAGGGGTCTCATCACCAGCTCACCACCGGCCTAGCCACCCTTCTTAAGTAGCACCGCCGTCCACCGTTTGTAGCACCGCGCGTGGCCAATTGTAGCACCGGTATCGGGTGCTTGCACCTTGCAGCACCGCCGGCGGGAGGCGACGCCGCCTTGCAGCACCGTGCATCGCACTTTTGCAGCAGCACCACCACAGATAGTTGCAGCAGCACCACCCCCAATCTGGGGCAAAAAGCTTTGCTGTTTGGAAGTAGAGAGAGAGAGGGGGGGGGGTGCTTGGATGGCAGCAACAAATAACGAGAGAAGCCCGCGGCGGCGCGTGGCTAGGCCGGTGACCGAGACGCCAGCCTCTCGTGGGCATGGTGGAGCGAAGCACCTTGTGCAGTTGTGCATCCCGTCGGGGAAGAAAGCAAAAAGGGGATGAAGAAAGAGAAGGCAACGAGTGGTGGAGAAAAAAGAAGGAAGAGATAAGGAGCACGTGCTGGGTCCCCCAACCTGGCTGTCTCCAACGTGGTGGACGCGTGGCGCGCGTGCAGTGCGGAGGACGCAAGAGGTGAGATCCCCCGGATGATAACCAGACTTTTCCTTTTTTTCACGTTTTCCTTTCAGGCACCACGTGTTCACGTTCCGGCCAAGCAGGTAGTATCGTACACGGTTGGTTTTTTAAATAGACACAACTTTTTTTTTCTGCCCATACGTGTTAAGCGGAACATAAAACGTGTCAAACTATTTACGTAACTACTAACTTTTCATAAAATACTAGCCATATATTTTAGATCTAACTGTTAACATTAATTTATGTGATGTGGATTAACATGGTGTGTCAAAAAACTCCCTCATTTTGCTTTTAGTATATAATAGATTATTGCACTGACCTGATATCCCTAGGCCGTATCAGGTTGGAACAAAGGTCCGACACTTAGGGATGTAAATGGACAGGTAAACGGCCCCACATTGTCCAGTTAATTAGTTGGTCACGTACCGCATTTTCTGGAGTAAAGAACGTTTCTGAACCATTGGACCAATAAATGGGCTTAAATGGCGCCATTTAGCTGACCATTTACATAACTACCGACAGTTGGCCCTAGGCGGGAAAATGATGTTCAATCTGAGCTATACATGTGATTCAGCGATAATTAATATGTATCGGATGTGGTAAATAAATTCGTGTATGGTTGAAAGAAATTTCAAAATGGCCGTAGCGGCCCAACAAACAGGCCCAATATCGTACAACCAAAAAATGAGCAAAAAATGAGTTCAGTAACCGAATATATCATGCTGATTACCAACATACGGTTGGAGACGTGAAAACATTTCTTTGCAATACAGGAATCTTCACATGTGGTAAGAATCTGACACGCTTTTCGGTTCAATAGAGTGCTATATGAAGGGCTCATATTAATCTTAGAGGTCTGTAAGATAACTCTATTTAAAATGTAGAATAGAAATACAAAGTTAAAAGCTGATAAACATACCGAATCTGAGATAATGCTAGCGCGCTTGGTACATATCTGACATATAAGGTCCCTTCACTCGCAACTTTTGGGTGCGAACAGCAGGCGGGAGATAGGAGGCACCATAAGGGTAGACGGTCTTCATGTTGTTTGTTGTCCCACACACCTTCTTGACTACCATGGATTCGAGACAAAGCATGAATACACCAATCATGGTCCAGAGAAATAGCGCTTCGCCCCTATCGGTGACCCCGATGATCTTCACCGGCGACATAAAGGTAAATCGAGGGTCCGTCTCGGGCCATGGTGCCCCGAGCATCTCACTTAAATCCACTGTCTTTCGCATCACCCAAACATCCCCATGCCGTGCCCATAAATGCAACGTGAAACCCAGCACACCGGCGAGGCTGAGCATGCCGCCGTCTGTTTTGAGTAGGCGGACATTTCCCCACTTTGGCCGGTCGAACATTGTTTGGCTCAGTGTGTCCGTATCAAAGCCTAGAACGAGATAGTCGGACAAGGGCTGGTATAAGGTTTTACCCACCACCACACAGTGCTCCGGGCGAATAACATGTGTCGGCGGTAGCTCCTGCGCTGATTTTCTCCACATGCCGGTGAGGGAGGAGAAGACCTTGCCGTTCTGGTAGCGTAACTGGCAATAGTTAGACACGACAGCCACACGGAAGTGGCTCACGTGGCAATTCTGGTCATCATCACCGGCACATTCACATATCAGTGCAGCGCTACTCTGGATTTGTGTGCCGTCGACGAGCCCGCCAGCTTGAACGTAGCAGCGTTCACCAGTGATGGGATGCCACACCATGAAATGCCAGAGCCATTGTAGAGGAGGACACGGCCGTGGTGGCTGTCCATGAACTGCCAGTGAGTCGTCATCCCATCAACGACGGGCTCGAAAACCATTCTCACGGGGTCGCCGGCGTCCACGTGAATGAACCTGCCCTGGATATCATCGAAGTTGTGGAAGAATCCCAGAGTGACGAGCGCCCCTCGTCGCCGATGGTACATTTCCTTGAGGAAACCAGGATCGTTCACGACGCGGCGCCACTCCCGGCAGACAGCGGAGGCGCGTGCGAGAACCTGTGGAGTCGGCAACAGGCGCTTGAGAATCTCGAGGTGGAGCTCCTCCGGCAAACTAGCCGGCAACAGGCGCTTGAGTTTCGACTTCAGAGTCATGGAGGCTGCTAGTATTATTTGTTCTTGAACTAGGCTCCGTACGTACGTGCTTTTAACTTGATTGATCGTCTACTTGAACGAATTCGAGCCCAGGTCGAACACCAGCACCAATTGCGAACCAATCCGAATACAAACAGGCAGGATGTCCTAATGCAAACGATTACGGGTGTATTCGATTTGGTTACCCAAGGGATTAGAGTTTCTAGCGGCAGTGCTGCAGACGTTGGAACAGAAACTTGTATTCAGTTTTTAGCGACGGACCTAGCTACGAACGGGCATCTACGTACGAGCGGGACGTCCAGACTCCCCTGGCTGGCGAGAACAGGCGAGTGCACCTAGCTAATACGTTTGCTTCCCAAGCTAGGCAGGAGTATTCTCCCCCTCTTCTGGTTCACAAAACAAACAAAGACTGCCTCACGTCATGTACCAAACAATAAGAGGCCGATCCAGTCAAACAATGGAGATCGGTCTGATCTGACGGATCGTATATATGTATGAACTCATCCAATCAGGAAAACGAAAAGGAATGTTCGTGAGAAGTTCAAAGGCGTTTGTTTGTTTACCTGCTGCTTGTTTGGTTCGACCTCGCGGCTACTTCTTTAGTTCGATCGGAGATAGATTGTTGGGTTTATGACCTCACCAGCATGTCCGCCTACTGAAGACAGACAGCGGCGTGCTCAGCCTCACCGGTGTGCTGGGTTTCACGTTGCCTTTATGGGCACGGTATGGGGATGTTTGGGTGATGCGTAAGACAATTGATTTAAGTGAGATGCTCGGGGCACCATGGCCCGAGACGGACCCTCGATTTACCTTTATGTCGCCGATCATCGGGGTGACCGATAGGGGCGAAGCGCTATTTCTCTGGACCATGTTCGGCGTATTAATGCTTTGTCTCGAATCCATGTTAGTCAAGAAGGTGTGTGGGACAACAAACAACATGAAGACCGTCTACCCTTATGGTGCCTCTTATCTCCCGCCTGCTGTTCGCACCCAAAAGTGGCGAGTGAAGGGACCTTATATGTCAGATATGTACCAAGCGCGCTAGCATTATCTCAGATTCGGTATGTTTACCAGCTTTTAACTCTGTATTTCTATTCTACATTTTAAATAGAGTTATATTACAGAACTCTAAGATTAATATGAGCCCTTCATATAGCTCTCTATTGAACCGAAAAGCGTGTCAGATTCTTACCACATGTGAAGAGTCCTGTATCTGCAAAGAAATGTTTTCCGTATGTTGGTAATCAGCATGATATATTCGATTATGATAGATTGTTCTGAAAATCTAACACTAACGTTTTCATGTGAAGTACTACATGCAACCCAGTACGATCGAAAGGCATAAAGAAACACTAAGGCAGGCACTGGTCAGCTCAAGTAGTACTAGGTTTAGCGTGCAATGAGTGATCATATTTTTTTGATATAGGTTTTTATTAGTATTTAAAAAGTTTTAAGCATTACACGCAGCCTCTGTATAACCAGTGGCGGAGCTACACGATCTGAAACCAGGGTGCACAAAGGGTGTCATAATAGATTAAAATCATATTTGGGGGTGCATACATGGTGAAAACATGCTATTTTACAAAGAATTTTTTTGCTACCCGGTGTCCTGTGCACCTGGGTAGCCCTTAGTGGATCCGCCGGTGTGTATAACTAAGATGCACACAGCCGACATGAGTTCAGTAGGTATGAAACATAAAAGGGCGAAATAAAGGGAGCAATATGTATATTACTATATTCGACAAAGTAAAAAAAGAAGTATATCACGTTTCATATGTGCTGCATGGTACGTAAATTGCCATAGAAATATAACCAAAAATTGGTCGTATTCCATTGCCAGATTGATGACATTACATTGGCGGCGGATATTTATAAGTTTAATTATATAACAGTCGCTTATAACATGCATGAGTACGTGTGGTCTTATACGCTGATTTGTGGGTGCACGTATGTAGTGTTTGTGTAGGTCATTTCTTCTGCACGCTTACGTGCATGCAAGATAATCAGTCCCGCTCATTTGCCGCCGTATTTGTCCTCGTCGAGGAGCTCGTCGAGGAGGCTGTCGTCGAGGTACTCAAGCTCGATCTTCTCGGTCGTGCCCCCACGGCCACTGCCCCTGCCCCTGCCGGCCGGGGCGGACGCAGACGACGAGCCCGAGGGGCCCCTGCTGCCCGAGCTGGCTTCTCCGGGGAAGTTGAGCACGGCGGTGGCGCCTCGCTGGGCGAAAGCTGCGCGGTCGTACGCCCCGCCGCCTCCTCGGCCGTGTCGAAGGTGCCAAGCCAGACACGGGCGCCGCCGCGCTCCGGGTCCCGAATCTCGGCGGCGAACTTGCCCCACGGCCTTGTCCTCACGCCGCGATACTTGGTGGCACCCGTCCCTTTCTTGTCTCCCTCCATTGCTTGCTTGATGACACAGAGAGACGGGGAAAGAGAGCTCGAGATAGCTAGCACTCGACAGGCTAAGCTCTTAGTTTGCATGTTACCAGCGCGCAGCTATTTATAAGAGAGGTCGGGACCGTCGGGCAGGACAGTAAACTGGCCAAGCTGTTATTGCTTAGTACACCATTGACTTGAAACCACACAGCAACGTCGCTGCATCAGCCGCCTATAAGCATGATGTATAGTTGATATTTTCATCCGGAAGTGCCCATGGTGTATTTTGTACATACTGTACAATATAGAACTTAACCTGAGTAGTACTACATTACTCTCCCTAGGCGTATTCGGTTTCCCTTAATTTTTTTTTTCACGATTGCTCCGTTAATACATTCTTTATATGCTACAGAATCACAAATATTTTGAAACGAATCTAGTAATACACACTTTACGTCGAAAGAATCACATCTCAACAAAGTGATTCCTGGTCCAAGTTTTGTGATAATAAAGCCTAATATGCCCTAGAGATACAGGAATTTTGGGGAGTGGCTATAACCTACAGATTTTTTTTTCGAAATAGGGATGCCCCTGCCTCTGCATCGGTAGATTTTATAGCCTATAGGTACAATCTGTTTCGTATAGCTTCAAACCATATATATGTGTGTGGTCCTGCTTCATAGAAAACATAGATGTGTAATCTTCACACTATGCAAGATATAAATAAATGCGGTAAATATGTGTGTGGTCCTGCTTCATAGAAAACATAGATGTGTAATCTTCACACTATGCAAGATATAAATAAATGCGGTAAATACGTGGGTAGAACTTTGGTAACTTTTTTTGTTATCCCACGCCAAAGATGTGAAATGTAGCAACATATGCTACTACATCCATTGTTTATTATTCTTTACATAACATATTGCCGTCAATCTCTCACTACTCCTTCCCCTCCCAGAGTAGAGTAGATCCCAAGTGGATACAAAGGCCTCCCCTTGTTGGAGATGATCCCTCTTCTCGTAGCTACTCTTTCCTACTGGGGTTCTAGTAACAATAATTCTTCCTTACACCAAAGATTCTATAGAATTTGTGGACCGATCTGTAAGAACAACCAGTTTCAGTTTGCTTGTTGTTAGCTTGGGATTGAAATCCGGATGCTTCTCCATTGGGGGTTTGTTGCCAGGTAATGTTTCCTCACAGGCTTCACGATTTATCTCCACTTCTGCGTGCATCCATCGTTTGCCTCCTCGTTCTTCTCCTTGTTCATCCTCGTGGTCAACGCGTGACATTTGACAACCCCTATATCGCACAGTATCCAAGCGGACCATATCCTATCATTATCCTAACCTATTCACTCAACAAAATAACAATATATGGAGCAAAAATAACGGAAGAGAAAAGAGGTATTTAAAACATCAAACAGTTGTTGCACTGACATAAATAATTGGAAGAAGCGTATCTTGTATGTGCTTAACTTTTTCTAGACTCCAAACCAAAAATAATTACCAAAATTTTGTATTGAGTACTGAATAGATTTGGACATGATTGTATTCAAATCATTATCATGAATGAGTACATGGCAAAGTTTTTACATGAGTGATGGCTCAGTCGACAGAAAAGAATCTGAAAGATGTCTATAAGTTAATAAGAATGCACACAAAAGAATGGGCATTTTCTAATGACAATAGGGGGAAAGAAAAAAAAATATTGCAAGACACCTAAACTAAGAATATGAACATTTGCAAAATGGTGTACACTACAATTATATTGTTAAAACTACAAACGAGAAAAAGCTTGTAGGAACCTTTGCAAAATTTGAGTCAACATAATAGGTTTTCAGTAAACATTTGTGGGTATTGTGCAGTTTCATTTTTTTTCCATTCCTAAAATCTTAATCTTCGTTTATCAAAGTTCTTGAGTTTTCAATCATTCATGCTCCTATATTTAGTGAAGAACTTGAATGTTATTATATTTTATTTGAAATTTTGGTTTTGCTCACTTTGGTTTTTACAAATTTGAGATATTAATATTTTTATTTTTATTTGTGAGTTCCTTACAAAAATTTCATATCTAGTTGTTGGCACATTGACAATAGAATATTTATAGTTTGTATGTCCTAGTTACATTTATTCTACATTAATCAGTTATGTTTGTATGCAAAGTTATTTCATTGGACATGCATAGTGGCTAATAGGCAACAACTTTGACCACTAGCTATTAGTGTTATTGTATATATTCACAAAATCCAATTAATCAATCATAGATGGAAACATATTGTTTAGAAAAACAATACACTTACCCTTTTATTCTATGGTATATATGTTACCTAAATAATTTCTAAAGTAAATCTCACATAACATAAAAATCACACATGATCAAATGTCCACAAAATAATGATAAACAACAATCGTGTTGTGAAGTTAGTCGTATTCGATGAGTAGCCAAATCGTAATACAGGACTAGACATTCGACAGTCTTGTAGTTTGTTTTTAGCAATCCGACTATTTTATCGTTCACTTTTAGAATCGTAAAGCGGGTAGTTCAGTTTGCCGCATGAGAGCATCTGCTAGTGCCACCAAAACATTTTTAATATAAAAGAATTTCGAACACAAATTTCACACGTACACCTCAATATTCTGCGTGCGTGCACCAAAGTTTAGGAAAAACGACATTTTTTGTGTCGTGTTTAAAAAGATAAAAGAAGTCTCATACAAAGCCTTTTTAGCACCAAATTTTATCCTTAAATAAATGTCGGTTTCATGTGAAACGACTATGAGCACATAGAATGTTGATATATATGCGGAACTTTTGTTGTTGTTTTTATAATAGGTCTGAATTGGATTCTAAAAACTGGGAGCATATATGCCCCCGGGTGCCAAAACGGAACTCCCTATAAAAGCGTAAATCATTGTAGAAATGTGAGCTAGTGAAGAATGTGTACACGAGTATATTCCTAGCTAGTGGGGAAAAAACAATGCATGCGTAGCTATATATCTATGGACAATAATATAAAATAAGTGCACTTTAGCTACTACCTATTTCCCAACGAGAATACACTAATGGATGCACATATATATATGCATCGTGCCACCCATTTTGGCCTTTTACTCTTAGTACTAACATTCCAGTGGCATGTTAATTATGGGTGATTGGGTGGATGCATGCATGTTCTTCGTACGTTTGGCGAACATATTCGTCCTTCTTCATACTAGCTACGAATAAAATCTTGAAACAACTCAAAAAGCTATCGATCTTTGCTCTGAATGAGTGCGCATAAGTTCCGTTGGGAAGCTTTTGGAATTAAGTGCCTATATATATATATATAGCTGTGGCAGAGCAATCCCATCCTTGGTCGCGGTCACCGACTCCTCGTGGGGTTGCACGAGAAAGGAACGTTGAATCCTTTTGATTGCCCACTGCACAGACGTTGAGAACTCTTTCCGTTTGACTACGTACGCAACCGTCGGCGGCGTAGCGTCGTCGTCAGGGGTCGCTGGCTGCCGGTGAAACTTGCCTAACCTCGGAGTGATTCGTTAGTTCGGAATCTGATCTCCTCTAGCTCCTTAGCTTATGACAGGCATCTCCCATATTTTAGTTACTCTCTCCGTTTTCAAATACAAGGCCACATCATGTTAGACTTGTAATTATGTTTGTATACGTATTGTAACTCTTGTACAATCTGTAACCGTACCCGATGAAGTACCTCCATATATATGTTGCCGTGGCCGACCCAAGAGGTGTCGAAGCCCACAACACCCAAAACCTTTTGTCTTTCATGGTATCAGACGCGATCTCGCGATCCTGACCTAGCCGCCGCCGTCACCGACCATGTCGTCGTCGTCTGCTTCCTCGGCGCTCTCCGGCGCGACCACCGTCGCCGCCCTTACCGACGCGGCCACTGCGCCTGCCGTCGCCACCGAGCCCTCGACCATGTCGTCGTCGTCTTCCGCTGCCTCCTCTGTCGCTCCGATGGTCCACGTGCCGCCAGTGCCGCCGGTCCTGTCCAACCTCCTTCAAGGAGGATCTGCATCTACCCCCTTGATGACCAGATCGATGGGGGCCTTGTTCTCCGGGGCAAACTCTTCGGGTCCCCCCGGATCCTCGACGTTGCGGCCCAACTACGGCGCGATGGCGCCCTACGCGCCGCAACCGCCGTTTGCGTACGACCCTGCCGCCTATGGTGCCTTCCATGGTGCTCCCTACGGCGTGTCCTACGGCGCCCCATATGGCGTCGGTCACGGCGTCCCCTATGGCGCTCCTCATGGTGCTGCCTACGGTGCTCCGTACGGCTCCGGCTACGCGGCGTTCCCGGGCCATGCCCTCTACGGTGCGCCCCCGCCTCCTCCACCACCGGCTCCCCCGGCTGCGTCGCAGGCTTCGCCCGTGGCAGACGTGGCCTCTGCCGGTGTTGCTGCTGCGCCGCCCTACGACTTCGCCCTCGACGTCATCACGACCCCGCCGTTCTACTTCAGCAATCTTCTCCCGGTGAAACTGAAGATGGACAATTATCTGTTCTGGCGTGCGCAGATTCTTCCCCTCCTCCGTAGTCACTACCTGGAGGGTTTTGTCGATGGTACTCTGCCATGTCCCTCGCCGGCCCATCACATGTACCGGCCGTGGATTGCTCAAGATCAAGCGATCCTCTCGGCGATTCAGTCCTCTCTCACCGAGGGCGTCGCCGGCATGGTGCTCTTTGCTACTACATCTCATGAGGTGTGGGACGCGCTGGAGTCTAGTTTCTCCGCGCAATCGTCGTCTCAGTCTATGGCTCTTCGTACTCAGCTCAATGAGACCCACAAGGAGCACCACTCCGTCACTGTTTTCTTCAACAAGATCAAGCGCCTTGCTGATACGCTCGCCTCTATCGGTGAGCCCCTTCGTGACACGGAGTTTACTGCGTATATTCTCAAAAGTCTCGACGCCGAGTATGATTCTCTTGTGGAGGTGATCAAGGAACGCAAGGTTCCCATCAAGCCACAGGAGCTCTTTCAGCGCCTCCTCTCAACGGAACAGCGCCTTGCCGGTCGCCATCCGGATGGGGCCCCCTCGGCCAACGCCGCCTATCGTGGCGGGAAGGGGGCGCCCGTCCTGCTGCTCCATCACCGGCGCCTCCTGCAGGAGGCAAGGGCGCCGCGCCTCCTGGTGCTCCCGCCCAGCCGCGCCCCACCATCGTCGTCGAGAACGGGCGCCCACGTGCCTGCTGCGCCGCTTGCGGAGTTGCTGCACCCTGCCAGCTGTGCGGTCTTGCTGGCCACATCGCGTCTCGCTGTCATCGCCGCTTCAAGACTGATTTCCTTGGTCTTGGCAACAACGGCAAGGGCAATGAGCGTCAAGCCAACATGACGCAGCAGCAGGGACATACTCCGTCATATACTGTTGATCCCACCTGGTACATGGACACTGGTGCTACTGATCACGTGACAAGCGAGCTGGACAAGCTCGTCATGCGTGAGGCCTACCACGGGCACGACAAGGTTCAGACAGCCAACGGGGCAGCTATGCACATCTCTCATATTGGTCAGGCATCTCTTCTTACACATACATCTCGGAAGTTGCATCTTAAGAATGTTCTTAGAGTCCCCACTGTTGCACGTAATTTGCTCTCTGTTCCTAAGCTTACTTATGACAATAATGTGTTTTGTGAGTTTCACCCGTTTGTTCTTTTTATTAAGGACTGGGCTACGAGGGAGTACTTCTTAGAGGTCGACTCCGCCATGGACTATATGCGCTTGATGTGCCGCGATCTGTCTCCCCAGCTGTCTCCCAAGTTTTCAGTGGTGTTCGAGTGTCCCCATCACAGTGGCACTCTCGTCTTGGCCATCCTGCCACACCCATTGTCCGCCATGTTCTTCATCGTCATGAGTTACCGTCTGTGTCTAGTAATAAAGATGTTTCAGTCTGTGATGCTTGCCAGCAGGGAAAGAGTCATCAGCTCCCTTTTTCTGTTTCTAGTCATGTAGTCAAAACTCCTCTTGAGCTTGTGTTTTCTGATGTTTGGGGTCCTGCCCCGATGTCTGTTAGTGGTCATGAGTACTATGTCAGTTTCATTGATGCTTATAGTCGCTTTACTTGGATTTATCTTCTTAAGCGCAAGTCTGATGTGTTCGATGTTTTTCTTAAATTTCAAGCACATGTTGAGCGTCTCCTACAGCACAAAATTATTCATGTACAGTCGGATTGGGGGGGGGTGAGTACCGCAATCTTAGTACTTTCTTCGAGAAACTTGGGATTTCGCACCGTGTGTCTTGTCCTCATACACATCAGCAGAATGGTTCAGCCGAACGTAAGCATCGTCATATTGTTGAGACCGGTTTAACCTTGCTAGCTCATGCCTCTGTTCCTTTTCGTTTTTGGAGCGACGCTTTCACTACAGCCTGTTTTCTTATAAATAGGCTTCCCTCGCGGCTCCTTGGTATGAAAAGTCCGCTTGAACTCTTGCTCCATGAGACTCCTGATTACACTTTCCTTAAAGTGTTCGGATGTGCGTGCTGGCCGCATCTCCGTCCTTATAATAGTCGCAAGCTTGAGTTCCGTTCTAAAAAATGTGTCTTCCTTGGGTATAGTTCGATGCACAAAGGGTATAAATGCCTTCATGTCCCAACAAATCGTGTGTATATCTCGCGTGATGTTGTTTTTGATGAGCATGTTTTTCCTTTTTCCAATCTTCCAACTCCTGCCACCACATCTACTCCATCATTGCATTCATCTCCTTTATTGCCTGATCAATTTGTAGATGCTGCACACTCGCCTTCTTTGTTGTCTAACCATGGTGCAGGAACTGGTAGAGGTGCTCGGCTTCTCCTCTTGGATGACCCACCCGCTGATACTGCGGCCGCTTCGACGGAACACGTCGATCACGTCGCTGCTGCTCCCTGCATGGGGCATGCAGGGTCTACTGCGCCCGCGCCTGCCTCGCGCCCGGCTCCGACAGCGCCGTCTTCGCCCGTGTCGACCGGCCTGGCCCCGTCCGCGTCGACCGGTCTGGTATCGCCCGCGTCGACCAGCCCGTCATCGCCTCCGCCTGCTGGGCCGCCTCCTGGCAGCCCGCCTTCGTCGCCATCGCCTGTGCGGCAGCTAACTGCTGGCCGCACGCTGCTGCTCCCGCCACCCGCGGGCTCCCCGTTCCCCAGGCGGGCGCCTTCGCCGGCTGCTGATGGGCCGCCTTCGCCGCCCTCCACTGGGCCGCGCACGCCTGCTACGCCGGCCTCCTCTGCTTCTCAGCAGAGTCCAGTGCCCCCGTCCACATCGACGGTTCCTGTGACTTCGACCTCGCCAGCTGCTCCTGTTGTTCTGCGCCCTCACACTCGCAGCAAGAGCGGTATTGTTCATCCGCGTGAACGCACCGATGGCATGGTTGCGTGGCTCGCGGCATGTGTGGCTCATTCTGAGCCCGATCCTACTGCTGAACCCCGCCATTATCAGGCGGCTATGGGTATCCCTCACTGGCGTTCTGCGATGGAACAAGAGTATCAGGCATTGCTGAAAAATGATACGTGGCGTCTTGTTCCTCCGAAGACTGGTGTCAATATTATTGATTCAAAGTGGGTATTCAAAGTTAAGCGACATGCTGATGGCTCTATTGAAAGGTATAAGGCTCGGCTTGTTGCTAGAGGGTTCAAACAGCGTCAAGGTCTTGATTATGAGGATACTTTCAGTCCTGTGGTCAAGCCTACTACTATTCGTCTGCTGCTGTCTCTTGCTGTTACTCGTGGATGGTCTCAGACAGCTGGATGTTCAGAATGCCTTTCTTCATGGTGTCCTTGAGGAAGAGGTTTATATGCGCCAGCCTCCTGATTTTGTTGATCCTGCTCGTCCGCAGCATTTGTGTCGCTTGGTGAAGGCTCTTTATGGTCTTAAACAGGCGCCTCGTGCCTGGCACGCACGTCTTGGTGCTGCTCTTCGTGCACATGGATTTGTTCCTTCAACAGCTGATACGTCCTTGTTCTTTTTACAGCGTCCTACTGTCACTATGTACCTGCTGGTGTATGTAGATGACATCATACTGATCAGCTCATCGGTCTCTGGATCGTCTTGTTTCTGCCTTGAGTGGAGATTTTGCTATTACAGATCTTGGCCGGCTTCATTATTTCCTTGGTTTGGAGGTCTCTCATTCTGATGCCGGTTTGACTCTCACTCAGCAGAAGTACTCCCAGGATTTGCTTCGTCGTGCGGGTATGCTTCAGTGTAAGCCTGCTACAACTCCTATGTCAGCTTCTGATAGACTATCTGCACTTGCTGGTACTCTTCTCTCTTCGGATGCGGCTACTAAGTACCGCAGTATTGTTGGTGGCTTGCAGTATTTGACGATTACTCGTCCTGATATATCTTATGCGGTTAACAGTGTGTGTCAGTTCCTTCATGCTCCTCGAGATACTCACTGGACAACTGTGAAACGCATTTTGTGCTATGTTCAGTTCACTGCTGCTCTGGGTCTACACCTTCGGCCTGCTCCTTCTGGTGTCCTCTCGGCGTTTTCTGATGCAGATTGGGCTGGTAGTCCAGATGACAGGCGATCCACGGGGGGATATGCAGTGTTCTATGGTCCTAATTTGATCGCCTGGAGTGCTCGTAAACAAGCTACAGTGTCTCGTAGTAGTACGGAATCTGAATACAAAGCAGTTGCCAATGCCACCGCTGAGCTCATTTGGGTTCAGTCTTTGCTTCGAGAGTTGGGAGTCTCTCAGGATCATCCACCTGTTCTTTGGTGTGACAACATCGGTGCTACATATCTTTCTTCGAATCCGGTATTTCATGCCCGAATGAAACACATCGAAGTTGACTATCACTTTGTCAGAGAACGAGTTTCACAGAAGTTGCTTCAGATCAAGTTCATCCCTTCGAAAGATCAACTTGCTGACATCTTCACGAAGCCGTTGCCACTACCTCAGTTTGAGGGTTGTCGTCGCAATCTTAATCTCCTGAATTCTTCAGAGCACGGTTAAGATTGAGGGAGGGTGTTAGACTTGTAATTATGTTTGTATACGTATTGTAACTCTTGTACAATCTGTAACCGTACCCGATGAGGTACCTCCATATATATGTTGCCGTGGCCGACCCAAGAGGTGTCGAAGCCCACAACACCCAAAACCTTTTGTCTTTCACATCACATTTTCAGGACAAACTTTAATCATTAATTTTGTCAATAAATAATGACTTATATAACACAAAAAGTATGCAATTGGATGCACATTTAAAAAAAATCAGTGATATATTTTTTATGAAATATAACTCACATTTTGTTGACCAAAATTAAAGGTCAAAGTTTGACAAGAAAAGTGAAGTGGCCTTATATATAAAAATGGAGAGAATATATAATATAACCGGTTGCGTTAAGAGCATAGATTTGGCGAAATGAATCAATAAGGCCAACCCCTAGCTCCTTTTTTTTCGAATTAAAGAGCTTTTACCCCGATTTCATTGCAACATGAAACCAAAGTGTGTTATTACATCCACAACAACCCTCTCAGAAACACTCCACTCTCAGTCTCTCACAAACCAAACGCAGGAAAGAACTGAAACAACTAAGGCAACCACTACAGGTTTTCTGTCACCCCTAAAAAACTCAACAAACGTATCAATTTTTTACATCTTCCAGCTGCAAAGCTAACAACAACCTACAAAAGCAACGCCGCTCCAGGCTGCATCCAACATTTTCCCAACTTCATCCCAAGGAAATCCTTCTTGTAATCCGCCGCCACCCATGACTTTTACCCAAGATTTTAGAGCGCACCCTTGCCAACCGCTGCACCGCGCTGCGAATCTCCGGCCAGACGCTTGGTTTTTGCATTATAGACCATCTGTCAATCCAGTTAACTATCATGTACAACACTACAGTGGGATCATGCAGGCAATCGGCTAGGCCGCTACGTGCGGCTCGTGTGCGGCTTCGGTGTCGAGTGGTGTATATCGGGGCGACGGACCCAGAGACGGAGGTGTGTGTTTATGGCGTTTTGGTGGACTTGTGTGTGTGGCGGGTCTCCTTGGCTTGTGCAGTTTTTCGGCCTTTTTTTCCTTATAAACAGGGCAGTGTACGGTATGTATGGTTTTTAATACGGTTTCTTTTACAAACTTTGGTCATCTTTTCTATCTATTCGGTCGTGGATTACGACCACCTTAAGCTAAAAAATAAAGTAAACAGCTGGAACTGGTCAGTTTCAAGTACCAACAAGAACACTCTAGGTTTGAAAAACAAGTTGTTACATGAGATGCATCACCGAAGATACTCCAGAATTTTATCCAGTATGTAGTTGGGCCAGGTTACAAACTGTAATTCTTGATCCGATGAACTGAAATTCTGTGACCTACATGTGGACTATTCATCCTCTTGTTTTTAAGGCTGCTGCCGGCATGCTTGAGCAAAATCGGAAGTACTATGGAACAATTCGTCTTTGCTTCAGAAAATCTCAGTGATCTGTTGCACCTGCCACTGTCGAACAGGTTTATCTCCTATGACATTGACGTATTTCTTCAAAGGATGTGGCACGAGACACAAGAATCCTCGGGGAGGGAAGAGCTCTGGTTCCGGAAACACAATAAGGCTGACATCACTTGGAGCCGCTGCTGATTCTTGATCCCATGATTGTATAATGAGTGCGCTTTTGGCGTATTTCACGTACAGTCTTGTAGAAAAATGGGAGCCGCATAAAATTGTTCGGAACCGAGAGCAAAGAATGAACCGAAAGAAGAGATGAGCTCAGATTAATTTGACCACTCATTGAGTATCCAAATTAATTTTTTTTTTCCATCACTCGTTACACAGGTACTACTAGAGTGAAGCTGAGCCTCCGGATCAGGAAGGACACGGCAGTAATTAAGCATGCAGAACCTGAACCATGCCGTGAGGTCGATCGCGAAAGATCGAGACCATCCTCTGGTGACGAAGTACACGCAGTTGCCCTCGACGGAAGGGAAATTACCAGCGTCAACGGACAGGCACCGGTCTCCGAGGAAGAGCGCTCGGCGGCCGATGCTCCTCACGGGTTCCAGCGTCATCAGCCCGACGTCGACCCGAAAAACCTCCACTGATCGCCGTCGCCAGACGAGCAGCAGCTCACCTGCAGACACCACGAGGAAAGCTCGGCCGCGGTGGCCACCGGTGGCCGCGGTGGCGTCCGGTGCCTTGGATGTGATGAGCTCGGCGTGGCAGTATCGCCGATGCTGCTGCGTCGACGTGAAGACCAGCTTGACGATAGGGCCCTCCAGCTCCCGGTCGGCCACGTAGACGTGTCCTTGGTAGGCGGCCATGCTTGCAGGCTCGGAAAACAACAAAGGACGGGCAGCGTGTGGTAACCCCACCGGCGGGAGCTGGCTGGCGGTTGAGTGCGCCCATGACACGGCGTCGTCGTAGGGCTCGTGGAAGAAGGAGAACACGAGCGACGGGGCGTGGTCGTCGGAGCGGTCAACCGCGGCTCGCACCCGGTTTACGCGCGGTATGGCGGCGGCGAAGCGGAGGAACCAGCCCGTGACGGGGTTGAGGACGCCAGCGGCGTGCGGGTACTTCCGGTCGGCGAGGACGAGGAGGCCGTCAGAAGCGGCGACAAGGACGTGGTCGCGTAGCTCCGGGACACGCCGGCGAATGAAGCGGCCGGAGGCGACGTTAACGAAGAGACGGATGCCATCATCGGTCTCCTCTTCGTAGAGCATGACCCAGTTGCGAGGACGGAAGCAGAGGGCCGCGCCATGCCGACGCGGGTCGACCAGGGCTAAGCGCCAGTTGTGACACAAGACGCGCATGTCCATGTAGTAGTCCACCTCGTTCGCGGCGAGAACACAGTCGGCGACGCGGCGGACAAGGTCCGGCGGAAGCGACGACCAGTCCACCATGATGGAGAAGGTCCGGCGGAAACGTCGTATGTGAGGCACTTCCGTACGGTATATGTCTCTGTGGCGCTTGGAAGAGCGGATGCCTAATTAATCCTCCCAGTGTGCGGAGCATTTTATACACGGATCGGTACAACTAGCTAGCCAGCTAGGCAGCTAGGAGCGCACGCACGCGCTGGGAATTACACCAGCCGCGCTGCTTCGCTCACCGGTGCCTCTGTTTAATGGATGGACGCTCCGCAGACGAAAAGAAGACGACGACGTCATTAAACCAGCAGTCAGTGTGCTTTGGGAGACGATCAGTTACAGTAGTACACGCAACGGCTAGCACATATGTACTCACTCCGTTCCAAATTATTTAACTTATGTTTGTTCAAATACGGATGTATCTATACACTCAAGTTCTTAAAGGACTTGTAGAGGTTCAGAGGTGCTCGTATGTCGTATCTTCATTTTCGCATAGTACTTTCTCCGATTTTATTTACCTTGTATTTGTTTAAATCCAAACTTTGTAAAGTTTGATCAAATATATATTAAAAATGTTAACATTTATAATAATATATTAGAACTATTAGAACATGATGAATTATTTTTTATAATGTTCATATTGTTTCTTATATATTTTACTCCTTATGTCCCAAATTACCCTGCGTTTTTTCATTAGTCAAAGTCAAACTTTGTAAATTTTGACTAAGCATATATGAAAATATATCAATATCTATAATACAAATAATTATAATTAGAATCATCACAAAATATACTTTCGTATTGTGTACATTCCATATTATAAATGTTGATATTTTTTCCTACATAATTAGTCAAAGTTTACAAAGTTTGACTTTGACTAATCCCAAAACGCAGGATAATTTGGGACAGAGGGAGTATCAAAATTTAAAAGTTTGACTTTGAGTATATGTCGTATCCTATTTAGGACATATCTAACCGACGGTCACTTTCGGAGAGCCAATCCCGCGAGAAAGCACCCTATAAACGAGGATGCATGTCGCATGCGTGTCTAGACTTGGCCTATACAGAAATATACATAAATTTTGATTTTATTACAAATCTTTTCCAACAAAAAAAACAAAATCAACATTTTCTTATACCCTTCGAACAATTTGTATCGATAGATATAGAAAATTATGAAGAAACTTTAAGAAATTTTAGAAAGAACTTTTGAGATATCATATTTTCAGAAACATTTAGAAGCAAATTTCGTAAAATTTAAGTTTTAAATGTGTATGACATAATTAATTGGGAATTCTTTTTAAACTGTCATAGAGGGGCTTTGCCACGTGTGCGTTATTACATCTACTAGGGGAGATTTTTTTTCGTGATTTTTTTTGAACCGTTGTAGATTGATCTCGCACGCAGATATTACCATGGTTCACCTTCCGGTGTAAGAACCTTTTTATTCACAAAAAATCCCTTCTACAACAAAAAATCCCTTCAAAAGTGGTAACCTCCCCCCCCCCCCCCCCCCCCCCTCTCATTTTTTTGAGGGACGCCCATTGATTGGTCGCATGGACAAAAGATGGCTGGCCACATGGACCACCCCTTGGTCGCATGTAGGTCCTCCAGGACAGGTGGGCCCCATAGTGGGACCCTCCGAAACCTTCTAGAATATTCCACACTCTGCCGGAAAAATCCTGAACTTTTTCGTAACCCTGAATCAACTTGCTATATATAAAAGTTTACCTTCGGACTCTTTCAAAGCTCCTTGTGATGTCGGGGATCTCATCCGAGACTCGGAACAATATTCATACACCTTTAATAAATTATCCCAGAGCTACTCTAGCGTTATCGAACGTTAAATGTGTGACCCTACAGTTTCGAGAACGTGCAGACATGATCGAGACACCTCGATCTCCGATCAGTAACCATTAGAGGGACCAGGATATCCATAATGACTCCCACACGTTCAACAAAGATTTTATCGATTGAACCCCACTATGTCATGGATTACTATAATCTGTATACAATTTTCTTTGTCACACGATATTTTACTTACCTGAGATTCCATCGTTGGTATCACTATACCTAGTCCAACCTCGTTAACGGTCAGTACTCTTTACTCGCTCCGTAAATCAACATTCTCTATGACTAAATCATTAGTCATGTGCTTCCAAGCGTTACCGAATGTGCACTACTAAGTGGGCCTAGAGTATATCTCTCTGACACACAGAGGGACAAATCCCAGTCTTGATTCATGTATTCAACAAGTACTTTCCGAAATGCCCGTAAGACACCATTATGATCACACTGTCACGAAGCGACGGTTGATGTTCCCAAGTATTCTTCCTGTACCTGGGAATAACATAATCTCATGGTCTAAGAAACATGATACTTGACAATAACAGACATGACAATATAAACTTAATGAAATGATCAATATTGTTATGCTTAGTTGGGTCTGTCCATCACGTCATTCTTCTAATGACATGATCCCGTTAATTAATTAACAACTCGTGTTCATTTTTAGGAAACCATAACCATCATTAATTAACGAGGTAGTCTAGTAAAGGCATACTAGGGACACGGCGTTGTTTATGCAACACACATTATTATGTTTCGATTAATACACTTATAGAATGGAAAATAAACATATATCATAAATACGGAAATATGATAATAACACTTTTATTATTGCCTCTAGGGCATATTTTCAACTGTATCCTCTAGTATATTACAATTGTACAGCCATAATTTTTAGTATGGTGTATGATTTTAGAATTCACGTGTAAATACACAAATATTATTGGTTTCAGCCATACTTGGTTGGTTTCAGACGATTTGTAGAGAAGTCAAGTCGTTGGTATCGTCCGAATGGGTGCACAATTTGGGAAGGTCATATTAGTTATCTGTTGAGATAATCAAATTAAGTGAGAACGCTACAATTAAGAATATCGTGACTTATAAATACTCATGCATATTATGAACTATAGTTGAAGAAGGATAATGAACTCACACACCCAACCGCACACCAAAAAGATGGAAAGACAAGATTCAAGAACAAACCACTATTAGAGACTTCATAATATCTACAATTGTCTATTTAGTTTCACATAGATTAGTATTTACTAAAGAAACCTCTGCCAAGATATTAGCTAGATTTATACACTCTTAGGCACTCTCCCAAATAGAAATCTAAGTGTACTATGAAAAATTATACGTCCGTAAATCATGTTGGTTAATAAGTTTAAGGACCAAATCCGTTGTAATAAGGAATTTTCTTAAAAGTCCCAAGTAAATACAAAATTGCTTGTAATTAAAAATATTTGAACGGTGTGACCGGTACCTTAATATGCAAGTGTTTTACATGAGATATATTATTTAACATACTGTACGAAATGATGCATACCAACAAAACAACTTAACTTTAATTACAATCTGAGTTATGGAAAATTAAAATGACGGTATAAAGAAGTTATAAAGTTTAACTCATACTAAGCCGTCGGGTTCTCGAAACTGCCCAGATCTTTGTTCCCATGGACCAATAGTTTCCTTCCACCTAAATCCATTTCTTAATCCAAATCCTTCAAGAAAGCAACTCATACAAATGCCTAACTGAGAGTGCGCAAAATTGGAAAATGTTAGAAAACTTTTTGTTTAAATCATCTTTTTGTAGACTAAGAAAAATTATGCACTTTTTAGGTATTACGTGAAGAAAAGTTAAAATAGCAACACACCTTGTGTGTGTCTGAAGGCATAAGTGAAACTTGATCCAGCCATATTATTCCCCTCTTCAAGGTTGTTAGTTCAAGCCGCGAGTTTCTACATGTTCCTTGAGCTAACAGTTGCAGCACTATCTTTGTCCAATTTAATAAACCAGTATGACTGAAATGATACCATCAAATTTTCAGGTTAGTTGACAAAAAAACTACTGAAATATTTTGTACAAGTGTTAGGATAAAGATGTATACTGCATATAGGCCGACGCTACTATTTGGATCCATTTGAGCATGTCAGTGAAGCTCTAAAGTTCAAATATTCCGGGGATCTCGGATAGATGGCTAGATTTATAGGTTTTTTCTCTGTATGCTTGGTGTTTTCCCAGTAGAAGAGAAAAATGCACCGAGCATGGCGGAGCTATGTGTATGTCTATGGTGGGGAGGAGGGGCGCTGCCCCCCCCCCTTCTGACTTTAGAGGATCAACAAAGAAAACAATGTGGAAAGAAAAACACCACACATAATCAAGTTAAATCCTACCAAAGAAATTTTACAGTGTGCTTGGGTCGCGGATCAGGAAAATCCAGGAAAAATAAACGACGGGGAAGAAAGACACTTCAGCAAGAAGTCTCAAGAACTTTGACTTGCCTCGAAGAATAGACCAAACATAGTCTGTGGTATCATCTGAGCAGCAGAATTTGAGGCATCAATCTTTGCCTTGAAGAACAGACCAAACATAGTCTGTGGTATCATCTGAGCAGCAAAATTTGAGGCACCAATCTGCCCATCCGGAACTGCAACACCTTAAACAAGTGAAAGTAGAAATGAAGAAGATGAGGAGGAAGGAGAAGGAACCCTTGGAACCCATGGCTTGGTCCTTTGCTTTATGGGGCCTAGCATGTGCAACACCACTGCCCCTTCTTTATTTTTATTTTTTATTTTTTCACAATTAGTACAACCGATCAATGACAACAGTAACTAAGACCGAGAAAAAAGGAATTTCTCCTGCAATACAGCCTAATTGTTTCTATTAAGTCATAGTTTAAGATTAATTATCAATTGAAGGAAAATCCACTCAAACATTAAGTCTTTTTCCCCACCTACAAGAAATTTGTTTGGTTGTTAAATGTGACATTTAGTACTCTCTTTTGCTTGGAGGCTGCTAGAGAAGGCCTCGTGAATAATCTACGATTTAGCCATCTTTTTTCTTTCATTTTGCATGGTCTAAGCATTGTAGTCCTTCTTTATACTCAATGGTTTAACGCCTCACCCACTCTTGCTATTTTCTGTTCAGGTGAGCCAAAAGAGTGACCAAAAATAAGATACAAAAAGCAACTTTCAACATTAACTAAATTAACTTCAAATTCAACAAAAAGTCAATGATGAAATAGAGTTTTTAGTGTGTGTGGGTGGGGGTTGGGGGGGGGGGGGGGGGGGGTACACCTTTCAAAACTTCCAACAATGTATCATATAGAGCTTCAAACCCTTTATATCTTCTTATATCCTGCATGAATTGCACTTCGTAAACATGTCGCACAAAGTGCCATTGGTTTATTCCACAACCAGAGACTATGAAAATAAGTTGAATAACCAACTCATTATCAAACTCGATCTGTGTCAATTGTAAGCATCTTTTTCTAGCACCTAAGTTTGTTGTTATATACACTTGGCATCACACTCAAGTTACTCAACCTTTACAAGCCTACAAAAGGAATCAAGTTCATCTTTTTTTTTGCGTATAAGTTCATCTATCCACATGAACGACTACAAATAAGGTAGTTGCATGTGCAACACAATTAGATCCCAACAAACAACTCAAAATTTCAATCCACTTCAAATTTACAAAAATTCCATGTTGATCCAAGTGTAAAAAAGTGACATGGCGGCCACTTTTGGGAACTCAGTACTGAAATGAACTCGTACAAACATCGGGAGGGTTTATGTAGTTCTCTAGATTCAAATTGCTCTTCTATACCTGAGTAGCATTCGACAACAAGTATGTAGCACGCTAGCAGATGTGATTTTGTTTCCGATATGGTTTCTTAATAAAAACTTTAGAAATTTATGTTTACAAATTTATCAATCAATGCTCACTATGTCAGAGATGATTTTTAGGGACACTCTATGAAGTTTTTGAAAAGTGCCCAGAAAAATGATTGTTCGGGACACTTTTTAATTACAGCCACTAAAAAAATGCTTTCTGGGAGCACCTTAGAAAAGTGCCATTAAGTATCATTTTTTAGGGGCACTTTTTTAAAATTGCCTGAAAAACTTTGAGAAGTAGGCCTTGCCGTCCTCTGTCCGGGTAGTGTAAGATCTTGCTGCTGGCCACATGCGCCCAAATTATTCTCCTCTGAATCTTTTGATTAAATTCATCCACATATAGCCCAAGCACTCTCTCTGCTCAGAATGGGGAAACACAATCTTGTTGCAGTTTTTGTCACTTTACATGCATCTGTGTGTACTGCAGTTTTTGTCACTTTACTGGCCCTAAGCATCTTCAACAGCATCATAAACCATGTGCATGAAGCCTCTGTCTCTGATTGAAACATGCCAATAACATTAGAGAACATCCAGTTATGTCCATCTAGAGCATTGCATGGTGCCAATTGACCATTCCACTTTCCAGTTAAAAAAGAACAGTCTATGATTAAATATGGACGACAACCTGCTTTGAAGCCATCGATGCACGGTTTTAATGCCATAAAAAGTTTTGAGAAGTGGACCTTGCCATCCTTTGTTACCTCAGTATCTATCTCCACAACACTGGATTGGATGAACTTTCGCATCAATCATCTAACTTCACCTATGCCAAGATTGGATATATTCTCACGTTATCAAAGTTAAAAATTTGTACTTTGTGTGTTCCCTATATGAAGGTACTTTATGTTCTCAATATGCAATTTTTTACGCGAGGCTTCCGGGTGTGAATTTTATCATTAGTTTTTTTGGTGAACCGTGAACATGATAAAGCAAGATGACAAGACTATAACTAATATTTTCTAATGAAAATCAATTCATCTAATTTCCACACAATAAACCTCAATGTGTTTTAATAATTTAATGTCAAGTATAGAGACATATGACTGGACATTTTCTAAAACCATATTGGAACTAATGGGAGAAATCCCATTGGAAACGGTACCCCCGGTGGAAGCAGTGCAGAGTACATGTAAACCTTGTGAACATGTTTCCAGAAAGTATTCAAACAATTACAATACACTGGGACTGGGAGAGAGATGTTATATAAACATGTAAATTTCGAGGTTAAATTATAATAGTTATTTTGGAGAGACAAGAGAAAGACAGTTGAACAATATATAGTACTACGGAGTACAGTACATACGACATTACATAATTAAACAAGTTAAGATAGAGGTGGGCGTCTTAAACTGAAAGGATATAACAGGAGGAAAGCCCCATACATATTCTGGAAAGGAAGAAATTAAGAGCGGCACGCAGATGCGTTTGTTACAAACGAAGATCGACAGAAGAACTAGTAGTACCGTTGAAGGGCGGTTGAAAATTCAAAAAGTAGTACCGTTGAAGGTTGAGTTGATGACAATCCAGCTGCTGGAGCTTATTTTCTTTGCGGTTTGGACGAGGATCATTACTAAGGATCGAGGCCGGAGAACTTGGAAAGAGCTACAACAGCGACGTGCATGTGCGTCGCAATGTGGTTTGCCAGGGTGCAGGCGCGCTCAAGGAACTGTGAGCAACTCTCGTCCATCCTGCTGCCTTGCCCGGATTCTTCAGGAGGTGCTCTTGGAGCACGCACACCGAAGCGAGCGCAACCAAGATACGCATGAAGGCGTCGCCGGTCGTGGCCGCGGTTGCCGGGAGTTGCATGGCGAGAAGCGCGACCATCACCTGGTCACCCGTGCTGCCACTGAGGGACATCACCCTGGAGGCGAAGGAGGCACCGCTGTCGAGCACCTGCCGCTGGCGGGCGGCTTCGTCGTCCAGAATCAGCGTGAGGCAGGTAGGGAGACTGCCGGCGGCTGTTTGTTTAAACTCAATGAGCTTGCCGACGAAGGTGAAATCACGGTCGAGCGCGAACTTGAGGCAGGAGATCAGCCGCTCAATGGGAGCTTCAAGGGCGTTAAACACGTCCTTGACGCCTGCGATGACCTCCGCGAGGCGAGGAGCGCCGCCTTGCGTGCTGGCCGGCCAGCGCCAGCTGCGCGGTGCAGCTCTGCAGTAGGAGCTGGAGCTGCAGGAGGCGGTCCCGCTGGACGTCGATGGTGACGGACGCCGATCTCGCGCAGCCAAGGCCACATATCGCCGCCGTACTCATCTCTGGTGTCGCCAAGTAGCTAGCCAACTCTTGCCTCTCTCGCTGGGTACATATATCATGGACTCTAGATATACTGCACTAATGGTCTGATTCATTGCTCGATCATGTGTGATTGGTCTGCTGTATGGCCCAACCGGACAAACCTATTTACTGCCTTGCTTTGACCAGGTTTCATTGGAAATGTGCACAGGTTTTAATTGGTGGGCAATCCTAAAAGGAAAACGCAGCTTCACAGTGTGCAGAGCATATTATTATACTAGCTACAAGCGCACGCACGCGCTGGGAACTACACCAGCCGCGCCGCTTCGTTCACCGGTGCTTGGTTGATGGCTGAACGCTCGGTAGACGAAAAGAAGACAACGGCGACATAACACCAGCAGGCGCGGAGGGACGACGATCAGTAATAGAGAACGGCTAGCACGTATCTCTCTCAGTTCTTGAAGAGTTTGTAGAGGTTCGGGGTTCGCTCGTCTGTCAAATCTTCCTATAGCACTTTCTCTGTTTTTATTTACCCTGTATTATGCGTTTAGTCAAAATCAAATTTGGCAAAGTTTTATCAAACATATATTTAAAATGTTTACAATATAAAATTAATACCATTGGAACACGATGAAATGTTTTTATATTATATACGTTTGATATTGTACATGTTTATATTTTTCTTATATATTTTATCAAACATTGCAAAGTTTGATAAGACTAAACCCGGAAAGCAACATAATAATAAAAGAAGGGAATAGTATCGTTGTAGTTGTATCTTGCTTAGTGCATGGCAAACCGACTGTCACTTTCGGATAGTCGTCCCCGAGGGAAAGCACCCTATAAACGAGCATGCATACGTGTCCGAACTCGGCCCATCAACGGCTCATTCACCATAAAAATATAAAGAAATTGATTTCTTACAAATATTTTTCAACTAAAAAACAAAAACAACAGTTTTTGATACCCTTCGAACAGTTTGCATCGATAATTTTAAAATTATGATGAAATTGTAATGAAACCATAGAAATAAATTTTGGGATATTTGAAGTTTCAGAAAAATTTAGAAGGAACTTTCATAAAAATAAACTTTAAAGGTGTCTGCCAAAGTGAACTGAAAATTCCTTTTGAACTGTCATAATGGGGCTTTGGTGACAAATGATGTGGCTGTTAGTGCTAAATAAGCAATGGAATGGATCCTATTCCCACAATTGATTAAGGGGTTAGATAGGGGACCCTTTTATAACCTTTAGTGTTCAACATTGCTTATAGCTGGTCTAGTTTGTGACTTTGTCAAGAAAATTTTGGCTATTTTTTGGTTATATGTCTAAAACGTGGTTCTGGATATCCTATGAATTTGAAAAACTTCTACTTTATCTATTTGAAATTGATGTATGGGCTCAAAATTAGTTTTCTCGAAAAGATGAGTGTTTAGTGTTGGTAGAGATATTATATCCAGGAGTATGTTCAACCGTCAGACTACTTCCCTTGTAATATCTTGGTGCGTTTAAAACGTTTTGCAACCTTATAAACATTGTCTTGTATCTCCTTGATGCTAAGATGATCAAGGTAATAGATACTTGGATTGGTGATTTAGTTTTGTCTGATGGCTTTATCCTTTTTGATTCCACTTTATAACCTATAATTACACGGAAATTCACTTTGGCACCCGGGTGCATATGCACCCGGTATTTGAAAAACATATTTCAAAATGTCAAAAAAATCTAAAATAAAATTTCACGGATACTTCTTCACACCCTATGTGTTCACAAAGTCGTTCCACCAAAAACCGATATGTTTTGTGCCCTGTGTAAAAAAGACAAAAAATGGTCTCTTGAAAAGCTTTATTTTAGCACCAAAATTTGTCTTTTTTGCACAAGACACAAAAAATGTCGGTTTTTTGTGTAACAACTTTGTGAACACATAGTATGTTAAGATATATGCGCGAACATTTTTTTTTCAATTTTTATGAAATTTTTAAGTGCATTCAAAATGCATTTTAAATAAAGAGTGCATATGCACCCGGGAGCCAAAACACCACTCCCATTACATAATTACATGTCTATGTTCTTGCTCAAAGAAACTTTTGTGGGAAAACTTGACAAACATAGAGTAGGTCCTTCAGGGAAGGTAAAAAAAAAGGAAAAGATAAAATATCATATGGTGAAAAGGTCCTGGATTTGTAAATCGAAACCAAAAAGTTGGTTAGGAGTGTTAGTCTTTTATGCAAGTGGTGGTGAAAGTTGGAGGCTCAAGATGTCTTGTAGCAGAAAATTGTGAAAGCTAAGTATCCAAGAGATAAATTAGCTGTTTCTGGTAAGCTCGGGATAAATAATTATCCTTGTTGGATGGAACTCCTAAAAAATGAAAGAAAAATATTTTCTTGGTAGAAAATTAATCCTAAACAATGAAACTTTATTGAGATATTTGTTGAAACCCGCGCTTGATTGCACATATGTTTCTGCCAGTCATCATGTACGTAGACAAGGCCATTGGTGGTGCTGGCGAAGTGGTGGTGCATGCAAATTACAAGGGGCGGAGGCAGTGCAGGCCAGTGGTGGCGCTGGTGAGCTGCAAGCAGTAGAAGCAGGCAGGAGGATAACGGCAAGGTGAAGTGTCCTGAATCTGTGAAGGATGGTGAAAAGAAAGAATGGTGGGGGAAGGGGAGATGCTTGCAGCATTTTCAGCAGAAAAATATCAGCTGTTCTTGGTACCATCACAGCCAAGTTGTTAGTTTTGGTACTTTTTGTCACTTGTTTGCTGAAACCTGGAGGGTTGCTGTTTCACGGTGGAACTTGCACTTGTTCTGGAACTCTCACCGAGTCGAAGTCCCGCACAGAGAAACGATAGCTCCTTTGCCTCCCAGTCCATACGCGATGCAAGGCTAAGCACGGCAATGCTCAAGCCCAACAACTATCCTAGCAGTGGCCGGACAGCTAAGCCCAGCTTCCTAGGCCGGGAGGCCCCAGCGGCCTATCCCATGCGATTTCGGTGAGTTCGTTCAGACTTCAGAAACGATCACCGGACCTATTTCTCGGTGGACGAAACGGCTGGTTCCAGTAGAAATCTCATGTATATGATAATATGTGTGATATCATATGGTACCGTATTTATTAGATTGTAGACTCATCTTGTCTTGAAATCAGTTATGTTACGATATCTACCTATGATACCATTATCATCTCTCTTATCATTAATTGCAATGACACGTTAGCTTTTTTTGTCAACATGACATGCATGATGGCCATGATACTCCACAATGAATAGTCTCAATGCCCCAATCAGTGCTCGTTTCGGGGAACTGAACGCCCACCCCTGCCGGCAAAGCTGGCTGCTCAACCTCAACCGAGTGTTGATGCTTCCGCTGGGCAAAACTTGAGGATAAGGACCTTAGCCAATGGGTGGTGTTGATCTACGTGTGTGGTAGTTTACCAGGAAGCCCGATCTCTTAAAAGGGTAAACCTCAAAACACGTATAAAGTCCCCCTTAAAACCATTTTACTGGGTAGAAACGATTTTAACAGGACAGATAATGTAAACTCGAACTGTAAAACAAAATATTTCATTATATGGCATCGTCTGCTCTCATGGAAGCTGCGATATACCTTAAAACTAATAATTTTCGCAATTTAACTAATTATCAAATACTATCACACTAGTTCATAACTTGTTGATACGACATACGGCAATCTAGTACGAGTGTGGAGTTGGCCTCGTATGGCCATCAACCAACACCCAACAATAAGTGAGTTTGCATCTCTCTATGCTAGTTTTACAAGATTCACATCGTTGCCGAGTGTGATCATCCAAAGTACTTTCTCCCTCAAACAAGATCTTGTATTGCAATCTCATTAGATGTATCCTCACCCGGAAGATATGCGTTCCCCGAGCATTCTATTTATGTTCCGTATCAATCCGATACAATTATTGCTTATAATTGGTTCGTAGAAGTTCATTGCTTCTTTCAAAGATAATCCACCAATTGGGTCCTCTAATTCCTCTTGTGAATCCCATATTACTGATGCTTCTTTCAGACTGAATAACGATAAAAAATACTAAAAAGTAGAAACAATTTGCCACACAATCGAAGGGTTGAGAAGAAGAGTTAGCTGTCAATTTGTTCCGGGAGAGAGTAGGAGGGTATCGCATAAACGGTGGGAGGGAAAAGACCGTAGGGGTCGTGTGATGCCGTATCAGGCGGGGTCGCATTGCCGGGCGGCCGAGAGAGGCGCAAAGCCGAGGCGGGTGGAGCAGCGGGAGATGCGCTCCCGGCGGCAACCGACCGCAATACGAAGCCCACGTCGACGACCCGGCAGCAACGGGAAGAGCAGTAGGCGCGAGAGCTAGGAGACCGGTGGCATTGCGTATGCAGCTGCGCGGGAGAGAAAGAGAGTGGGCTGAAATGTCCCTCCCGCCAAACGAAAAGTGAATATAAAAGAACCTAAAACTTGAAGGCAAAGCAAACGGAGCTTGGCTCTAATGGTTGGGTTCCCTGTGGTGGAACCAGCCCACCCAGGTTCAAGTCCTAGACTTGGCATGGGCGTTTGCATTTACCTGGATTTATTCCAGGTTTATCCGGCGCTATTCTTTCAGTGGTAGGTGGCGTGCCCGTCAACAGCGAGGCGCCTGTGGTGACTTCGTCAACCTCAAGATTTGCCGGCTCAGTCCTTCAAAGGTGCTCATAGGGGTAGGGTGTGCGTGTGTGCGTTCATAGGGGTGAGTGTACGTGCGTATTTGTGAGCGTCTGTGTTGTGCAAAAAAAAAACTTGGAGGCAAAAACCGTGTATAATGAAAATTACCGTGGCGCTTTTCAGGTTTCCTTAAAACAATTAAGGGCCGGACCGATATAAGATATCTGATCGGGTCAGTTCTCCGGCCCAAAACCTTAAAAAAGGTTATTATAACTGTTTTCGTGGTATAAGGGATTTACGTGCCTTTGGGTGCAGTGGCATCACATCAATTGGAACCTGAAACTTGTTCAATTTGATTCGAATTTAACCTGATACCGTTGCTATTATTGAACCCATTTAGGATATCCTGATACGTATATAATTGCTCAATGAGACAACTGAAATACATATAGATGTTCCAACAAGAAAATACTACAACTGAACTCCTAGCACCAAGGGCAGAACATATTTGTTTTCACAACCTTGACGATCGACTTAGAGATTTATAGATCACATGATGTCGCAGTACTGCAAAAGCACCTGAGCAAGGCTGAAAGGTCGATCAAGATGGTCCCTGCTGGAGATAGTCTCCATCGTGTGGTCCCTTAGGTTATACACGCACATGTATTCTGAAGATCTCATCGAATGAAACAAGTATATGCAGTCACCCTCTACGGATGGAAGGTTACCGGCGTCCACAGACATGCACCTATGGGGGCCGAGGAACAGCGAGCGACCGCCTCCGAGGCTCTTGACCTCCTCCAACAACTTGCACTCGACGTCGACTCTGAAAACTTTCACGGCTCGACCCCAACAGCGGATTAGCAGCAGTTCCCCCGCAGACTCCACGAGATGAAAAGACAATCCAATGTCATCGTCATCCTCTCCCTCTGAATATTCGTCAGGATCCAGCGGCACCTGGCCGGCTATGAGCTTGACTCCATCATCACACCCGTCTTCTGGTGTGACAAACTTGAATACCCGTCTTTGCAGATCCACCACAAAGACGTTGCCTTGGAAGGCGCCCATGTTTTGCGTGCTCTTTCCGATGTCCTCCTCGGTAAACTCATCGCTGGTAGGAGTAGCCCATACAACCCTGTCAAATTCCCGCAAGACAAGCCTCGAATGAGAGCCGCCGGTCACCGCGGTTGACAAAATAAACGAGAAAGGTATATGAAATGACGCTGCAAAGTGAATCATGTCGCCTGTCAAGGGGTTGAGAACACGAGCCAGGTGCGGGGGCCCATCCCTGGCCCTGAGCACGAGAAGACCGTCGTCGGAGGCGCCGACGAGGACGTGGTCAAGAAGCACCGGGAGGCGAAGGCGGCGGAACTGCCCTGTAAGGACATGGAGGAAGAGACGGTCGACATCATCGTGATTCTTAGAGTTGAAGTCGAGCATGATCCAGTGCCGTGGCCGTAAACGGAGGTCGGTGACCGTGTCGAGTGGAGATGGCTTGACGATCGCAGAGCGCCAGCTGGAGCAGACAGCCCTCATGTCCATGTACACGTCGCCGCCGTCCATGCTCGAGAGGACGGAGTCGGCGATGCCTTGGACAAGCTCCGGTAGAAGCGACGCCCAGTCCGCCATCGTATGTGTGCTCGATCGATCGGCTCTATTATTCATGTGTCGCAGATCGATGGATCGATTCAACCGAGCTGTGGAAAATAATCCAAAGGTTAGCTACTCCAGCTGAATTTGAGTCGGAAACGAGTGTAGTTGCAAATATTAATTCTACCCTAGCTTGCCAATACGGCAATACGTAAGTTGTGTCCTAATCCAATCTGATTCGTATGTGGAGTTCTAGTTCCTGATGCAATCATGCAATAGCATACGTGTGGTGGTAGTTTTTCTAGGAAACCAAACTATCGTCGAGTCCGAGTAGGACATAGTTTGGTGGACCGTGGATACTAGTACGTGCATTGCATGTTTAAAGACACAATACAAAAATATGTATATATGTTATTTATTACATGTATATTAAAACTAGATTTCCCTATATTAAGATTTAAAAAACACAACAAATAACATACTTATAGTGGAATAAGTTAACATGTTATATATTGATCAACTTACAATGGGAAATCTGTTTTGGGTCATAGGTATAGATGCACTCACTATTCAAAAATTACTTTTTAAAATGTCAAAAAATCCAAACAAAAATTTCGGATTAATGTCTGAACATTCTATATTAGTACAAAAAGTTTCAAGAAAAAAGAATTTTTTCGTGGATTGTGTAAAAAAAGTCAATTTCAGTATTACAAAATGACTTTTCGCAAGACATTTTTGTATCTTTTTTACACAGTACACAAATAATTTCTTTTTTCCTCAAACTTTTTGTGCAAAATAGAGAATGTTCAGATATACATCCAAAAAAATTGTTGGAATTTTTTACATTTAAAAAAAATTAAAACATATTTTTATAATGGGGTCATCTAGACCTATGAGTCAAAACACCATGTCCACTTGCAATCTCCTTTTTTAGTTCTAAAATGAACCATATTATCTATCAATGTTTCATAAGGTATGCATGTGTCATATTCTCCTGTATTAGTACATGAGCTTTTTTAGAAAAATAAAATGGAATACATAAACATTATAATACCTTCATGACATATAACAGATGAAGCGACTATTTCTCAGTCGACTTATACTTGTTATGTCCAACTAAGACATTAGCAAAGTTTATTCATAATGTTCATATGTGACATATTCTCATGTATTTCAGGTACTAACACAAGTTGTCTTAGAAATAAAATGGAATAAACAAATAAAACACATTCAATACAAATAAAGGGAGTAAATATTTCTTAATCGACTTATAAATAGTTATTTCTTAGGCAACAAATATAGCTGTCTTAGATAGATCCTATCATCTATAGCGGATTCATTTCCAAAAAAGCGGGCTAAAATGTAAAGTGTGGTGTAGTGATTTCTTAGACGTACAATGATGATCTACGACGACTGAGAGGAACCTAAAAAGGGGCGTTGTAGGGCGACCTACGCACAGCGCGCGCCTTTTTGGGAAATCAACCCACAGTACACAACAGATCCACTTAGACGAAAAAGATATATCGTGCTTCTCATGGCATTCTCGATATTTACAGCAAAAATGTGACTGTATGATTTACCTCTTGTATCGCAACAAAATTCCTCAGCCCATGTACAAAAATATTTATTATTGCAACAAATCATTGCAAAAATTCTTCGGCCCGTGTACAAAAATATATATTATTGCAACAAATCATTGTATTTTTTTTGAAAAACCACCAAGCATTTCAACAAAAATCACAGACACATTGTTAGACAACGAACACCTTTTGCTGCTGATTGCTTTTCAACAAAAACCATCAACCATTTCAACAAAATCAGAAACGGTTACACCAACATATACATTGTTTGAAGTAATAAAAAAAGTGGTTGAGCAACATTTTTCAGTACAGATTCTTTGCAACGAAAATCATCACCTATTTTATAAAAAAACACAAACGACTATTTAAAAAGAACATGTGTTTGACTTTGTTACAGTATGGAAGCACGTATGTAACAGCAAAAAACAAGGACAAACACAAACTTGTAGCAAATGCCCCAAAAACTTTGCAACATCTCACATTTGCTTTCATAGCAAAACTTGTATACAATGCATGCATTCAGGACATAACAAGGCAGAAAAAGAACTAATACTTTGAGCACGACACATATGCGAAGAAAATAGATCTTAGGTGCACAAGGAGTTGCATGACAAACTCAACATATATTGAGTACCGGATACAAGGAGTAACAACAACAAAAGAGATGACTGAAATTCAGATAAACGTTCCAACTAGCGGAAAGTCATTTTGGCTCATGAGTTCGAGTGATCTATTTATTTCAAAATTAAAAATATATATAATTTTTCAGAAAAAACTAGAAAAAAATCTGGATCCATAAGTTTCCATCCAATTAAAGATGTATGTGTCGATGAACGGAAGCGTATCCACGCCCATAGACACGCACCTCTCGTCTCCAAGGAACAAACAACGTGTCAGCTACAGCAGACCGCCCTCATGTCTGGGTGTACATCCGGGCATTTTATGTTCATACACAAAATAACATAAAATGTTCAGATCTACACCCGAAATAAAATCGTAAATTTTTGAGATTTTGAAATGTGCTTATCTACAATAGGAGCATCCAGTCCTATGAGTTGAAATGGATTTCTCGATTATGGTGCTTAGACCAGGAAGAAAGTAGAAATAAAATGTCATTCGCGAGACCCTTTCTACCCGCCCCCTAGAAAAAAGAGAGTAAATGATAGTGCTTACCACCAAATTTTTTTTTTGTTGTGACATTATTTACCCCCATTTACAAATTATCATAGTTTACCTCTAAATTCAGAATTTGAACCTACTTGCCCTACTTTTGGCCAAAGATTTGGCAAATTTTGCCAAAATAATCGCAAATGGTTTGCCATAATACAAAGAGTTGAGAAATTGATAGTGGCTTGTGAAGTTTGTCGGAGCAAAGTTTGTCTCTTTTGTTAGGCGAAAGACTTTATTAAAAAATTATTTGATTAATTTCACATATCTGTAGAATGTAATTCGAGTGCCTCTTGCATTCACTTGAAATAAAAGCTTCTCTCGTCCTCGCAAAAAGCAAAAAAGTTGGACCAACTTCTTTGATATAGTCCGCTTGAGGAATGGGCCACCCCCACCTAGCTAGGGCGGCCTGCTAGCTTGACTACCTGAGCACCATGCATGCATGTTCGGTGCATTTTGAAGAAGAAGAAGAAGAAGAAGAAGAAGAAGAAGAAGAAGAAGAAGAAGATATGCCCCGACCGCTATTTTCTCAAAAACTGCAAGCGACACTTGTCTATAACAAATATACTCCGTAGCAAATATATATACATCGTTCACACCGTGATGGTTCGTTGACGATTTCTAGCTATCTCAAAACCACCACCTTTCGCGTCAAATTTATCAAATGGTACTACCATTTTACGTTTTCAGGATAGAAAACCCGCAGATTTTTCTTAAGTGTTGGAAAAAACAGTGATCACAAATTGACATGAGAACTGATAGGCGGGACCCACCAGACTTGCGTGGCACATGTAGAAAAAAATGGTTGATGTGCACGTTTGGTAGCTTGGACCCGTCCACATGCCAACTCGATTATTGGTGCACAGTTGAGCGGGCCAAACCGGCAAACAGCCTCCCAAGAAGAGGTTTTAAACTGGTTCCGTCCACGAAGCACCATGCCATCGTGGAAACAAGTGTTGCATGCTAGGGAGTAGGTGCAGGCAGGGCAGGGCACGGAGCGAGGTGGCTCCTGGTGCGCGTAGTACTATCTGGGGTGGGGCAAGTGAGTGTACGCTGGGCCGGAGCACTCACGATGGCAGGCGTGCGTGCGCCCATCCCCCCTTCCCGTATCGGTTATCGATAATTGCATTTCCATCAACGTGAATGCATGACCCATTGTTCACACACGGCGTGCCCCCTTGTATCCCTTCCCAAAAAGCTCCAAGGTGTAGCCAATAGTGTGTTCCACAAATGCGCAAAAAAAAAAAATCAAAAACTTTGTATTCTGAGTTACATAAAAATGAAAAAGTGCAAATCTGAATATGCGTATTTTCGAATCTTTAAACTTATGAGATTGTTCATTTTTTTGGGGCCCATAATACTTTTAATGATTTGCGTGTTTTTGGGATGCACTGTTGGCTGCATCCGGGATATTTTTTTTTTCCAAATACTTTTATAGCTCGTTACCAGGGTCAGTAAAACTCGGGAGCCAAAAGCACTTTCCGGAGTATGCAGTAATACTTTTTTTTTAAAGAGAGGGCTACCCCCACCAGTTACGCGGGCAGAACCAAATCTGTCCCAAAGATCCAACAAAAAATAGGAAAAGAACAACACTTAAGCATTACAAAGACCTACGAGGAGGCATTTGCAACTGGAACACAGCCCACCAGAACTAAAAGAGAACTTACAGGAGAACTGCATCCGGAAGACAATCTAACATTCTACTCCAGCATCATCCAGTTCCAATCCTTTGTTGTAGCGATCTCCACCCTCTCGACGCATCAAACACCTCCTTTGCCACCTATTGGAAAAGTCTTGTTCCCCACAGCAGCAGGTTTTTTTGGCGCCTCCTCTTTCTGCAAAATTCACCACATATTCAACCAGTGTCCAGTTAGCTTCAACACTGATAGGGGATCTGAAATTTTAACTTTCTGAAAACAGATATTGTTTCGGGTAGTCCAGATCGACCAGAAAACAGCTGCAATACCCACTAACACTAACTTTCTCGTCCGTCCATCCTAACACACTAAGTTTCAGAAATGAATTTCTGATGATTTTGAGTTCACTATTTCTAAGGTAATTCAGTTGTCTTGCTACAGGATATATTGGACAGTCTTGAGTTTGCTATGGGGAGTGCAGAATCAAAATGGGATAGTGTTAGATCCTCAATGGGGCATCCTGAGCCTTTCCTAGTTAATTATGTAGCCCTAGGGAATGAAAACTGCGTTTTCAATTTTTACACAGGTAAATTATTGGCACTTTTCATTATAACTTACATTTCCACTTCAGTGCTCTTAAATATTGTACAGCTAAAACTTATATCCTGCTTTGCACATGAAATTATTTAATTCTCTTGAACAGAACATTACCTCTAGTTTTACACTGCCATACGAGAGGCTTATCCTGACATGTTAGTGAAGCTGTGAAGTTCAAATATTCCGAGGATCTCGGATAGATGGCTAGATTATAGTTTTTTTTGTTTTCTCTATGCTTGGTGTTTGCCCAGTAGAAGCAGAGAAAAAATGCACGGAGCAAGGCGGGGTTGTGTATGTCCATGGTCATTGCCCCCCTCCCTCCCCCCTCCTGACTTTGGACGATCAGCATAGAAAAATATCACGCATAATCAAGTTAAATCCTACCAAAGAAAATTTACAATGTGCTTGGGACATGGATCAGAAAAATCCAGGAAAAACTAACAACGGGGAAGAAATACACTTCAACAACTTTTAACATTAACTAAATTAACTTCAAATTCAACGAAAAATCAATGATGAAATATAGTTTTTAGTGGGTGGTGGTGGGGGGGGGGGGGGGGGGGTGGGTTACACCTTTCAACTTCTAACTAAAGTTTAAGAAAGAACTTCCAACAATGCATCATATAGAGCTTCATAAGCATGTCGCACAAAGTGCCCTTGGTTTCTTCCACAATCAGAGACTATGAACATAAGTTGAATCACCAACTCATTATCAAACTCGATCCGTGTGAGCTGTAAGCATCTTTTTCTAGCACCTAAGTTTTTTGTTATATACACTTGGCATCACACTCAAGTGACTCAACCTTTACAAAACTATTAAAGTAATCAAGTTCATCTCTCCACATGAACAACTACAAATCAAGTAGTCAGGGAGGTCGGTGACCACGTCGAGTGGAGAGGGCTTGACGATCACCGAGTGCCAGCTAGAGCAGACAGCCCGCATGTCCATGTACGCGTCGCCTCCGTCGGTGCTGGAGAGGAAGGAGTCGGCGATGCCTTGGACAAGCTCCGGTAGAAGTGACGCCTAGTCTGCCATCATCTGTGTGCTCGATCGATTGGCTCTTTTTTCCGTGTGCCGTAGATGGATGATGGATCGATTCAACTGCGTGTCCGCGTGCATAGCGTACAATTATAGATTGATATCCAAACTGCGAAAAATAATCCAGCGTTAGCTACTCCAGCTGAGTTTGAGTCGGAAACGTGCGTAGTTGCAAATTTTAATTCTTCCCTAGCAAGTACTCCCTCCATTCAAATTTAATTGACTTGCTATACACGAAATATGGATGTACCTATACATATAACATGTCCAGATACATCCATATTTGCGTGAGTTGTGTCCTAATCCAGTTTGATCTGTACGTGGAGTTCTTGTTCATGATGCAATCATGCAATAGAAGTATGACCCAGCTACAAGGCCCACAAACTGCCCAAGTAAAGCACGTGGAGTTCTAGTTCCTGATGCAATTGTGCAATAGAAGTATGGCCCAACTACAAGGCCCACGAACAGCCCAGTAAAGCAAGCGATGAATGAGGAGTTCGTACTTGTCTTTCAACAGAGAACTATTTGAAATTTATAACTTCCCAAATAATATATCAAAAATTAATTTCGTTCAAACCATTGTACTACTTACGCTGAGACCTAAGTAGGCAACCTAAAAAAAACTATAATTTCCCGCTCATCTCTGTCCATCTCGGGAAAATAAAATATGGAACGACAGTTGAGCGGGTCCGTGAAGTGTCCAGGAAACTCTACAAGTGTAGAGAAGAACAAGAAGGTAAGCGAAGCATCCATGTGTTTGTTGAAGGAAACTGACATGATATGGACTGAAAACTGTTCTTAGCTAGATAACTGGATCAGACCCAGGAGCTACCACATGCACGCTATTACCCGACCTCTATTTTCTGAAACAATTGCAAACGGCACTTGTCTATAACAAATATGTTCCGTACCAAATATATATGACAATTGCAAACGCTATGGTTGGTTGACGATTCAAAGCTATCTCAAACAAGTGCAGAGAGCAAAGTTATTCTTTTGGTTTCCCAGCTCCACAAGTGATCAACCAGAGTGGAAGCTACGGCCTTACCTAGTCTGGACTCTACCGTATTTTCTTTAGTGTTGTGACTACGTTTTCGCGACAGAAAACCACCGGATTTTCTTTAGTGCTCAAAAAACACTGACATGAATTGAACACGAATTAACAACAAAACTGACAGGCGGGACGACCCACCAAGCTAAAGTGGCATGGGTAGAAAAAATTGGTTGAGGTGGCCGATGTGCTTGGTTATGAGCCCGTCCACCCCAATCCGTGCGTACGGTCAATGAGAGAGAAGGGGAAATGAAGACGTGCTGACAGGTGGGACCTACGTCCACCTCAACCAATTTTTGTTCTGCCTATTCCATGTAAGCCTGGCTGGTTGGTACCACCTGTCAGTTTCGGTGTCAATTCGTGATCAGAGTTTTCTGCGAAAACTTTGGAAAAATATGTTGGTTTTCGGTTGTGAAAATGTAAAGAGGTACCATTTTGTGAATTTGACGCGAAAAGTGCTGGTGAATGTGGGCGTTGTTGGTGTATTCATTCGTGCGCTAGCTACTGCTGTCTTTTGTGTATTTGCGTACGTAGGCTTTAGAGCTAAAATGCTTCCATCTCATTTGGTATGTACACTTGCTGTGCTTATCCAAGAGAAGAGCGCTGCTACGTCGTGGTCGACCACGATCTGACTTATAGCGAGCTCAGTCCGAATAGGCCCATAAACGGAAAGAAAACGATTAGCGAAAAGGGAAGAAGGGAAAGGATCCTGCGCGCGCGACCCAGGACGCACGGGACGTGGCCGTCAGGTGCGGTTTTGGCGGGATACATGCCAAGACCCAGACCCATAAATTAGCAAGCCCATGGGGACGCGCACGCCAGGTGTTCTTATTCCTCCCTCGCTGCACCATAGCCATGGAATCGAAAAAGAATTACATCCCTGCACAAAACATGACCTAAAAATCCCTTCTGTTCTCTTCCTATGTTTCAACAAAGCAAAAGTGCAAAGCAACGTATATAAAACATTACATCACATCACAGATCTCTCCAAAATAACACACAGATCCTACGAATTGCATATCCAGCAGGAATTAAAAGTTCTAGGAAAGGGATCTATAAAAGGTTTCAGCAAGTTGAACATTAGAAGAAACATCTGTAAGTTTTTCAACTGGACACTAGCTCTTTCCCCCATCAGTTTTTCAATGCTCCATCAGCTCTTTCCCCCAGAAATCAACCAGAAGTAGATGATCCCAATTTACATCCGTGTAAAAGATGTAGACAAAAAATTATTGTGAGGAACCTGTGAATGTTCTTTTGGAGATGATCCCAATAACTGTGCTATGTAAAAAATACTGTGCTATGTAAAGAATCTGAAGTAGCCAGATAAAACCAGATGTAAAAGGTACAAATTAGAAATCATTTGAGCAGTAAACTGTCACGAAACATATTCCTTTTGCTGTCAAAATAATTGTGTGGTGTAAGTAATCCTGGGATTTTATTGCCAATGTGAGGACTGCTGAAAACTGAATTTCTTTTTACATAGCACATTTTCCAGGTTGGTAAACATGGGGGCATGTTTTTACTGGTGAAATCACTATTTAGGGTGTGCGAACGAAAAGCAAGATCATTGATATGCACATTGTATTACTGAAGATGAATACACATGCGCATGTTACTTTCCATCAGTTAAGTACTGAAGATTGTTAACCGTTACTGAAGATTGTTAACAGTTACTTTCCATGTTACCAAAGGAAATGTAGAATTGCAGAGACTAGTGTCAAAGTGATTAGCAGATTCCTACTGTTTCCATCAACTAAGTAAACATTTATTTGCATAAAAATAAGAACATTACTTGCTACAATAAGGTATACCACATTTTCTACAATGGACAAATTTGCTTACCCGTTTTTTATTTCCTTACAATTTACAAATCCGTTAAATACAATTAATTGACGATGCTCTATTTGGTACACCATTTAATCTGTTTTGATTTGGAAGACAGAAATATTTTCAATATATTTGGAATCTGCGAGGCCGGAGATATTTACTTTCCCTAAAAATTCGCCCCCAAAATTAATTCCCCGGATTATTACTCTGCATATAGTATAAACTCGGCAGTTAAATGGGGAGGAAATAAAATGCCCCGACGACCCCCTATAATCGCGACCGTAATTAATTCCCCACATGGCCCTCCCCTGTAAACTTGGAAATTAATTGGCGGGAAACAAGTTCTCCCGCAGCGCATATTTAATTTTGCTCCTTGGCACATGGGATTCGGCCATCCGCCACTTCGACAGAGTAGTCATTTTCGTACGAAAATACCAGATGCGTGCATCACAAGTGCGGCTACCAATTTACTTTACGTGCCGGTACGACCTTTGAGTTTAGGGTGTTGTTTTCCTCAGGGAAAAAAACCATTTTAAACCTTGAACTCGTAGAGGTCGGGCGATTTGAACCCTGATGCCCAAATCCCGGTCGTTTGCACACTAAACTTAGCAATCCTGGTCCAAAATGAACCATGTGGACCATTGTTGTCAGCGACAATAGCAATTTTATAATTTTGTTTTTCTCTGATAAACATGTCCAAGGTCATTTTAGACCGAGATTGCTAAGTTCAGGGTGCAAACGACCAGGATTTAAACTCCGGGGTTCAAATTGTCCGACCTCTACAATTTCAGGATTTAAAATGGACTTTTCATTTCCTCAGTCGTAAGTCGTGGTACTCGTCACGTGAGGGTCCTCCTGCTCGGTACGGACGAAGGAAGAAAACAATCATCGATGCGCTCCGCACCCTGCACGTATTGACCAGGGAAGAATAAGCGGGAGCAGCACATGGCAGCAGGTTGCATCACGTGTCGAACGCGGGAGATACGCCAACGTCCTTTTACTAGCATTTTCAAATCTTCAAACTTCATGAGTATTGTGGGGGATGCAATATATTGGAGTTTTAACTGTGTGCATCATAAGCCAAGGTTGAATCCAAGAGTTATTAGTTTCTTACAAATTACTTTAAAGTGATATACATAAATGGGTCCTTCCCATTGAGCATAATAAACAGCCAAGAAATAACTTCCAAATAATTATGTTCCAGGATTATGGCTTCTTCGTCCCATCATTATAAGTATTTCATTGGTAGCATTGACTATGAGAAGCATCTCTCTAGGGTACTTATTTGTTTTAACACTATATGTAAATGATTCATTACTTAGGTAAGATGATTTACTTGCACTTAGTTTTTTAGTTCATTTTGTAGCTAATTAATAGCTCTAATGACATATCATGCATCAAATACGTCGGCTCTGCAGTTGTTTGAGAAAGGAATCATTAACCATCCATGTGATCGATATTTTGTAAGGAGTATTATGTTTTAGAGAGGAGTCGTTTGCATTTGTCTAGGAAAAGAGCAGGGCATATCATGTCTTAGGGCTTCAAATTAGTATAGTCGCTCCTAGGTCTGATCCAATTTTATAAGAATATTTCTGAGTCCATATCATGACAGTTTCCTTCAACAAAGACATGCATGCCTTTCCTTTTCCCCGTGCATGAGCACGGTGACCATATTTTCTCTATGCTTGGAGCTTGCTGAGTAGAAGAAGAGAAAAATGCACCAAGCATAGGAGGATCAACAAACATTTGGTTCCCTAGCTGCCTCTTATTAACATGTTTAGATATTGACGTTGGGAGGTTGTTCCACGGATAGTGAACTTTGGGCCTGTCGCTGGTAATCTCACAATATCCGCATCTAGACTTGAAGCTAACGCCAATAGTGCAAGATCCACGGTCATTATTCTCATGTATAGCAATCCGTTTGACGGGAACTCGTTCATTCAACCAAAGAAGGTAAGATGTATTGCAACAGCTCTGAATCCATGGAACTGCAGCCCGGGAGTTAGAAACAGAGTAGGTGGATGGCGCGGGTGGAGGCCACCGTGACCCCTGCGGCAGACGGCGAGTCGCGACGAACGCCTCCGATGCCATTTGACTTAACAATCCTGGTCCAAAATGAACCATGTGGACCAATGTTGTCAGCGACAATAGCAATTTTATAATTTTGTTTTTCTCTGATAAACATGTCCAAGGTCATTTTAGACCGATATTGCTAAGTTCAGGGTGCAAACGACGGGGATTTAAACTCCAGGGTTCAAATTGTCCGACCTCTACGATTTCAGGGTTTAAAATGGACTTTTTCATTTCCTCAGTCGTAAGTCGTGGTACTCGTCATGTGAGGGTCCTCCTGCTCCGTGCCCTGCACGTATTGACCAGGGAAGAATAAGCGGGAGCAGCACATGGCAGCAGGTTGCATCACGTGTCGAACGCGGGAGATACGCCAACTTCCTTTTACTAGCATTTTCAAATCTTCAAACTTCATGAGTATTGTGGGGGACACAATATATCGGAGTTTAACTGTGTGCATCATAAGCCAAGGTTGAATCCAAGAGTTATTAGTTTCTTACAAATTACAGTAGGTGATAACGTTAAAGTGATATACATAAATGGGTCCTTCCCATTGAGCATAATAAACAGCCAAGAACTAACTTCCAAATAATTATGTTCCAGGATTATGGCTTCTTCGTCCCGTCATTATAAGTATTTCATTGGTAGCATTGACTATGAGAAGCATCTCTCTAGGATACTTATTTGTTTTAACACTATATGTAAATGATTCATTACTTAGGTAAGATGATTTACTTGCACTTAGTTTTTTAGTTCATTTTGTAGCTAATTAATAGCTCTAATGACATATCATGCATCAAATACGGCGGCTCTGTAGTTGTTTGAGAAAGGAATCATTAACCATCCATGTGATCGATATTTTGTAAGGAGTATTATGTTTTAGAGAGGAGTCGTTCACATTTGTCTAGGAAAAGAGCAGGGCATATCATGTCTTAGGGCTTCAAATTAATATAGTCGCTCCTAGGTCTGATCCAATTTTATAAGAATATTTCTGAGACCATATCATGACAGTTTCCTTCAACAAAGACATGCATGCCTTTCCTTTTCCCCGTGCATGAGCACGGTGACCATATTTTCTCTATGCTTGGAGATTGCTGAGTAGAAGAAGAGAAAAATGCTCCAAGCATAGGAGGATCAACAAACATTTGGTTCCCTAGCTGCCTCTTATTAACATGTTTAGATATTGACATTGGGAGGTTGTTCCACAGATAGTGAACTTTGGGCCAGTCGCTGGTAATCTCACAATATCCGCGTCTAGACTTGAAGCTAACGCCAATAGTGCAAGATCCACGGTCATTATTCTCATGTATAGCAATCCGTTTGACGGGAACTCGTTCATGCAACCAAAGAAGGTAAGATTTATTGCAAACTAGTTTCTTCCGTGCATTAAACAATGGATTTAGTATATCAATACGTGGCAACCTATTTTAATTTACAATTTCTGAATCCCTCTGTAGCCTTGTGTAACATTTGTATCTTGCAAAGGTGGCGCCGGTTACCAGCGAGCTACGCAATGATGCAGAGGACATGCGTGCCTTGTTGGCTCCTTACTCCTTGACTTCATTCGATATAGCTCTAGAACTCTACTCACTCTGTTCCTACATGCACGAGTACCATGAACTTGTTTTTCTCTATGCTTGGAGTTTGCTCAGTAGAAGAAGAGAAAGAATGCAACGAGCATAGGCGGAGCTACGTGTATTTCTAGGGTGGGGAGGGGGGCCACCGCCCTCCCCCTCCTGGCTTTAAGGATCAACAAAGAAAAAAATCTGGAAAGAAAAACATCATGCATAATCAAGTTAAACCCTATCAAAGAAATTTAAAAATGTACTTGGGAAGTAGATGAGGAGAATCCAGGAAAAAGAAATAATGGGGAAGAAATACATTTCAGCAAGAGAGAGCTTAGACTTGCCTCGAAGAACAAACCAAACATAGTCAGTGGTATCTTCTGAGCAGCAAAATTTGAGGCATCAATCTCCACATCAGGAACTACGTACAACACCATAACAAGTGAAGCTATAACCAAGAAGATAAGGAGAAAGAAGAAGGCGCCCATGGAACCCATGGCTTGGTCCTTTATTTTCTTTTTCACGGAATCTGATGACTAATGTGTATATGGGGCCTAGCACGTGCAACACCGCTGCCCCTTCTTTATTTTATTTTTTATCTTACCAAACTTTCTCACAATTAGTACAACCGATCAGTTTCTGTTATCAATGATGAAATAGAGTTTTAGATGAAGGGTTACACCTTTCAACTTCTAACTAAAGATTAAGAAAGAACTTCCAACATTGCATCATACAGCTTCAAAACCTTTATATCTTCTTATATTCTGCGCAAACTGCACTTCCTAAACATGTCGCACAAAGCGCCCTTGGTTTCTTTCTCAAGTCGGGACTATGAACATAAGTTGAATCACCAACTCATTATCAAACTCGATCCATGTCAGGTGTGAACATCTTTTTTTGTTATATAGACTTGGCACACTCAAGTGATTCAACCTTTACAAGACTACAAAAGGAATCAAGTTCATTTCTCCACATGAACAACTACAAATCAAGTAATTCCATGTGCACAAATAGAGCCCAACAGAGAACTCAAAATTGCAATCCACTTCAAATTTACACAAATCCATGCTGATCCAAGTATAAAACGGTGACATGGCATCCACTTTTGATAGCTCGGTACTGAAATGAACTCGTACAAACACCAGGAGGGTTTATGCAGTTCTCAAGATTCAGATGGCTCTTCTATACCCGAGTAGCATTCGACAGCAAGTAAAAGGCTAGCAGATATAATTAAGATTTCAATGTACACCCTCTGTTCCAATTTAATTGACTTGCTATGCATCACATGTGGATGTATCTAGATATGTTACATTCATAGATACATACACATGTGGTGCATAGCAAGTCAATTAAATTGGAACGGAGGGAGTAGTTTCCTAATAATTTATGGACCATTAACTTTTAGAGATTTATTCTTACAAATTTATCAATCATTGATCACTATGTTTGAGTTGATTTTTAGGGGCATTTCATGATGTTTTGAAAAGTGCCTAAAAATTTATATTTCGGGACACTTTTTTAATTACATCCAGTAAAAAGAATTCTTGTTGGGAGATGGATGTGAGTAAGCTTCCTTCTGTCGACGGGGACTGCATATACATGTTTGATTATAATGAAACTTATTGACAAGGGAGGGCGTGTTATGTTCACGTATAACCTAAGGGACGACAGACAGACTGTCTCCAGGGAAGCACAGCATTATCGGCTGTTCAGCCTTGTTCAGGTTCTCTTCAGTACTGCAATTCCCATTCCATGTGACCTGTGTAAATCTCTAAGTCACCAATGTTGTGAAATCAAACCACTTCTCTAAGTAGTACTACTTATTTCTCGTTGGAACAATTATGTTTGTGTATTTTCAGTTATCTTGTTCAACTGAAGAATGAATTTGTGGTTTCACGGTGCATATTGGAAGATTATAAAATTTTCACAGCCATTGGAAATATTACATTTAGGTTACAAACTTTTTATCCGGCACTTTGAAATTTGATTCGGAATTGGTTCATATAATTTAACAAACCAGGAAGAAAGTTGAGCAAATTTAAATTTTGTTCGAATCTAGGAGATTATAACCAGCATGTTAGCTTGGTGCTAGTGCTAGTGCTTCCTGTCACTTCCTCTTCAGTCCTTGGCTTATAACATGTGAGGAGTAGAAAATTAAGTAGTCCTCTCTCCGTATATTAATATAAGATGTTTTAAATGTTGCACATGTTGTCTAGATGCACACTAAGACGAGTGAACATACACATGAAACATGTCTAAATACATTTGTGTACATGTGAATGCGGAGAAACGCTAAAACATCTTATATTAAAAAACGGAGGAAGTAGTATATTTTCTTGTTAGAACAGTTACATGTATTACAGTTAACTCTTGCATCGGTCATGTTCTTCCATCCGCTCAAGTGTTTTTGTTTATCCATACGGCTTGATGTGCAGCAGCTGTGTTCATGAATGCTTGTTTCTGACCATCATCTGACAATGTAAGCTTGTTGCAAGCTTCTGAACTTTTTTGTGTGCTTTTTTTATAATCCCTTAAATTTCAGCCATTCTTTCTACTGTACTGCAAATGCTAGGCTATATTTCACCGGAACAAGCTGTATCAGGTTCCAAGGTTACTGAAATGATATGCATTGGGTTCAATCATAGAACAGTACGACGGGAAAATAACTAGTATCATGTTCCAAGGTAATCTGAATGATATGAACCGGTTCAACAATAAGAACAATAAAGAGTGACAAGATCGAATCTACTCCCTTCATTCCAAATTAGTTGATTTCGATTTGTCCCAAAATGGATGTATCTATACTTGTTTAGTGTCTAGATACATTTGCTTGTAGACAAATGTAAGTCAAGTAATTTGAAACGGAGGGAGTTAAGTGACACCTAGCTATTCCCAGCCGGTTCTTCCCCTGAGGGGGGTAGGACGGACTTGAGCTCGGCGTTGCGGCGCTCGTTCTCCTCTGCCCCATCATCCTCCTCGACGATGTATGACTTCCACCTATTGCAATTTAACATACTCCACTGATATAGAGGAAATTTTCCCCTTCAGATTTGGATCATACAGGAGATTTAGTATAACAGACAAGAGTACAGGTGCAACGGTGCAAGTTGGGGTTCAACGCCGCGCTCATCATCTTGGTTCGAGCTCCGTGAGCGACAGCTCGTTCGGTGACATCGTCGCCACCTTGGGCTTGCTGTTCCCGTTCGACTGGGACTGGGATCCGCTTTGGTATGCTTCTGAATACATGTCCGAGAAGCCCTCCATGCCGACGCAGAACGTTGGCCTCGACGGTGCCTGCAGCGACACCGTGCTGCTGCCAAGCATGACGTTCACCGTCGACATCGTGGGCCTGTCCGCCGGGTTGTCCTGCACGCACAGGAGCTCGATGTTTACCAGCTTCAGCATCTGGCCTCCCAGAGGCCGGCCGTCGAGGGACGGATCCATCAGCTCCTCCACTGTTCCCGTGGTCCAGTGTTCCCAGAGCTGCACACACACATGTGTTACAATGTTGTCTCAGACAGGGTGTGTTGGATATATTTTCGAGGTGCAGGAGTAAGTACTCACGAGGCTTAAGAGGTCAATGGATTGCTCGTCGTCGGCGACGCTGCTGTTCTTCCTCCCCGTGACGATCTCCAGGAGCAGGATGCCGAAACTGAAGGCGTCCGACTTGACCGAATACTGCCCGCGCATCGCGTACTCCGGCGCCATGTATCCGCTGCACTCGATCGTCATGTAAATTAATGGTCTACTCACTGACGTGAAGTAAACATACGGCGCTTTCCCGACCCTACTTACTATGTTCCGGCGATGTGGCTGGTGACGGCCTCCGACTGGTCCCGTCCGAACAGTTTCGCTAACCCGAAGTCCGAAATCTTGTGAGCACAAGCTCATAAATGTACCGGGAAATAACAGCTCAAGCTCTTATCTTGTGGAGTCTGCTGGGGAACTGCTGCTCGTTCGCCATTGCGATCATGCCTTGAAAGTTTTCAGAGTCGACGTCAAGCACAAGTTGTCGGAGGAGGTCAAGAGCTTGGGCTGCCGCGCTTTGTTCCTTGGTGGCGAGAGGTGCCTGTCAGTGGATGCGAATATGCTTCCGACCGTCGACGCTGACTGCATATACATGTCTAAAAGGGTGGAGACGTCGGAATGGACAGGGTGCTATATGCACGAGTATAACGTAAGGGATGGCACGACGGAGATTCTATCTGGTGAGACGATGCTTCATGCCAACATCTATCCCGAAGTTGGTTCTACTTGGTACAATGGTTGGCACAATTCACTTGAGATCTTCACTACTGCCAATAACCATTGTCTCCCCCCTCTCAGTCTCATTCAGGTTCTCCTCGACTACTGCAACAACTTTACATAGTTCTAATGTTTAAGGATGAAGGGTGTGAAAATAAAGCATGTTCTTACCTTTATCCTAGCACTTACTCCCTCGGTTGAGTACTTGTAGGCTTCTTACCAACGTTGCCAGGAGTGTTGAACAGTTATCTGAATTTCAGTTATCTCTTTCATCGGTGTTATGCATGTAGTACTCAATATATGTTGATTTAGTGATACAACTCCACGTGCAGGCTAGCAGCTGTTCGCTGCTCAATATGTGTTGTGCTCAAAGTATTAGCTTTTGTGTGGAGTCTGCCCGGAAAATGAACTTGTAGTTTCACAGTGCATATTAGAAGATTAGAAATTTTTCACAGCCATTGGAAATATTACATTTGGGTTACAAACTTTTTACTTCCGGCATTTTGGAATTTCATTCGGAATTGGTTCATATAATTTAACAAACCGGGAAGAAAGTTGACCAAATATGAATTTTGTTTGAATCTAGGAGATTATGACCAACACGTTGCCTTGGTGCAAGTACTTACTGCCACTTCAGTCCTTGGCTTATGACCAACATGTGAGAAGGAGTTTAAGTAGTACTAGTATATTTTCTTCTCCTTGTTTGAACAGTTACATGTATTTCAGTTAACTCTTTCATCGGTCATTTTCTTCCATCCGCCCAAGTGTTTTTGTTTATCCATACGGCTTGATGTGCAGCAGCTCTGTTCATGAATGCTTGTTTCTGTCCATCATCTGACAATGTAGGCTTGTTGCAAGCTTCTGAACTTTTTTGTGTACATACTTTCTAATCCCTTAAATTTCAGCCAATCTTTCTTCTGTACTGCAAATGCTAGGCTATATTTCACCGGAACAAGCAGTATCAGGTTCCAAGTTACCGAAATGATATGCATTGGGTTCAATCATAGAACAGTACGACGGGAAAAATAACTAGTATCTTGTTCCAAGGTAATCTGAATGATATGAACCCGGTTCAACAATAAGAACAGTAAAGAGTGACAAAATCGAATCTAAGTGACACTATTGCCAGCCGGTTCTTTCCCTGATGGGGTATAGGATGGACTTGATCTCGGCGTTGCGGCGCTCATTCTCCTCTGCACCATCATCCTCCTCGACGATGTACGACTTTCACCAATTGCAGTTTAATATACTCTACTAAAGATATAGTAGAAATTTTCCCTTTTGGATTTTGACCGTCGCGCTCATCATCTTGGTTCGAGCTCCGTGAGCGACAGCTCGTTCAGTGACATCGTCGCCACCTTGGGCTTGCTGTTCCCGTTGGACTGGGACTGGGATCCGCTTGGGCACGCTTCGGAATACATGTCCGAGAAGCCCTCCATGTCGCCGACGCAGAACGTTGGCCTGGACGGCGCCTGCAGCGATACCGTGCTGCTGCCAAGCATGACGTTCACCGTCGACATCGTGGGCCTGTCCACCGGGTTGTCCTGCACGCATAGGAGCCCGATGTTTACCAGCTTCAGCATCTGGCCTCCCGGAGGCCGGCCGTCGAGGGACAGATCCATCAGCTCCTCCACTGTTCCCATGGTCCAGTGTTCCCAGAGCTGCACACACACATGTGTTACAATGTTGTCTCAGACAGGGTGTGTTGGATATATTTTCGAGGCGCAGGAGTAAGTACTCACGAGGCTTAAGGGGTCAATGGATTGCTCGTCGTCGGCGACGCTGCTGTTCTTCCTCCCCGTGACGATCTCCAGGAGCAGGATGCCGAAACTGAAGGCGTCCGACTTGACCGAATACTGCCCGCGCATCGCGTACTCCGGCGCCATGTATCCGCTGCACTCGATCGTCATGTAAATTAATGGTCTACTCACTGACGTGAAGTAAACGTACGGCGCCTTCCCGACCCTACTTACTATGTTCCGGCGATGTGGCTGGTGACGGCCTCCGACTGGTCCCGTCCGAACAGTTTCGCTAACCCGAAGTCCGAAATCTTAGGGTTGCAGTCGGAGTCCAGCAGCACGTTGCTGGCTTTGAGGTCCCGGTGGACGATCCTCAGCTGGGAGTCCTCGTGGAGGTACTGAAGGCCTCGAGCAACCCCTTTCACGATCTTCACCCTCTTCCCCCAATCCAGGTCTCTGCTTTTCTCAGAATCATCTGCCGACGAAGCAAATTATCATCCCAGAGCCCGTGAATTAATGTCGTCAGTGTTCAATTTCTGAGATCAAAACGTACGTACCGAAGAGAAGGATGTCGAGGCTCCGGTTGGGCATGTATTCGTACACGAGTAGCTTCTCCTGTCCTTCCAGGCAAACGCCAATGAGCCTGACAAGGTTCTTGTGCTGAAGCTTAGCGAGCAGAACCAGCTCGGTCTTGAGCTCTTCGATTCCTTGCGTGGAGGTCTGCGAGAGCCGCTTCACCGCTATTTCTTGGCCTTCGGGAAGGATTCCCTGTGCAATTAATCCAACACATGCAGTTGGTACTCATCAACGAACAAGCTCGCAACTTCACAAAGAGTATGACTGGCACCTTGTAAACCGCACCGAACCCCCCTTGGCCGAGTTTGTTGCTCTCAGCGAAGTTATCTGTTGCAGCCCGCAGCGTCGATAGGTCAAGGAGGAGGGAATCAATGCTCTGGATCTCATCTTGGTTAGCAGATGAATCTGATGCAAGAGGACAGGCAGGTGTACAATGATCATTGCCTGGTGCATGTTCAGTTAATATATAGTATAATGAACTTTGTGTGATTCAGGTAACCAGTGAGCGACAATTCCCCTGCTGATCCACCAATCGAATTGTTGGCCGCGTTAACTGTGGTGTTGTGAAGGGTTAAATGTATTGTCCTTACATAGGAAGAGAGGACTAGCTTACGTGGTACTAACGGCCTTCTTTGTGCCTGTTTCCGCCTCCTCCTCCAAAAGCAAACGCACGTCGCAATGACAAGTAGTAGTGCTGCAGCTATAGGCAGTGTAATGGCCAAGACGGCCAACCCTGTCCTATGTCTTGTTCTTCCTGCAATACACAAATTTCAGATTAGCTTGTCTTCCCAGTCAAACACGACTGCAGGAGAGAAAAATGAGAACCCACCTTCTCCGGTCGCCGTTGCAGGCGGCAGCACGCCGGGGAGCTGCAGCAACGGGCGCCCAGAGAAGAAAGAGTAGGTCTCGAACCGGAAATTGCACCGCACGCCGAAGACTCTCCCGCCCGGCTTTCCAACGATATAGGGAGTCAACCGGTCAATGATGTCCCTGAGGCAGCTCTGGCAGTCAGCCGCCGTCATGTCCGGCGTGCACTGCGCCAAAGAGTAAATCTTTGGGTAAGTCTCGTCGAACCCCTCCTCCCCCGTGCCGAACCGCCGGCTCGGGTCTTTCGCCGCGTAGTCGGCGGTGGCGTTGACTAGCCGGCCGGAGGCGGCGTCGAACTCCGCCGCCGCCCCCCTGCTGACGTTGTTGGGGCTCCACGCGCCGTACTTTCCCCCGTTGTCGGTGACGTTGGCCAGGAAGTCCTGGTCGGAGTAGCGGAGGATGCATGGGTTGTCAAAGATTGTAGCGCGCCTGTTGAAAGCGCAGAGCTGCTGCGCGTTCTGGAAGGCGGCGGTGACACAGGCCGCGCAGGAGGAGGCGTTGGTGTCACCGCGGCAGAGCGCTAGGGCGTAGACAACGTCCGGCGCCGTGCCGGCGGCGCCCTTCGTGAAGAGGGCCGGGGACGTAGAGGCGTTCTTGGGGAAGCCGCTGGCGAGGACGCGTATGTTGGCCTGGTAGGCGCTTCCCTCCGTGTAGTTCCCGGCGTTGGTGACGCAGAGCGACCATGGCACCGGCTGCGCGGCCGTGAGCGGCGCGTTTAGGAACACGGTGAAGAGGAATAAGAGAGCAGCGGCGAGGGAGTAGGAAAGAGCAAGACGGCGTCGCGTGCCCATGGCCGTCATCGTCATGGAGCTAGGTTGAGCCGTTGAGCTGCTGATGCCGAGGAGAGTTTGAGTGGCGACCGTCGAGAAATAGTAAGAACTGTGATTATTGGTGCCCGACAGGCGACGAAGAATAAGAGAACCGATCGAACTGTAGCTTCCTTGGTGGAGCAGCTGACGGCGAAGGGGCGAATAGCTCCTATGCGACGGTCGTTTCGGGCAATTCTCCAGCATGCGACGACGTTGGCTGAAATAGCCCTGGTGCGATGTCTTTTAGCCTGTGAATAGGTCAGACAGGACTAACTGATAAAACGGCTGTCTGGCTCTTAACGGAGGCTGACATTAGGTTAGGACTTGGCTGGTTATGTGGTCCGACTGGTGGGATCCACTCAGTTGCCACGACACCACACGGACCAACCCCCTTCCCGCTCGATCCCCCTTGCTCGACGGCGGCGCCCCCTTGTCCGGCGGCAACGATTTCTTCTCGCCAGCTGTGGAGCGCCTTCTCGGCGGCGGCGCAGCTTTCTCTGGTGAGTAATTTCGCAGCCCTAGTCTCGTTCCCCTCAATTTTGGATGCGTCTGTGGCCTATATCTGTTTCCCCCCGTTTCCCGGCCGATTTGAAATCAGAGAAGCGTGGAGAGGTGCGCGTGGATTGAATGAGATGGAGCCCGGAGAGAGTTCAAATCGGTAATGCGCACCCTCTTCTAGCTTATTTGAACTCGATTTGGTTTTCGTCCCCTGCACCCCTAGCTGACTGCCGCTTCCCGCCCGCCATTGACAGGGGAGATTCTGCACCTAGTTTCGAATTTACAGTTGAATTCTTTCCTTGTAAGGCCAAGCTAGGTGATGGTAGCGTTCGAAACATTGAGAGAGACACGAGGATTATTTGGGAGGTCAAATGTACAGATATTGATCCCCAAGAACTTGAGAGCATGGAGGAGAAGGCAGTGAAGAATTTGGTGGAGAGAATTGGGGAGAGCGTTATTTGGGGTCCAGAACAAGAGGTATCACTGCTACGGTATGATGATTGCATGAACGCTTATGTCCGAATTGAGGATGGAGAAGATATGGTTGATGAAATTGATCGACAAGAAGGTTGGACAAGGAAAAAAGCAACCTTTTGGGCAGAGCTCATTGATTTGAACCAAGATTCCAGGGTTGGTTATGTGCCATCAAAGATGGCTTCACAGATGGCAGATGCTGAGTGGGCTGCAGAGAAGCAGCTGTTGTTGCCAATGCTCCCTGAACTGACAGTGGTATGTGAGGACACGAGGGCTGCTGGAGATGCAGAACAGGGGGGTACCCCAGAACAGGGATGCCATGATGCTAGGAAGGTTGTTGTTGATTGGAATGAAGTAGAATTAGCTGAACGCACAGATTTGGTCATTGAACCAATAGCTGACACTAAGATGGCCGAAATGTTTGGAATTCCAGTTGATGACAGAGATAAGGAGAAGGATGACTGTACTTTGCGTACTGATGGTAACACAAATTCAGGCAATGAAGAAGTGGATGGAGAGTTGATGTTAGATGCTGCAGATGATGTAGATGATGCACATGCTGATGAGCTGGTGCATGTGTATGACAGAGAGAACCCTGTCATTGCGGTGGGGAAGATGTGGCCAAACATGGAAGAGTTTAGGATGTGTTTCAAGACCTATGCAGTGAGACATGAGTTTGAGTCCAAGACTCTGTGGACTGATCGAAAGAAATTTTATGCTAGGTGCCAAGGTTTTGATGGAGGTGCCAAACCTTGCAAGTGGTACATATCTGCTAGACGACAACCTGATGGCCATACAATCAGGGTAAATCAAATTCCACATGAGCATACATGTATGAGCAGTTCACAGCAAGTTTCAAGGATGACATCACAGCTTTGGATTACACAAAAGATTACTCCTATTTTAGCCAAGACACCAAACACTACAGCAAAGAGACTTCAAGTTGACCTGGAAAAGATGTATCCCATTGTGCTGAAATATACAACAGTGTGGAAGGCAAAACAAAGGGCAATGAAAGAATTATATGGTGATTGGGCAAATACATTTAGGATGTTGTATAGTTTTAAAGCAGAGGTGGAGAAGAGGTCACCTGGCAGTGTGGTGGAGATAGATACTGAGGTAAAAGAGGATGGCAAGGTTTATTTCAGCAAAAAATTTATGTGTTTAAAGCCTTGCGTAGATGGATTTAAAGCAGGGTGTCGTCCATATTTGAGCATCGACTCATCTTTTTTGACTGGAAAATGGAATGGTCAGTTGGCAGCATGCAATGCTCTTGATGGACACAACTGGATGTTTCCTGTTGCCATTGGAATGTTTCAGTCAGAGACAGAGGCATCATGGACATGGTTCATGATGCAGTTGAAAAGAGCCCTAGGGTCAGTATCACCTTTGGCCATCCACACAGATGCATGTAAAGGGCTAGAAAATGCAGTGAAGTTTGCTTTCCCTCATGCTGAGCAGAGGGAGTGCTTTGGCCATATGTGGATGAATCTGATAAAAAAATTCAGAGGAGAAGAATTTGGGCGCATGTGGCCGGCAGCAAGAGCCTACACATCACAGACACATTCCTATCACCTTGGTAAGATAATGGCAGCATGTAGTGAGAATGATTTTGCTTCATGGTTGAACACCTATCATTCTCTGTTATGGTATAGGTCAGGTTTTAATACTGCAATCAAGTGCGATCATATCAACAACAACTTGGCAGAAAGTTTCAACAACAGGGTGAAGGAGTTGAAAGACTTGCCTGTGCATGACATGGTGGACCAAATCAGGATCATGATCATGCGCATGTGGGAATTGAGAAGAAAAATTGGATCGATTTTGGAAGGGGATAAGCTTCCGGCAGTGGTACAACAAGTGGTCAACAGGAGCAGAAAGCTTTCACATCTATCTGTTGAGAAATCTTCATTGTGGGGTGCTGAAGTTAGAGATACAAAGACTGGCAAGAGGCATGTTGTTGACACTGATTTGCATGAATGCACCTGCCTAGAGTGGCAACACACTGGGAAACCATGTGAGCATGCCATAATTTTTTTGGCATCTAAACCCAAGTTAAATATGCACCCATATTTGCATGATTATTACTCGGTACAAAGATTCAAGGCTGCATATGCAACTCCAATTCCAGCACTGACAGACCAATCGCAGTGGCCTGAGGTGGAATTTGAATTTTCTATGTGTCCACCCCTCACTAAAAGGAAGGCTGGGAGGCCCAAACAGAGCAGATTCAAAGCTTGGTTTGAGAAAGGTGGGAGTAGTAAGAAAAAGAAAAAAGATCAAGATGAAAAGCCAAAAAGGCCTAAAAAAGGTAACAAAAACAGATGCAAGTTGTGTGAGGAACTTGGGCATAGAGTTGGTTCCACACAATGCCGTTACACTCCGGAAAGGCCAAAGTATGTTAATTTTGTTGTTTGTGTGTTGTTTTTGATTTTGCTGCTTTTTTCAGTCTAACCAAGCGATATAATTTATTTTTCAGAAGGAAGCGTGCAGAAAAAGGCCCACCTCTTGTTGTTGAACAATGCTGGCCACAGAAAAAAGCAAGACTCAGTGGCAGTAGAAAGAAGAGAAGTTTCAGTTCACAAACTGAACCTGTTCTGGATGCACAGGAGCAAACTGAACCTGTTCTGGATGCACGGGAGCAAACTGAACCTGTCCTGGACCTTGCTGTGCAACCTGAACCTGTCCTGGACCTGGCTGTGCAAGCTGAACCTGTCCTGGACCTGGCTGTGCAAGCTGAACCTGTCCTGGACCTTGCTGTGGTGCAAACTGAACCAGATGTTGCTGATGTTGTCCAAAATGAACCTCTTGGCCGTGCTGTGGGTAGGCCTAGTGGTTTTGGTAAGAAAAGAAAGAGTATCAACAAGTTGCTTGCTGTACAAGTTGAGAAGGAGAAGAAACCGAGTGGTGCCCGTGGTAAGAAGAGGCAAAATAAATAGAATGATGTTGTACTAAACTTGATTTGTTATACTAAACTTGATTTGTTGTATTTGTTGTAATAAACTTGATTTGTTGTATTTGTTGTAATAACTATGAATGGTTTGTTGTAATAATTTGCCACTTGGTCATTTCAATTCAAATTTGAACCAAAATTCAAACTTTTATGCCACTTGTGTTATGCTAAGCTTGGATGTTGCAATGATTTCAAACTATTATGCACTTTGTTTGATCTAAATGGTCATCAATCCGAGGCCTTTTGCTAACTCCTGAAAAATGTGTTTCAAATGAGCCCCAAAGGTAGGGTAAACGGCCCCATTTCTAAGCAAGTTTTTTTTCCACCTTGTCTAAATGAGCCAAATAAATTTCCTAGACATCTATTCTACCTATAAAGTGTCATTCCGAAGTCTCACTATTTTATTGAATTAATCTTCATATTAATTATTTTCTTTTGCATAATAATGGTTTAATTGCAAATCATAAATAAATAAAGTTCAAAACATGAAAATGAAAAAATAAGCTCAGATCTATCTTAGTCACTCAAAAATGAAGCTTTGGTGGGGTTTTCACAATTTTCATTTTCAAAAACATTTTCAATCCACCTACTCTCTCCTTTGAAATCCATACTACTCTGTACAACATTTCACATTTGAGTGAAGGCATTTTCGTGCAAATGTATGTACACCATCTTTATATTTTTTTTCTCGTTACTATATGACATAAGAAGACTATGTGCGCAGGTTTCTTCATTTTTTGATTTTTTTTGAATTAATTATGCTCATTTGAAAGTGTTCGAGGTCTCTCACTTGATTTTAGGATTTTTCGTGAAAATGCATATAAACCATATTTATATTTTTTTTCTAGTTACTATACAACATTACAAAACCATGTGCGCAGGTTTCTTATTTTTTTGATTTTTTTTGAATTAGTTATGCTCAACCCTAGTTTGGTCAACCCTCACGAAACCCCGTTGACCGAGGCGAAACCCCGCATAACCCCGCTAACCCTAGCTCGTATTTTTGGCCGTTGGATAAGCCCTACGTTGGCCGTCCGATCAAGCAAACCCGCAGACTCCCGCGTTTTGGCCGTTGGCCGTTGGATCGACGCCTTCTAGAAGGAATCTAGCACGGACGGTTGCGATCGGCTGAGCCATGGCGATCCGCGAGACTCGCGTTCTGTACTCTGATTGGCTGGCCTGTTTTCTAATGTTTTCTTTTTTCCAACACGCACAGGGTTCGGGGGTGGGCAGTTGGGGAATGGATTTGAGTCACTGGCTCGTGGTTCCCACCGTGTGCGTTGTGCTACGCGCCCGTCTAGCCTCTCCGCCCGTGACCTAGTCAGCGATTCAGATTGCATGCATGTCTCCTTCCACGTCGCACCGCAGCAATTTCGGCCGCCGTTTCAGACGCACGCCTCGCTGCCACCGAGCCGTCGCACCGCAGCAATTAAACGCGTCAGACTTTGATTCAGACTCAAAAACCGAGCTCTTTTCAGACTTTGACCCGTCGCACCGCAGCAATTACACGGGAGAGTAATCGCACGCCGATACACATGCCAACCCTCTTCTCTCTATTTATACATCTCTCTTCCTCTCCCCTCTCCACACAAGCCACAGCCAGATCCATCTCCTCTCGTCTTCCTCTCCTCTCTCGAAGCACAAAGCCACAGAAGCCAGATGGAGTTCACCGGAGTCACGTACTGGCCGCCGCGCACCTACCCGGAGGAACTCTACCCCCCCGGCGTGTTCGTGGAGAACAGACTCCGCGTGTGGGTGATCTCGAGGTGGAGGACCCCGTTTGAGCTCGCCCGCGAGTTCCTCGCCTCCGGCTATCGCCACCTCAACCGCCCAGCGGGCATGCGGCCCATGTTTAGCCTCGACGAAACCCGTGACAATCTCGGCAACGTCGTGATGCTCACGGCCACCTTCGCCAACCCTTTGGACGCCCGCTTCCTCCTCGGGACCGTCTGGTGGTGCGGCTGCGAGTTCATCGCATTCACCATCTACAACTTCTACACCAACTACGACGCGGCCTTCCCCACCCCCCGCCATGTGCACAGGCTCCCCTACAACATCAACGACGAGGAGTGAGCAAGAAGGGGCGCCCGAGCAAGAAGAGTTTTATTTACTTCGTGTCATTTACTTTCCCTTGTCCTGTCGTGTCGTGTCTCCATCCAGTTTCTACTTATTAGTAATGAGTTGTAAGAGTGTGTTTTCATTAGTTGTAAGGGTGCTACTATATGTAAGGGTGCTACTATATGTTTTTATGTATTGTTCGTGCTAATATATCTATGTTTCGTTCAAGTAATATTGTACTTTCTTTGCATTCTAAGACGTACATAATAAAGACAAAAAATATTCTTTGCATTCGAAGAAGTACATAATAAGAACAACTAATAAAGACAAGTAATATTATTTGCATTCTAATAAGAACATTTTGCCGAAGCAACGTAATAAACGGGCCCATTTGTTTGTTTCTATGGGCTCCCCTACGCGGGTGGGCTGCTTTTCTATTTGAGCCTGATTACTTTCTCACGGCCCAACACTCTTTTTTTTTTCTCGAAACTGAACTTTGGTCTACACTCTGTTAACTGAGGGCACCCGCTAACTGAAAACAAAAATTGCGTGAAGAACAGACGAACTTTCCAAATTACTTCTTCGATTCAGTTACATGAACTTGGCATGGCGCACAGATCGCGTCCTCTGCCGTCACATACCGAGCTAACTGACCAACTAAACCCTCAAATAGCTAACGATGGATGAATAACAGGTAAAAGAAAAATGAGCAGCACATAGACAACTCCAAGAGCAATTGCACACAAATAGAAAATTGCAGCCATCTGATTGTCCTGCTTCTTCAGATCGACGAGTTTCTTTAGCTGTTTGCTCATTTTATTCAGCTCGGCCTTCACTTCCGCGAGATCTGCATTCTGCACCGTAGCAGATCCCAGTTGCTCCACCGCCGACGGCAAATTGGGGGCCAGGGTTGTGCCCGCCTTTTCAATCCTCTTGATATACAGATCAAGCCACTCGAAATGATCGCATGGAAGCAGATCCTGAAAAATAGGATGCAGTTAACCCAGATCGGATGAAACCCAAAATTGAGGAAAATAAAACGAAATTGGGAAAATTGGGTGAGGGGAAACCCAGATCTCACCTTCCCCGGCTCTGGTTTGCTCTCGCATTTGACATACTCGCGCCCGGCGTTGCCGTTCTTGTCGCTGGTGGTGACCCGCCGCTTCAGAGGCGCCGTCCGTGGGCACTCAGGGCAACTAAATAGCGGAACTGGACCGTAGCGCGGCCAGTTACGCTGGGAGGCGGAAGCAGAGCTCGAAGACATACCTCTACCGCCGGCGTTGATGCGCGCTGTCGCCGGAGAAGAAGGGGGACGAGAGGATGCGGGCAACGGTCGGAAAGCTCGCTCGCGGGGGATGGCTCTAGCACGGGGGCGAGATGGATCTGTTTTGTACCAGCTGATGACACGCCTCGCCACGGCCCAATACCAAGGTCCAAACGTCTCGCCACGGCCCAATACCACGGCCCAACGCCACGCCGACCGCCTCCCGTTCCCCTTCTTGCCCACCCAAAGGTGTCGCCTCCCGCTCCCACTTGCTCGCCGCCGGCGACCAATCCACCTCCAGCTGCAGATCCAGCACCGCGCCACAATGTTTAGGAGGGGGAGTTCAAACGCGGGCCATTCCGGTGGCGGTAACCGCTCCGACGAGGAGCGGAAGGAGCGAAAGAAGCGGCCGGCGCCGGAGCCGAAGCCGGAGCCTGAGACGGACGATTTGCCGGCGGAGGAGGACGACGATGAGTTCGTCCTTCCGGACGATTTGCCGCCTATTCCGCCGGGCGGGTGCCGCGTCACGCGCGGCGGCCGCACCGGCACCTGCAGCTTCCGCGTCCTCCAAGACGTCGTGTTGCCAGCATGGAAGAGGGTGGACGACGCCGACGCCGAGCTGGCCGCTGCGGAGGAGGCGTTCAAGGCCGGCGAGGAGGGCGCCGAGCAGCGCTTTCGTGTGGCGGTGGACGCGCGGGAGGTCGCCGTGGCCGTCCTCCGCATCGTAGAGCAGGAGGACCTCGGCGTCGATCCGTAGATTGACGACACCGCCGCCGCCGCCGCACCACCGCCGCCGCATTAGTTTTTATATTTTGTTATTATTAGAAGTACTATGTAAAATGGCCGTTTGTGGCCCACCCCCCTAAATATGAATGAAAATGGCCCATATATGGCCTGTTAACATTTGCTGACATGGACAAAGAGGTGGGTCCCACGCTCGAAGGTGCTCCTGTGGGTCCTTTGCTGATGTGGATAAGTGGGGGTCCCACCAGGCTCACATAATTCCAACCCCTAACCTGTCCCTTGCGGTTAAGCCCGACTGTCGCACGCGAGCTATTTCAGCAGCGAGGTGGTGTCGCACGCGAGCTATTTTAACCAACGTCGTCGTTGTGCATCGATTGTCATGAAAAAACGTCGAATAGGAACTATTCACGCGATGGCGAAAGGTGTAGGATGAATCGGTCAGTGAGGTCGTGATCCGTGTGGAAATCAGCGGATGCGGTTGGGTCGCATGGCACGTGTTTTTGTTTTTTTCTGCGTCAGATTTTTTTGGCAGTCAATATATATACCACTATTTTACAATTAAGGGCTGGACTACCCAGTCGGCGTGCGCACGGCATGGCGAGAACATGACTACCCGTCGCAATCAACTTTTCATCTGGTCGTGATTGCCCTTGCCTGCTAGCCCAGTCAACATAACTACAATAGAAGTAGTATAAGTTTGTCCGATCTGAGCCATTTATCCAATTCTTTGTCTACAGCCGCCTCCATATAAAAATATTTTTTAGCCTTGTGATGGCATTTTAACGATAGGATCAGGGCAATGTAATTGTGATGAGGACATCCCTACTAGTAGACGCAACCACAACTACTACACCGCCTCAATTATAAGGACAGTTGACTGGAGCTCGTGCCCATCAACTACAACAGCGAGTACTTTTGTTTCTACAAACTACTCCTAATATGCATGAGAATATGATGCTGACTAAAATAGATGTGTTTGTTTATCTTAGAAATAATGGACCAAGTATGGACGAGAGAGACAAGCTATGGAGCATGTACGTGGATGGAGATAGCCGCAGGAGTGGAAATAAAGGAGAGGATGATGCCACCAATAGAGACTACCGCAACTTGAAGCCACCACAAGGATACTTGAAGGCTTGGACGAAATACTCAAGTCTACACTTCATATATTCATCTATAGTCTCAAATGGTGTTGCGTCACCTTTTATTTATGGGTCAGGGCCCATGTAATTTCGGACCAGGAGTTTTAGTGCGTTTTTAGAGTCCGTATTGAGGAAGGAAAGTACACCAAGGGTTGGATTCGTCCAACCCCCCAGGGCTGGCCAAAACCCCCTCCTTTCCTCCTTATATACCTCGTCTAGGGTTTCGTTTAGACTCGGATTTTGTTTAGCTAAAAGACTGCCTAGCGTACCACTGCATCTTCATGTACTCATCCAGTGCTCAACAACCTGTTCAAGACCGCTTACGGAATGCCACATTTTCAATAAAGCTTATTTTCATCCGCAATTCTGATTGCATTATTAGTTCTTACTTGTTCCTCGATCGCAGGTAGAACTAGACCTCTTGGTCAGGCCGATCGTGCATCTGCAGGATTGGTAACCTCCGGAGATTGGTTTAGCGATTGCATTGGCACTGCGTATGTGTGCGTAGTAGTCGGATCGCCAAGGTCGAACTCCACCAGAATCGACATATCATCATCTCATCGAAAGATCGGACACCTTTGCCCTATCAAATTGTGTCATGTAATCTCTATTGTGGGTTCGCCAAACTAGGATTTATGGTTCGGTTGTTTTCTTCTCCTGATTTGAAAATTGCTTTCCTCCGGCGGTTTTAGTTGGTTTGCTGCCGTTCTTCTTATGTCCTGATCAAACTGAGTTGCAATCCATGTTTCAACTCATGCCTAGCACAAATCATAAGACGAATCGAACAGTTGAATTGCAACCCTAATTGCAACAAGAAAATCTCAGCTGCAACAACTCATAGTTGCATAAATCACGATGCAAATACGATGATGCATGACTTGGCTGAATACTAACTTAATTCTCAGCAGAGAATTAGCATAACCATTTTTTATTTCGAATCGTATGTATGACTACCACTGTTTTGCTGGTGTATCTATCCCTCATAGTGAACTATGGCTAACTACTCTCGTGGAATCATCAAATCGATAGCAATAAGCCTTTTTTGCAGAGGTTCATATACACCCAATGCCTAGAAATTCTACTGGAGCAGGAGATTCAGTTAAGCAAGATTCCGAAGTTGCAATTCTTTAGCCATCTTATATATTTTCTCTTTTTTTAGAATGTAATTTTGCAATGTAGATGGTTGCGTGCGCATTAGTCAGCGTAGATGGAGAGATAACCTCCATTTATCTTGACCTAACATAATATTTTAAGTTAGAGTGACTATCTTTTCGTACATCGCATTCCCCTCCATTTGTGAGTGTGCATATAGGCAAAGATCAACTTGAAAATTATGCTTGTTTCCCAAAATAAAACTAAATCCATGTGTATGTCCGACTACAAAAAACACTAAGCAGCTCGAAAGAAAACTACTATCTCTAGGTGAAGGATTAGTCTTTATTAATTCAGTGCTAAGTAATATGGTATTGTATATGATCTCTTTCCTCCAGTTATTTAAAGGATTCTTAGATAGACTGACTATTTCTGGTCAATATTCTTCTGACAAGAGGGTACTGAAAAACAAATATCGACCTGCTAAAGTGGATGTAGTTTGGCACCCTAAAGATCAAGGGAGGTAGGTATTCATGACCTTGAGGTCTAAAACACAAGCTGGGTCGTAAGTTCGGATACCATTAGACCCATGTTGCAACTAGTGGAATTAGTTTGTAGTACATCCTAAAGAACTACTCCCTCCGCTCCAGAAAATGCGTCGATGGAATTGAACTATACAGTACAATTTTCACGTAGGATTCACGACACATATTTCGGATCGGAGGTAGTAGTTGGAATACGGGTGTACGTAGTGATTTGCTACTCTCTGCGAACAAGGTGATAAATGTGTATATATAGAGAAGATATATGTAGAGAAAAGTAGCTAGCTTGGTAACAAAATTTACATGTGTGACAATCTACCATAAGATCGTACTCTGACTTCTACAATGCGCTCCCACAAGTTTCAGTCCCTAATCATAGCAACTTAACAATTCAACTAACATCCACAATGCAAAGATTCTGTAAATCCTACAGTACTCAGCTGGTTCAACAAATTCCTCCCAAATAATGAGCACTCATCTCGGCGAGACTTCCGTGATCGACACTTGGTTCGAGGACACCACAGGTAAATTTTCTGTGAGCGGATATGCTTCTGAATCCTGGATGCAGAATGCTGGCCTGGAAAGTGAAGGGAGACGGACAGTGCGGCTGCTGAACATGATATTCACCGACGACATCGTCGGCCTGCTCGCCGGTTTTCTCTGTACGCACAGAAGACCTACGTGTATGCACTTCAAAATCTGGTCGACGGGAGGATGGTTACTCAGTGATGGATCAATCAGCTCGATGACGCTTCCCCGGGTCCAGTTCTCCCATACCTGCACCAAATTTGGCAAGGGTATTTAGACATTGTTTCCAGAATCTGGCTGCGTGCAGAGCCTATATATGTTCATGCTTCAGGTGCTCACCAGATTCAAGAGATCAATGTCTTGCTCGGTGTTGTATGGTCCACTGATTCTTCTCCCAGTGACGATCTCCAAGACCAAGACGCCGAAGCTGAACACGTCCGACTTGATGGAATACTGACCGCGCATGGCGTATTCCGGTGCCATGTATCCGCTGTGATCGAAACATAACTTCAGACCCTAATTTAGCTTTGGTGTTTTGTCACAAAAATATACTTGACATGCTTACTATGTGCCGGCAATTCGACGAGTCACATCTTCTGATTGATCACCTCCAAATATCTTCGCTAAGCCGAAATCAGAAATTTTGGGAGTGTAATCAAAATCTAGTAGTATATTGCTCGCTTTGAGGTCACGATGAATTATCTTTGGTTGAGAATCTTCATGGAGATACTGTAAGGCTCTAGCGGTTCCATTTATAATCTTGAACCTCTTTCCCCAATCTAGCTCTGTTTTTTTCTCAAAATCTGTGACCAAACAAGAATGTGATTGTTCCAAATTTTGGTGGCACATGTATTAGTACTGTAGATAAAATATTAAAATAAAATAAAACATGCTGTGTGAATAAACAATCCTAGTGAGATTCTACCAAATCCTGTATATGGCAACCAAATGACAAATTGATCAAGTCAATGCAAGTCCAAAAAAAGGTCTAAGCAACAAGCAATGGTCAACAAGTCAAAGAAGTAAGAAACATGAAAGAATAAATAAAAATATAAATAAGGCCCAACTAAAGAAACTCACTAGATGTTGAGATTTGTGGGCTAGTCCTGTAAAATAACAAGGAGACGGCTAGGGTTTAGGTTGCATACAACTCAATCTTGGCCGGCGCTTTGCTTGTATTTTTCTTAATTAAGAAATAGGCAACGCTACTTGTAGCTTTTTTCCTACTAGTGACACTAGAGTTACAAGATTTCTACTAAGACCCCGCAGTCGTGTTTGGGGAGACTTGATTCGGCCCAAACCTACTTTGACAAAGAGTGCTTTGGAGGTTGGTTCCAGAATCCAGAGGCCTTGCTAAGTTGTAATCCAACGAGACAACCACGTATAAAATAACATTATGTTAAGTCAAAATTTATTAGTGTACCCATAAGGTCGTCGTGCATGCCTCTACTCATATTTTATTGCTACTATGCACAAAGAGATACACACTTTTTGTCGTTGTCTCAATGACAATAAAACAAATTAAGGTGAAAACTTACCGAAAAGTATGGTATCAAGGCTTCTGTTAGGCATATATTCATACACAAGTATTCTCTCATGTTCTTCCAAGCAAACACCAACTAGTTTCACAAGATTCTTGTGGTGAAGTTTGGCAACTAGAACCAGTTCACTCTTAAGCTCTTCTATTCCTTGTCTGGAAGTCTTACCAAGCCTTTTGACGGCTATTTCTTGACCGTCAAGTAGGACTCCCTGTCAAAGTAAAGATACTTATTTGTTGGCAAGAAAAATGACCGACAAAGCTACCTATGGTTGTTGTTTCAAAACATATAGCTACAATGGTATGATTATGTACCTTATAAACCATACCAAACCCTCCTTTACCAAGCATCTTGCTTTCTTCAAAGTCATCAGTGGCAACCCTTAGTGTTGCTAGATCGAGAAGAAGTGAATCGATGTGTTGAATATCATCTGGTGTAGCTGAATATGTCGAAGGATAAAAAAAGCAATGATGAAAACAAGACTTTGAGCTTTTTGGCAAAATAACATTGGCATTAAATATTATTAAGATTTAACATAACAAAAATCAACCATATATATTTATCCGCTGGATAATCAATTGATTTATCAATGAACTGGTCACTATTCAAAAAGTTAAATGGTCAAGAGGTCTTACGTGGTAGAAACCCATCTGCTTGTGGTCTTCTCTTCTTCCAACAGAAAAAGTACACCACGGTGGTCGCCAATATCACAACAATTGTAGGCACCACGATTGCTAGGACTTTACCTGTACGATTTCTCGTTCTCTCTGGGAGTAAATATAGGCCATCAAATTCGGAAGTTATATTTCTTAAGTAGTTCTTAGTAGTAAGAGAACATCAATCGGAATCTTGTAGCACAAATATTTTTGCAGGAATTTTTTTTAAGGATTATTCATAAGAAACCTTGTTAGTTTGAGAGCACAAACAAAACCATTTGCACAAGTCAAGGCTCATGGTCTTTCTACATATGCACTAGAGCCGCAAACAGTTAGTGAGTTTGCACATACAAACAAATAAATATATTCTTTGCCAAGCAACCCTAAAATAACATCCGAAGCACTATAGAGAACTCACGTCTCGTGAGCAGTAAAGGAAACAAGTGTATCGTTTACTCATGATACAAACACTCTTGACGATCTGTCATGGAGGACGGCCGCCTCTTGAGGACACACTCAGCCAAGCTGGTTACCAACATAAACCAAATCACAGGATCCGTCAATTGTAACTACAAATTTCTGACAGCGGTTTTGGAAAGTTATGCATTTCTTACGAGGTTATGAGCGGAATTATTCGGCCACGGCGTCCGTGCTTTTTCATGGAACTGCAGTTTTTTTAGTTTCATTATCAAAGAGCTAGTTACATGAATTTAAAATTACAGATTAAATTTGAAAGTTAGGCTCTACTCACTAGAGTGTAAACCTTATTACTCGTGAACTTCGTTATAAACGGCTCTGTGCATCACACTATGCTTAGGTTTTACCCGCATTTCAAGAAAAAATACTAGAGTGTGATGTGTGTACAAAAATGGTGTGGCAGAGTCAGTAGTGATGGATGTGTGTGTGTGTGTGGGGGGGGGGGGGGGGGGGGCATCAATAATCAAATCAGTTGGGCACAAATCAGAATCAGTAGTGATGGATGTGAGGTTGTGGTGCACGGGTACGACCCAGGCCTACGGAGAGGGAAACCAGGGATCATATCACTACTAGAAACAGGGGCATTAGTCCCGGGTGGTAGGGGCCTCTGGTACTGGATTCCCACCCGGGACGTCGGATTCGGGACTAGAGCCCCCCCCCCCCCCCCCTTCTAGTCCCGGGTGGCTTACGACCCCGGACTAGAGAGCTCCACGCGGGGCGCTGACACCGCGCATGGTCGAGGACCTCTAGTCCCGGCTCGTAATATGACCCGGGACTAGAGACCCTTTTTTCGAAATATTTTTTTTAAAATTTTCGATTTATAGTTTTGAATTTTTTTCTATATTTTAAATCTTTGAATTATTTGTCAGTTTAATCTCTAATCGCCCCTCCCAGCACGCTTTGCCCCCATCCTCGCACTAGTAATCAAACTTCCCGATCGGTCTCGCCCCTAATATCAAGTCCCAGCACGCTTTGTCTCCATCCTTGCACTAGTGATCAAACTTCCCGATCGGTCTCGCCCCTAATATCAAGTCGCAGCACGCTCACTAGTGATCAAACTTCCCGATCGGTCTCGCCCCTAATATCAAGTCCCAGCACGCTTTGCCCCCATCCTCGCACTAGTGATAATTATTAATTCATTTTTTGCATAAATATTACTTCAAATTATTAATTCAAAAATTAATTCATTTTTTTGCATAAATATTACTTCAAATTATTAATTCATTTTTTGCATAAATATTACTTCAAATTATTTTTTGCATAAGTAAGATTAATGATTAAGTACTAATAGTTTTGAATTCAAATAACAAAAAAAATTAATTTTACATTATTATTGTCATTTTCAATTTAATATGGAAATATTCATATCTTTAAACCGGTAAATCAAAATTCGACAAATAATATGTATAAATCGATCAGAAAAATGATAGGAATCTAAATATTGTGTCCATATCATCTTTTGCATACATATTATTGATTAAGTAATAATTATTATTTCATTTTTTTGTTATTTGTAGAGAAAAATCATATTATTTTTTTGAATTCCAAACCTATGTTAACATAAACATTAATGATTAAGTACTAATAGTTTTGAATTCAAAGAACAAGAAAATCAATTTTACATTATTATTTTCATTTTCAATTTAATATGGATAAATTCATATCTTTAAATCCGTAAATCAAAATTCGACAAATAGTATGTATAAATCGATCAAAAAATGGTTAAGTAAGATTTATGATTAAGTAATAATAATTATTAATTCATTTTTTTGCATAAATATTACTTCAAATTATTAATTCATTTTTTGCATAAATATTACTTCAAATTATTAATTCAAAAATTAATTCAATTTTTGCATAAATATTACTTCAAATTATTTTTTGCATAAGTAAGATTAATGATTAAGTACTAATAGTTTTGAATTCAAATAACAAAAAAATTAATTTTACATTATTATTGTCATTTTCAATTTAATATGGAAATATTCATATCTGTAAATCCGTAAATCAAAATTCGACAAATAATATGTATAAATCGATAAAAAATGATTAAGTAAGATTTATGATTAAGTAACAATAATTATTAATTCATTTTTTGCATAAATATTACTTCAAATTATTAATTCAAAAATTAATTCATTTTTTGCATAAGTATTACTTCAAATTATTAATTCAAAAATTAATTCATTTTTTGCATAAATATTACTTCAAATTATTTTTTGCATAAGTAAGATTAATGATGAAGTACTAATAGTTTTGAATTCAAATAACAAAAAATTTTAATTTTACATTATTATTGTCATTTTCAATCTAATATGGAAATATTCATATCTTTAAACCGGTAAATCGAAATTCGACAAATAATATTAATGTTGCAAATAGAACTCATTTAAACATTTTGCAAATAGAACTCATTTGAAGATTCAATATAGCACTGAGAAGATTCACAGTTCATACAATAGAAGCCTCACACACCACACCACACCGCACCACACCATCTACTCATCAACATTAATGTTGAGACGATCAACATGGCTATTGTAGCTATGTAGCTTCCAGTGCCTCCTAGCAATCTCGAAGCCCAGGCGAGCGTCTAGAGCGGCATACTTCACTTGCTCGTAGCTCAATGGAACGTTGCCCCAACCAAATATTAGTTCATCTTCTTCTTCCTCGTCGTCCTTCTTCGTGTTCTTCTTGTCCTTCTTCTTCTTCTCAAGATTTGTCCCAATAGTAGCATTGGCCAGGTCATAGAGACTCGGAATGGACTTATTGGTGGGGTTCGGGATAAACTGTTGGAGGTCGAACACAGACGGAATGTCAATTCCGTAGTATCCCAGCGTGCGCACATCATTGTGGATAGCCGCGCCGCAGAATCTGATGGTGTTGTCCCGCAAGAATTCCTTGAGCAGCTGCGGCACTTCATTAGCCCAACATATTTGGAAGACCAAATTCTCGGACCCCACCGAGAGTTGAAGGACGGCGGCGCGCTGATTTTGTCTACCCTCGCGAGGGTTGGTGAACTCGCAGTCCAGGCCCACACACTTGATCGGTGCGGCGTCCAGGAACTGCTTCTTGACGGCGCGGATCCACCTCTCCACCCTTGATGCACGGAGAGTGACCGTGACCTTGAAACTCATCCCTTCGGCGGTGAGCTGGTACACCCGAGTCGGCTCCATTGGAATGAGAGGGAGATAGATGGTGGGCTTTGGGAGGGATTAGAGGAGAAGCTAGGTGTGCTTATGGATGTGAAGATCATGTGCATTATATAGTACTAGAGGGAGGTGAACAAGCGCCGGTGGTGATCAATTCCACGAAAGACAAGAAGCGACGACGCGCGACGAAGCGCCGGTGGTTATCAATTCCGAGAAGCGACGGCGACGAAGCGCCGGTGATCAATTCCCGAAGCGACGAAACCGCGCGCGCGGGGGAACTGAACCGTTTGACCTCTAGTACCGGCTCGTAATACGAGCCGGTACTAGAGGTGTCTCGCACGTGGTCCTGCCGAGCCAGACACCTCTAGTACCGGTTCGTATTACGAGCCGGGACTAGAGGGTCCTTACGACCTGGAACTAGTCTGTTGCGGCCTCGTATCCTTCGAACCGGGACCAGCCCCCCCCCCCCCTCTAGTACCGGTTTGTAACCCTGACGGGACTAGAGCCCGATGTGGCTCTGTACGAAATCCCTTGTTTCTACTAGTGTATCAAATTGGAATACTGTAGGCTGGATTCTAGCAATGCAGAGCACAACCGGCGCCAATTGGGGATTTTAAACAGAAGATTTTGTTTCTTATATGTGTTTAATTCCTAGAAACACAATCGTTTGTTACATATGTACGTACGTGATTGTGTTGAATATATATATTAAAAAAATAGTACAAAAAATAGTACTAGAGTGTGATGTGTGTACAAAAATGGTGTGGCAGAGTCAGTAGTGATGGATGTGTGTGTGTGTGAGGCATCAATAATCAAATCAGTTGGGCACAAGAGAGAAATCAGTAGTGATGGGATGTGAGGTTGTGGTGCACGGGTACGACCCGTCTGTCCATTTGTGCGAGCGGGGTCTACCAGGGATCATATCAAATAGGAATACTGTAGGCTGGATTCTAGTAACGCAGAGCACAACCGGCGCCAATTGGGGATTTTAAACACAAGATTTTGTTTCTTATATGTGTTTAATTCCCAGAAACACAATCGTTTGTTACATATGTACGTGATTGTGTTGAATATATATATAAAACAAATAGTACAAAAATAGCACTACAAAATAGGCTATCAGATTGCAGAACAAACTAACCTCCTCCTCTGGTCGCCGGTGGTGCAGCAGAAGCAGGCGGCTCCTCGACGAACTGCGGCAGTTGCAGCAGCGGCCGGCCGGAGAAGAAAGGGTATACCTCGTACCGGAAGTTGCACCACACCCCGAAAACACCCCCACCCGTCCTCCCGCTGAACGACCCCGGCAGCCGCCCAGTTATAAAGCCAAGGCAGGTCCGGCAGACGTCGGCCGTCCTGTCCGGCGCGCACTGCGACAGCGCGTAAATCTTGGGGCTGCTCCTGTCGTAGAAGCCCTCTTCCCCCGTGCCGAACCGCCTGGAAGAGTCCCCCACAGCATGGTCCACGGTGGCGTTAACGAGCAGCTCGACCGCGGTGTCGAACGCCGGCGCCAGCGCGCCCACGAGCCGGGACCGCTGGAGCGTGTACGTGGGGTTGTTGTAGTCGTTGTCGACGAAGAAGTTCCTGTTGGAGAAGCGGATCTGGCAGAGGTCGTAGAAGATCATCGCGTCCTTGTAGAGCGGGCACGCCTGCTGCGCGCCGCGGAAGGCGGTCGAGACGCAGCTCTCGCAGGCGGAGGCGTTGCTGACGTCGCCGCGGCAGAGCGCATGGCCGTAGACCATGTACGGAACGTCGCCGACGCTTCCTGTGGCGTAGAGCGCCGGGGACGAGGAGGCGTTTCTGGGGAGGGACGCGGCGAGGAGTTTGATGTTGGATTCGAACGTGCTGTTCTCCGCGTACTGGCCGTACGGCCCGCAGATTGTCCATGGAGGCGGTTCGTCTTCTGCAGCGCTGAGTGGGGCATGAAGGACGGCCACGAGGAGGAAGGTTGCGCTGACGCCGGCGAGGTACCGGGAGAAGCGTCGACGAGGCTTGGCCATGGCGCTGCGTCAGGTGTAAGTGCTGGCTCAGTGGCTTGCCAGGAGAATGGGCTGGTCATTAGCAGAGCAGCTGGCCGGGTCGGAGGGCCGTAGACTGGACCAAATTATTTTGTTGACTTTTTACTGTGACGAACCATCCGTAGGTGGTCCAAAAAAATCAAACTGCCTGCTGTCCTGAAATCATGCTGGAAATTTGTTTGCCCATAAAAGTTATTTTTAGTATGCTAAGAGCATCTACAACCGGTTCTCTCAAATCCTCCCTTCATGTCGGGTACCATAGCCTGGACGTGTCCGGTAGAAAAAAGAGTGGAAAATCATCACCCAACCGGTGCTCTCAAACTTTCCTATACGTCCGGGCTGTCTGGCAACCCCAAACTCAAGACTTATGTGGGGAGAGTTTGGGGCGGATTACCTGTTCGTTCACATGTCCGGGCTCCCTCTTGGACCACTTTTTTCTTTCTTTTCATTTCTTTTGTTCTTCTTTTACTCTTCTCTTTCCTTCCACACCAATCACGTGTAAATGAACCCACATTTTGAGGAGACTTTGAGGTACATGGCTGGAGGAGACCGCTTTTAGGGGCGGTCCGGCCACTGTCCGCGGACACACCCGGACGTGTCCGCAAACAGTTTGGGGGGCAAATTTGACCATTGTGGTTGGAGATGCTCTAAGTTGTATAAAAACAAAGTAACTCTTCTTTTTCCGGAACGGAGTCGAGCGTTCCTAACCAGGTTAGCCGCCACCGCAGCCAGAGTACCCCACCGGTGCCCCTCTGCTCGTCGTCTTGGCAGCACGAGGGTCGAGGGGGAGGGGAGCTCTGGCTCTCGTTCGTGTGGTGTTTTCTGCCCTAAGTTTTTTAGATTTTGTGTTTCCTCCGTCGACGTCATGGTGGGGCTGATGGCGAGGGTGCTAGTAGTAATAAGGTTCTTCCAGCCCATGCTTCTGCTCGTCGGAGTTGCTGGCGCCGACGAGAGGCTTGTGAAGTTCAAACTACTGGAGCAATTTCAATCTGACGTCGCGTTTAGGGGTGACGGCGGGAAATGGCTGCTCTTAGAGTGCGGTGGTGCTGACAGCTGTGTATCTGCGTAAATGTGGGGAATCCGGCCGCCTGTTGATGTGGATGGGGCAACGTTGACCACGTTGCTATCCAAACGGGCTGGGTTACTCAACTAAACAGACACGTGCAAACACACTAGTGGTTGAAAATCTGACTATGAACGAAATGAAAAACAGCTGACTGTTTTTTAGACAGTCCCTTGTTTTTTCCGTTGTTCCCCGGTGCCTAGTTGCCGTCACTACCCGCGCAGATTTCAGATTCTGAACTCCGTTCGAATTCGGCACCTCGATCTACTTATAACATTGACAGGGATCCCACAAAAGATCGAGCCAAGAAAGCCTGGTGAATGACCAATTTTTTGGGTGGACAGCTCAGCGCTCCGATCCAAACAAGCCCATGTTTTCAGCCTGCCCCGCTCCACCGTTTCCCTCCCGGCCCCAAAATCCTGATTTACTCCAAATTTACGCCAAATTTTCAAGATTCGCTCGCTCGTGGATGGAGCCTTCGGACCTAAATAGGCAGGAAACACAAATACTCCCACAGCCAAAATTTCCCCCCAAATCTTGTCTCCTCTTCCCTCCTACTCTGTCTCTGTTACAAGAGTTAAATGCAGTAATAGTCCCTGTACTTGTCCAGCTCGCTCGATTTAGTCCTCCTACTCGGAATTTGAAGAAATTTGCTCGTCTACTCGTTAATTGGACTCGACTTAGTTTGAAACCATGTTTGCCGTCGAATTAACTCTGACGCGGACGAATTTCGGCCCCACTTGCAGTATAGTAGCTGGCCTGGAAACTTTCATTTGGCCCCTCCCGCGATGACTCCGTTACGGTCAGCTAACCCCGTGTCCAAAATCCCCATTCCCTTACCCCCAGGCTCAGCGCGGCGAGTACCGGCGACAGCATCAGCAAAGCCGCAGCAGAGCCACCGGAGTTCCCCTCCGTCGACGCCGCGCTCCCGCGTCGCGTAATCGTCGTCCGGGTGCAGCACGTCCGCCTCCTGAGCGAGGCGTCATCCGCCCCTCTGTCCGCCAGCGAAGGTGGACGGGTCGGAGAGGAAGCCGTCGGAGGAGCCACAGACAGACGGCGGCGCGCTCGATGACGACAACGACGTCGAGCAGCTCTCCGAGGAAGCTGCATGCTCGCTGCCGGACTCGCAGAAGAAGTCCAGCGCGGCGGTGGCCTAGCTGAGCTCCGGCATATCAATTTGAAAGGGAAGCAAGCAGAAAGAAAAACACAGAAGTCCTCAACAGAAGTCTGAATTGGATAAAAAGAAAGAAGCAAACCAGAGGAGTCGCAGGTAGGATTTGTTTGGGCCATTGGCCCCGGCTGGTAGTCTTCATGGTGGCGGATTGGGGGCATCGCCGCTGTCACCTACCATCTTACCAGGCAAACACCAATACAACTTAACCTGCCACCACCTTCATAACCCAACTCTTCATTAACCGCAGAAGCAGACAACCAATTGACATCACAGAAATCAAACCAAGCAGCTTTTCCATCCACATAGCCTTGGTTCTTTTCGTTCCCAACAAAAAATCCACCATGGAAAAGCATCATGGTGAACGGATTGATGTTTCCACCTAAATCAAATATTCAGAAAACGCTCGATTATTCGGTGACAAAAAACCCTAACTTTTTGCACAATGAGAAAATGGGTCGACATAATAAGCATGTAGACGCGATTACTACTCTACAAAAATGATGCTAAAGACGAAATCTTTGCAAAAAAAAAACAGCATCGGATTGGTCGAGGTGAGGGTCAGCCGTACCAAAACTGGCCGGTGGTTCCCCTTCATGGCGGCGTACTGGGGTCATCGCCGCCGCGATCAACGCGGCCGCCGGTGTCGCCTCGACGGCGTTTCCCTCCACGAACATCCGCCAATCGTTCCGGTCCAGCGATCGCCGCCTCCGTCGCCTGCCCTCCATTTTCCCTCGAAGAATAGAACAGTCTGAACTGGAACACCGGGGATCGCTAACTAATGCATCAGATGGGGAGGGGGGTACGTGCAAAATGCTAGCTGCGGAAAATAATGGTATAGATGCGGGAGGGTGTTCGTGCAATTGCAGCCGACGTGTCGTCCGCGTCAGCGTTAATTCGACGGCAAACATGGATTTGGACTAAATTGAGTTGAATTGACGAGTAGACGGGTAAAATTTTGCAAATTCCGAGTAGGAAGACTAAATCGAGCGAGCTGGACAAGTATATGGACTGTTACTGTATTTAACTCCTGTTACAAATACCCATGGAAGATCCTTCCACTCCCATCACAAGCTCCAGCCGAGACACCTCGCCACCCAGTACATCACCCAGCCCCGATTGGCAGTTGACGGCGCCGACAAGGAGAACATGCCGCCCCTCGCTCCTCTTCGTGGCGTCGCTGTCAAGAGCTGCAAGCTGAAGCGGCCCGCGAGGGCGCGGAGACGGGTGCCGCTCAGGGACATCACCAACCTCGTCATCTTGGAGTCCGCGGCTGCTGAGTGACAGCAGGCTCTGCTGCAGAAGCCGCAGCAGGCCAGCAGGGGTTGGCCACGGCACAGCTGACCAAGGCCGTGAAGAAGGGGCTTGCTGGTGGCGCAGGATCCAAGGCGGGCAGGTACTCGCTCCGGAAGGAGTTCAGATAGCTGGCGACTGTGTACTGGGATCAGTCTGTAACTCTGTATACTTCTCGTTTCATTGTCCAATACTAGCTCGTTGGGCCAGATTTTGATTGATTGGTTTCTCCATTTCTGTATTCGTGACTATAGGGAATGAGCTGCTGAGAAAAAAAAGAAATATAAAATTAGTTAAATTGGAGTACTAGAAAATACTTGATCGCGATCTGGAACTGTGGATTCACCCATTTTTCAGACTTATACTTGGATCTGTAGATCCTGGTCCGATTGGTGTTTTGCATTGCATCTCAACCTCCGAAGCCAACTTTCATAAAGTACTTGTTGGGCGTGCAGGTTGTATATAGGATTGCAGGTGCAGCAGGGTTTTCAGACTGATTAGCATGTAAATACTGAAACTGAAAACTGCTGATTGATCGTAAATCCAGAGCTCCTTAAGCAGAAACACTGAAGATCTTGAATCTGCTTCAGTACAATTAACATGTATCGCGATTAGCGGAGAAAGGCAGGAGAGCCTGCGAGTTGCATTCAGTTATTTGTTCAGTCCACTTAAATGGCATTTGGAAGGCCACGTATTTCAAAGGATGTATCAAGATGCTATTTGCTGCATCGGGTTGAGCATACGCCCGACTATCTCAGGATTCAGACAATGGGATGGGCTCCCTACGCCGTCACTTCTGGTCTCGGTAAGGCCAGAATGAGTCTGGGAGGGTCATAAACCATGAGTATTGACTTAATGGTGCATGTTTGTTCTTTTTTCTTATAAATGGTGTTTTATAACACTCATAAGTTGGCATCACGCTGAAGAGCCACACCTGGCCTTTACGTAGCTACACTGGCCTTTACGTAGCTAGGAGCCGAGGATGCACACGAGTGTTTAAAAAAGAAAGATGACACAATACAAGCATCTGAGGAACTTGTAGGCTTCCAACCAGCATTGTGAGGGATTGGGAAAGTATTTGCTTGTTGGAACAGTGGTCTGAATTTCAGCTGTCTCTTTCACCGTGACTCCTCTGCATCTGGCAACTCAATATATGTTGATTTAGTAATACAACTCCCATGCGCAGCTAGCAGCTTTTCACTGCTCCATATGTGTTGTGCTAAAATTATTAGCTTTTTTGCCTGCTTACATCCTTAATGCACACACTGTATACAAGTTTCTCAATTTCGGGGAACTGACTTTCAGTCCGGTTGTTAACGGAAAATACTAGTACCAGGTTCCAAGGTAATCTGAATAATATTGAACAAGGTTTCAATGATAAGAACAATAAAGAGTTTTAGGCTCTCATTGAAGTGACTGCATTTCAGTTGATGGATGTACCTGTTTGTGCTGGTTTGTTGGACCAACTATATGCAGCTCCAAGTCATTACAGATGTCTTCAGGTTCAGCCAGGAAACACCAAAAAGATGATACGGCAGAGGCACTAAAAAAAGATGGTACGGCTTGGTGCTGCATGTAGTCTCTGCAGATGCAATTTTCTTACGAGTGAATCTGATACACATCATTCAAGTTTGAAATAAACACGCACATTAAGTACTGAATGCAACCTTTAGTCCTTGACACCACAGTACCCACAAAACAATTAAAAGGTTGTAGTGAAGATGCACACTAAGAACTGAAACTGAAATTGGACAGAGATTGCAACATACAAATCTTAGTTCACAGTTGGATTGACCCAGCAATTAATCCACTGACATATCTTGTAATATTAAACACGTCGCTGAACAAACACTAGACGTGGAGCTGCAGTATATTTCTTGCTTGTTCTTCTGTATTCATTTTGGACCATACAGCAACTAGTACATGTTTCAAACATGAACTAGATGCTGGCCTAAATCTAACTAGTCTCTCTAGTTCGGTGCATATGGCCCAGTTGACCTTATACATCCGTACTCCACAAGACGTGTCCGAGGAGCACCTGAACAAGACTCTTAGGGCGAGCATTAAAGCTCTCCGCGTGACTTTGAGACATCCTAGTGTCTGAGATCCTTGATTCTCTGCCATCTCTGAGGTCATACATGTACATCCCTTATTTACATGCCTGACCAACTTTGTAGTACAAACAGTTGCCTTGGATGGATGGAATCTTATTTGCCTCAACCGACGGTATTTGCCTCAGCCGACGGGCTCATGTTGCCAAGGAAGAGCGCTCGACATATTTTTCTACGTTCTCGTAATTTGTCTATAAACTACAAATACTTTCTCATATACATCTCATGTTTTTCTTGACAAAACATACATAACATATATCTCGCAACGTCAACCGGAGTAAAAATAAGGAGTCTATGACTATGAGTACCGACAGCTCATAGCACGTCACGCTCAAAGTGCAAAATTAGTACTAAAGACTATGATTTGGATGAATCGCACAAAGACACAGCCTCATCAGTCATCAATCGGATAATATTAGTTGCATATCTTTTTTTTCTCCCCCTCCCTCTGAGGTTGCTCCCGCGAGCGACCACGTGAAAACTTGATCGCAATCTGGAACTGTGCTTTCACCCATTTTTCAGACTTATACTTGGAGCTGTAGATCCTGGTCCGATTGGTGTTTTGCATTGCATCTCAACCTCCGAAGCCAGCTTTCATAAAGTACTTGTTGGCCGTGCAGGTTGTATATAGGATTGCAGGTGCAGCAGGGTTTTCAGACTGATTAGCATGTAAATACTGAAACTGAAAACTGCTGATTGATCGTAAATCCGGAGCTCCTTAAGCAGAAACACTGAAGATCTTGAATCTGCTTCAGTACAACATGTATCGCGATTAGCGGAGAAAGGCAGAAAAGCCTGAGAGCTGCATTCAGTTATTTGTTCAGTCCACTTAAATGGCATTTGGAAGACCACGTATTTCAAAGGATGTATCAAGATGCTATTTGCTGCATCTGGTTGAGCATACGCCCGACTATCTCAGGATTCAGACAATGGGATGGGCTCCCTACGCCGTCACCTCTGGTCTCAGTAAGGCCTGAATGAGTCTAGGAGGGTCATAAACCATGAGTATTGACTTGAGAAAATGGTGCATGTTTGTTTTTTTCTTATAAATGGTGCTTTATAACACTCATAAGTCATAAGTTAGCATCACGCTGAAGAGCAACACCTGGCCTTTACGTAGCTAGGAGCCTAGTTTTTAATTAAGAAAGACGACACAATACAAGCATCTTAGGAACTTGTAGGCTTTTGACCAACATTGTGAGGGATTGGGAGAGTATTTGCTTGTTGGAACAGTTGTCTGAATTAAAATTGTCCTTTTCACCGTGTTACTCTTTTGCACCTGGCCAACTCAATATGTGTTGATTTAGTCATACAACTCCCATGTAGTCTCTGCACATACCCTTCAGAAAAATCGGAAGGATGAGATGTCTTCAGGTTGAGCCAGGAAACACGAAAAAGATGATACGGCAGAGGCACTAAAAAAAGATGGTACGGCTTGGTGCTGCATGTAGTCTCTGCAGATGCAATTTTCTTACGAGTGAATCTGATACACATCATTCAAGTTTGAAACAAACACGCACATTAAATACTGAATGCAACCTTGAGTCCTTGACACCTCAGTACCCACAAAACAATTAAAAGGTTGTAGTGAAGATGCACAGTAAGAACTGAAACTGAAATTGGACAGAGATTGCAACATACAAATCTTAGTTCACAGCTGGATTGACCCAGCAATTAATCCACTAACATATCTTGTAATATTAAACACGTCGCTGAACAAACGCTGGACGTGGAGCTGCGGTATATTTCTTGCTTGTTCTTCTGTATTCATTTTGGACCATACAGCAACTAGTACATGTTTCAAACATGAAGAGCGCTTGACTGCCGATACTCTTGACAGTCTCGAGCATATTCTGCTCAACGTCAACCCGGAAAATTTCAAAGACTTCCCAGTTCGAGCGACGAATGAGCAGCAGTTCTCCCGCGGACTTCACAAGAAAAACTTCACTCGCCTTAGAAATGTTGGCTATCCCCTCGGAGTAGCAGTGGTGCTTTGTACCAAGGATCTTGACTAATGATCCTGTCTCATCGGTTGTGTAAACATTGCCTGCATAAGCCACCATGCTTTGAATATAGATCGGGGCAGAGCATAAGAGCAGCGCCGAGAAGCTTTTGCTGGTTGGATCTGCGCACAAGACCACGTCACCATCGTCATTGAACACGCAGAAGACAAGTGTTGGCTCAGAACCAGTTACCACGGCCATCATTATTATGTCTTCGTGTGGTATCGAGATAGCAAAGTGGATCAAGGAGCCAGTTAGAGGGTTGAGGACACGAGCAGCATGAGGGGGCTTCCTTTCCCCGAGGATGACAAGACCATCTGACATGCTGACTATGATGTGTTCACGAAGCAATGGGAAGCGCCGGTGCAGGAACCTCCCTGTGGAAACATTTACGAAAAGCCGGTGTTCGGATTCAGATTCCTCATCGAGCATGATCCACTGCCAAGGACGAAAGAGAAGGAGGTTCGTCTCTGCGTCACGCCGACATGGGTCAGCCATTGCGGCGCGCCAACTGCAGCAAACTGCACGCATGTCCATATAGTAGTCGATGTCGTTCGTAGCCAGAAGGCAGCGAAGACCAGTCTACCATGGCCGATTTCATGGTGCTGCCGTGCTGGCCTTTATCCATCACCGTAGCCGGAGCACGTCCAGGTCCTAATTCCCAAACAGTAGCAGTTTAACGGAACGTGATCGGAACAAGAACAGGTCCTAATTTCAGCGACTATTAAGATCACCAATGACTTGTACTCATTCAAATTCCAAAGTCCAAACCGGCAGCAATGCCTGCACCCGCGAATCAGACTCGAACATTAGGACTCTACACTGTAAGAAATAGGTTCGATTTATGTTTCTGCACATGCGAGAACTCGTCAAATCATTGAGAATCGAACATAAAAAAGGGTTGGAACAGGGCTACATACGAGCAGATCTGCTGTACGTGCCTTCAGTAAGCCGGAGCCGGGAGCGAGCACTACTAGAGACAGGGCCTTTCGTCCAACACCTTTAGTCCCGGCCCACTTACAAACCGGGACAAATGGCCAGGCCACGTCGCCCGAAATAGCCCAGGCGCCCATCCCCCTTTTGTCCCGACCCGTGAGGACCCTTTTGTCCCGGTTTGAGATACAAACCGTGACTAAAGGGGTCCATGGCCCGGAGCGGCCAGGTCCCCCCCCCCCCCCTTTAGTCCCGGTTTGTATATCAAACCGGGACAAAAGGGCTGGCACCCCTATATATATGGCAGCACCCTCTCACTCACTCTTTGTTTTTTTCCTGGTGGAGGTGGTGTGGGCTAGTGCTATTTTTTTCTCCTTCATATGCACTCAAGGTGTTCGATGAAATGCCTGTTAGAGTGATGCCATTTGAGTTCACACAATACAAACATGATATGAGGTGCCCGAGCCACACTTAAGCTTTCACCTCTTTATTTCCACTTGTCCTAAAAGGTTAGCAACTATTTTCTAGTCGGTCACCGTGCGGTACTAATTTTAGCATCGTCATTGCGTTTGATATATAGTTGTATGATGCAGATGAGCCATCCATGGATGTACGGTGACCGACGCACAGCCGCTTACAGAGCAGGCGTGCATTCTTTTCGCGATGCGGCCGAGGCGAACAAGCATGGGGGTGGCTTTATGTTTTGTCCATGTGTTAAATGTCTGAATGTGAAGGATCACACTAACTCAAGAGTCATTCAGAGCCACCTGCTTCGGTCCGGTTTCATGCCCGGCTATAGTGTTTGGACCAAACACGGAGAAAGAGGGGTTATGATGGAAGACGGCGATGAAGAAGAGAACGATGATGACAACTACCGATCTATGTTCCTGAATACGCTGATACCGAAGGAAAATGAAGAAGAAGGTCAGGGCGAAGAACGGGCACCAGATGAGCCCGTTGATGATCTTGGTCAGGTCATTTCTGATGCAAGGCGAGACTGCGACACAGAAAAGGAGAGGTTGCAGTTCGAGCAGATGTTACAGGACCACAACAAATTGTTGTACCCAACTTGTGAAGATGGCCAGAAGAAGCTGGGTAGCACACTGGAATTGCTGAAGTGGAAGGCAGAGACCGGTGTGACTGACTCGTCATTTGAAAAGTTGCTGGTACTAATGAAGAAGATGCTTCCAAGAAAGAACGAATTGCCCGCCAGCACGTACGAAGCAAAGAAGCTTGTCTGCCCTCTAGGATTAGACGTGCAGAAGATACATGCATGCCCTAATGACTGCATCCTCTACCGCGGTGAGAAGTACGAGAATATGGATAAATGCCCGGTATGCACTGCATTGCGGTATAAGATCAGAAAAGATGACCCTGGTGATATTGAGGGCGAGCCACCCAGGAAGAGGGTTCCTGCCAAGGTGATGTGGTATGCTCCTATAATACCACGGTTGAAACGTCTGTTCAGAAACAAAGAGCATGCCAAGTTGTTGCGATGGCACATGGAAGACCGTAAGAAAGACGACAAGTTGAGGCACCCCGCTGATGGTCGGCAGTGGAGAAAAATCGAGAGAGAGTTCGGGGACTTTGCAGGTGACGCAAGGAACTTATGGTTTGGTCTAAGTACAGATGGCATGAATCCTTTTGGGGAGCAGAGCTGCAGTCACAGCACCTGGCCCGTGACTCTATGTATCTACAACCTTCCTCCTTGGTTGTGCATGAAGCGGAAGTTCATTATGATGCCAGTGCTCATCCAAGGCCCGAAGCAACCCGGCAACGACATTGATGTGTACCTAAGGCCATTAGTCGATGAACTTTTGCAGTTGTGGGCCAAACCAGGTGTAAGTGTGTGGGATGAGCACAAACAGGAGACATTTGACCTACGAGCGTTGCTTTTCGTAACCATCAATGATTGGCCTGCTCTTAGTAACATTTCAGGACAGACGAACAAGGGATACAATGCATGCACGCACTGTTTGGATCAGACAGAAAGTATATATCTGGACAAATGTAGGAAGAATGTGTACCCGTACAATCGTCGTTTTCTTCCGCACAAGCATCCCTTAAGGCAAAAAGGCAAGCATTTCAATGGCAAGGCAGAAACCCGGACGAAGCCTGTCACCCGTACTGGTGCTGAAGTATTTGGTATGGTCAAGGATTTAAAAGTAATCTTTGGAAAGGGTCCTGGCAGCCAACCTGTTCCGAACGGCGCTGATAAGCGCGCACCCATGTGGAAGAAGAAATCTATATTTTGGGAGCTACCCTATTGGGAAGTCCATGAGGTCCGCTCCGCAATCGACGTGATGCACCTGACGAAGAATCTTTGCGTGAATATTCTAGGCTTCCTGGGCTTGTATGGGAAGTCAAAAGATACACCGAAGCACGGGAGGACCAGGAACGTCATAAAGGACGAGACGGCATGCATCCAGGGCAGTTTCAAGGGCCTGCCAGCTACGCTCTTACCAAGGAAGAGAAGGAAATCTTTTTTGAAGTCCTTTTCAGTATCAAGGTCCCGTCTGGCTTCTCGTCGAATATAAAGGGAATAGTAAATATGAAAGAGAAAAAATTCCAAAACCTAAAGTCTCATGACTGCCACGTGCTTATGACGCAATTGCTTCCGGTTGCATTGAGGGAATTCTAGCGGAAAATGTTCGACTGGCCATTGTGAAGGTATGTGCATTCCTCAATGCAATTTCTCAGAAGGTAATCGATCGAGAAAGTCTATCAGGGTTACAAATTGATGTGGTCCAATGTCTGGTCAGCTTCGAGTTGTTGTTCCCGCCATCCTTCTTCAATATTATGACGCACCTCCTAGTTCACCTAGTCGAAGAGATTAGAATTCTTGGTCCTGTGTTTCTACACAATATGTTCCCCTTCGAGAGGTTCATGGGAGTCTTAAAGAAATATGTTCGTAACCGTGCTAGGCCAGAAGGAAGCATCTCCAAGGGCTATGGAACAGAGGAGGTCATTGAGTTTTGTGTTGACTTTCTTCCTGACCTTAAGCCGATTGGTGTTCCTGAATCTCGGTATGAGGGGAGGCTGACTGGAAAAGGCACACTAGGAAGGAAAGCAACGGTATGTAGGGACGGGCATTCTTTCACTCAAGCACACTACACAGTTCTACACAATTCCACCGTGGTGGCTCCGTATATCGAGAGACACAAGAATATTCTACGCTCCGAAAACCGTGACGGGGAACACGAGAAGACTTTCGGCAGTTGGTTGCAGATACATCTCATGAATAACACCATTGTTGGAGATCAGCTGTACTTGTTGGCCAGGTGTCCATCTTCGACTATATGTACTTTCCAAGGGTACGAGATAAATGGTAATACATTTTACACGAAGGCCCAAGATAAAAAGAGCACCAACCAAAACAGTGGTGTCCGCTTTGATGCAACAGACGACAATGGGCAGAAGGACACATATTATGGGTACATAGAGGAGATATGGGAACTTGACTATGGACCTACTTTTAAGGTCCCTTTATTTCGGTGCAAATGGGTCGCAGCTAGCGGGGTAAAGGTAGACCCGCAGTACGGAATGACAACAGTGGATCTCAAGAATCTTGGGTACCACACCGAACCATTCGTCCTAGCCAATGATGTGGCTCAGGTTTTCTATGTGAAGGACATGTCCACCAAACCGAAAAAAAGAAAAGATAAGCAAAAGAATACATCGTCCGATGAGCCAAAGCGCCACATAGTTCTTTCAGGGAAAAGAAACATCGTGGGAGTGGATGACAAGACAGACATGTCAGAAGATTATAATAAGTTTCATGAAATTCCGCCCTTCACAGTGAAAACTGACCCAAGCATCCTGTTAAATGATGAAGATTCTCCATGGCTACGGCTCAGAAGAAAACAGAAACAATAGATAGGGATGTTGGTGATGTGTAATAATGTATTAAACCTTTTATGTAATGCATTCTATGGAATGTATTAAACCTTTATGTAAGGAGCATGTGTAAGAAGCTTCAATCAGCTGCAGTTTTACCAACACAATCTCTGCATTCTCCAAGTGATAGAACAAAACATACGGTTTCCCCTGCCTACCTTCTCCAGTGGCCACTCTGACCGGCAAATCGGCAAATCATCGCGTGGTCGTGAGACGGCAAATCGGCCTTCGATCCAAACAGCGGCAAGACGTCTCTGATGATTTGCAACAAGTGTTGGGGATGTTGCTAATCATCAGAGAGTCTTGCCGCTGCTTGGATCCACCGAGGGGAGGGTTCACCTTCAGCCTCCGCTCTAGGAACTCCTGCCTCTCAGAAAACTTGCTCTCTTCTACCCGTGTGCTGCCAAAATGAACTACAATGAGTAGACACTGAGTGCTGAACATGTCCGGGAGGGGGATATATATAGGGTACGTGTGCCTCTTTAGTCCCGGTTGGTAACACCAACCGGTCATGTGGGTCACGAAGTGGTCGTGGTACTGTTGATCCAACAGTTCACAATCCCTCAAAAGAAACACACCCCTGATCCAACAACACCAACCGGGACTAAAGTCGGGCTCACCCCTGATACAACGTCTCACAAGCGCTCGAATGAACTACACTGAGTGTGCCGAACATGTTCGAGAGGGGGACTATATATAGGGTCATGTGTGGCTGATACAACAATGATTTGCAGAACACAACCCCTGATCCAACGGCTCACAAGCGCTTGAAAGAAACCTTTCATCCCGGTTGGTAACACCTTTATGTAAGGAGAATGCATTCTATGGAATGTATTAAACCTTTATGTAAGGAGAATGTGTATTTCCAATGTGTATTGTCAAGAAGCTTCAAATCAGCATTTCCAAGCAATTTTATAGATGGATTTTATAGATGATAATATTATGCATTTTGAAATAATATTGTGTGCATTTTGCAGAAACTATGGATCCAACGGCATTATTTTATAAAACAGAAAATGGTTTTGAATTACTTATTCAAATTCAAACACTTTTCATGTTGAAAGTTTAGTGAGATTCAAAAATATGCAAAAGATAAAAGATAATGCATTTTTTAATTCAAAATGGCAAAATGGTTAATAGTTTGTAGAGTTAGAATAATTATTTTATAAAACAAAAATGGATTTGGAATACTTATTCAAATTCAAGCACTTTTAATGTAAAAAGTTTTCTCAAATTCATAAGTATGCAAAAACTGTTTCATTCAAATGTTCAAATATTTGAAATTGTGCTAGATTAAAAAAAAAGTAAAAACGGCCCAGCCCGCGCAATTTTTGGGCCTTTAGTCCCGGCCCATATCACCAGCCGGGACTAAAGCCCATGCTGCGCGCGGGAACGCGAAAGGGCCTCCCAAGCCCTTTAGTCCCGGCCCGTGCTTCAAACCGCGACTAAAGACCCCCCTTTAGTCCCGGCTTGAGCCACGGACCGGGACCTTATTTGCAGTGACGGGATTAGGGTACCCAGGGAAAATTGGGTTAAAGTGGTGAAAGAAATTAATGAGGGGAAGTTAAAGTTCACTCCCGATAGAGAGAAAGACTTGCTGTCACTGGTCCTCGAGAATCCAGAAAAAGGAGGACGAACACGAGGCTTTGGCCCTTCCGTCCCGTGGTGGCTTGGGTTTGCCAAAGACGTAGAAACTTACAGAAGCCGAGCGAGAGCAAAGCAGCGAAAGCAGGAGGAGGAGGGAGACAAGTTCAACCAGTTGCTTGCCAGAATTAACCACCAGCAGCAGCAGATTGACGAACTTAGAGGAGTAGTGCCCCCGCAATATCCTGTACTCGATATTACCGCCGGTCCATCTCAGCGGAAAAGCAGCGTGGGTGACTCGGAGGTCCCGGCTAACGATGCACGACGGATGATAGATGGCGGTCCCGGCTACCCCGTGGATGGAATCAAGGATGCAATATCTTGTGGGCTCCATCAGCAATTGAAGAACATATCCATGAAGGTGGCGGTCGGATATGCTTTACCTTGTCCACCTGACACACGCTGGCAAGACCGTGAGATTCCAGCTGGCTATGCTAAAGTCGTGGTGGATGAAATCGTACCGTGGTCTCATGCTATGGAGCTTGACATCCCTAGACCTGGAGATGAGAGGACACTCGGAGAAGTTGTGGGTGATACCATTCTATGGGACAAGACCTACATCAAGTTGCAGGGTCGACGCCAAGGACAACACCGCCTCCGAGTCGTCGCAGGTCACCTACACCTCCATCACCTCCAAGAAGCACACCCCATGACTACGACCACCACAGCGCGAGTCCATCTCGATCTCCGCCGCCGGACTTGGGTCGGCCGTCTTCGCCGCCGCCTTTGCCCGCTAAGGACAATAAGCGGAAGCATGCTCCGTCGATGAGTACTAACACTAGTACAGAACGACACATCGGAAACGGGCCAAAAACCTCATCGGCAACGGAGAAAGGGTCCGTGTCCCCGACCCTGTCAGTGATGTGAAGGTCTCAATGGCAACGGAGGTGATAAACCGTTTCTGATATCGTTAACATTAGACACGGAGTTTTGCGAATCACCGTTTCCGATAAGGGTTACAGGAAAACAAAAAAAAAACACGGTGACGGGCTGTGCCGTCGATGGAGCCCTGCTCCATGCGACTAGACGGCCGCCCGGTCGTCACCGTATTCCTGTATGCCCTGCTATACAAAAGTTCATCAGTGCGCGTGGCTGGAGCTATGCTCCTATGTCTTCACGGCCGCCAGATGAACATCTACTGTCTTCATCCTGCTGCGCAAAATGTACTGCTCCTGGTGACGGCACCGTGTATGGAGCCCCGCTCCTAGGTCTTCACGGCAGCAGCATCGTCACCAAGCATCCACCAAGCCCTTGACACAATGAATATTCTTTGTTAAAAACAGCAAACAAAGCTAATAAACAGAGACAATAAGCAGCAAACAATCTTAATACATAGCTGAACAGAGCTAACTAACAGAGCAAACCAATCTAAATAATTAAGTAGCTAACAGAGCAAATACATAGCTAAACAGAGCTACAAAACAGAGCAAACCAAGCTAAATAAATACTCTAACAGAGCAAATACATAGCTGAACAGAGCTAACTAACAGAGCAAACCGATCTAAATAATTAATTAGCTAACAGAGCAAATACATAGCTAAACAGAGCTACAAAACAGAGCAAACCAAGCTAAATAAATACTCTAACAGAGCAAATACATAGCTGAACAGAGCTAACTAACAGAGCAAACCGATATAAATAATTAAGTAGCTAACAGAGCAAATACATAGCTAAACAGAGCTACAAAACAGAGCAAACCAAGCTAAATAAATACTCTAACAGAGCAAATACATAGCTGAACAGAGCTAACTAACAGAGCAAACCGATCTAAATAATTAAGTAGCTAACAGAGCAAATACATAGCTAAACAGAGCTATAACCAAGCTAAATAAATACTCTAACAGAGCAAATACATAGTTAAAAGAGCGGTCATTTACCTTAGGCGAGGCGGGGTCACTTTCCGTCGCGGATTGCGTCCCAGGCGTCGGCGCCGGAGCCACTGCCAGAGGAGACATTAGAGGAGACCTCATCCTGCTCGAACACCGGAGCGTCCTCCTCCTCCGCCGACGCCACCGCTGCCGCCGCCGCCACCGCTGCCGCCGCCGCATCCGGCCCAGGGCCCTGGCCAGGGAGAAGAGAGCGGTGTATGGACGCCCGGAGCTGCGTCTGGAACAACGCCTCCTCGGCGGCTTCTATCGCGTGCTCGGCGCTGGAGATGCGGATAGCTCTCTGCATCGCAGACGCCCGAATGACACCGTCGGCGCGCTCGCGCTCAAAGGAGGCGCGAGAGAGGAGAGACCGACCTCCAGATCCTCGTCCTCATCGTCCGAGGAGGACGAGATCCGGGCGTCGGTGGCCGCCGCCGCCGTGGATCCGGATGGGATTTGACGGCTCCGAATGAACTGGCGACCGCAGTCGCCGGGGATCTCGCCCCAGTTGTAGGGGAGATCCGGGCTGACTTCCGTCGGCGCCGGAGGGGTACGCCTCGGAGGGTGGGAGGAGGAAGATGCTCCATCCTGACTTCCGTCGGCGCCGGAGGGGTTCGCCATCGATGGGTGAAGTAGGAGGAGAGCGTGTGCGGCTAGGGTTAGGAACTGGGGAGAGTGAGACTGTGAGAGTGAGACACACTGGAGTGGAAGATATTAATACCGGCACCGCTTAATGGGCCTTCACATGGGAAACGGAGAGAGACCGGTCTCCGTTTCTGATGTGGTCACATCGGCAACGGAGGTATTTTATCGTCCGTTGCCCAGATTTGAGCAACGGAGATCTTTTCGCCCTCCGTTACCATTGTGTCGGCCCATCGACCGACTAGCGCGCGCGCACTCACGGAAGCGCGCGGAGCTCATTCTTCCGTCGCCTAACTCTTGCCGTTGCCATAGAGGGGTGTCCAATGTGTCGTTCTGTACTAGTGTAAGCGACGCAGCAGCCCAAAACGACAAATGTCGCCCCTCCCAAGAGTACCTCATAAGAATCTTCCCATCAGAGCTTACGATCTTACTGACGAGGAAACAGCAGCGGCCGCAATGGCCGAAAAAGATGCGCATTTTGCAAAGAGGAAACCCAAGCCTGCCCCGGTATACACCGAGAAGCAAATAATGTGGGCAAATGATTTTGTGAGCACAAAATCGCAATATGAGTTGCACCATAAGCCAGATGACTATGTACGCACACTTCGGAAGGAAGTGCAGAAGAGCAAGTCAAGTAAAAGAGCAAGCGGGAGCACATCAGGTGAAAGTGCAAGCGGGAACAGAAGGGACGTTCCCCAGCTCGGAGAACAGGCCCAACAATCGATCCCATCCCTCATGGTGTTATCCGAAAACGTTCCCCAGGTGCTGCAGCAGGATATGGAAGAAGCTGCGAAGTTGGCGGCCTCTATGGGTGTGACTGTTGCTGAATTGCTAGGTTCCTGGGACGACAATTTACCCAAAGCTGATGTTGTCCCTACATATGTCCTAGGGAAGCCTTTGGTCAGCGAAGAGAAGTTCAGACAACTGCCAACACATATGCAGAATTTGCATGACTGGTACTTGCGAGCGGCAAACTCGGGCAGAATAATGATCGTGGCGAAAGTCCCACATGAGTACTTCTTCCGAGCCGAAGAGGTCCATGTTGAGTTTTCAGAACTCTTCCAGTTATACAATTTCGACGCCCTCAACAAATCTCTCATCGTTGCTATTGTCTGTAAGTTGTTGAATTCATTGTCTACATATAATTTGTTCAGTTCATTGCATGTAATTATCCTCATTATATCCTTCTGTACTCTATTATGCAAAATGAAGATGCAGGAATGTAAAATAAAGATCTATAATGTTGGGTTCATTACCCAGATAAAGTACATATACATTCGCTAACGAACAAACCCAAGGACACGGCGAATAACCTTTAAGGTTTCTAACGGAGCAACATTTGTCTTTTTTGCACATGTCACATATGTTCATATTTTTGGATGAATTTTTGTGGGTGTCGAAGGTTCAACATTACCCATGTCCATGTTTTTTTTTCGCGATTTTTGGACACTCGGAAGTGGGGTATCCGAAAACTTGTTGCGGGTGCAACTAGTTGCGGATAATTCTCTCTCCCACAGAAAGCCACATTTCTGTGGCGCATGTAGGGGGTGCGCCACAGAAATGTGATTTTCTGTGGCGCATGTTGTATATGCGCCACAGAAAGTCACATTTCTGTGGACCATGTGACTTTCGTGCATCACAAAATTGCAAAATTCTGTGGCGCATGCAGAACCATGCGCCACAGAAATATTTTTTGTGGCGCATGGCTATTTGGTGCGCCACAGAATGATGTTCCACCTATAAGCGTTTTCTTACTAGTGAGTACTCTCTTTGTTTTTGTTTAGTTCACGTTCTAAGTTTTTTCAAAGTTTGACAAAGTATATACGAAAATATCAACATCTATAATATTAAATATATATAATATGAAAATATATTATACTTTCCTAGAAATATTTTCAAAGAATCTAATAATATAAAAACTATATTGTAAATATTTATATTTTTTCCTATATATTTGGTCAAACTTCATAATGTTTGACTTTAACTAAACCCGGAACGCAAACTAATTGTAGATGGAGGGACTACTATATATTGTTCAAATGTCTTTCTATTGTATCTCCAAAATAACTAGTATATTTTCACCACGAAATTTAAATGTTTATGTAACATCACTCCCCCAATTATAATTGTTTGAATACGTTTTGGAAACTTGTTCACATGGTTTGCATGTACTCCGCACCGCTTCCACAGGAGGTACAGTATCCATGGGGATTTCTCCACAGGAGGTACAGTTTCCATGGGGATTTCTATCATTCATTCCAATATAGTGTGAGATATTGTCCAGTCATATGTCTCTTTACTTGACAGTAAATTATTACTTAAAACACATCGATTTTTATTGTGTGGAAATTAGATGAATTGTATTTCATTAGAAATATTAGTTATAGTCTTGTGATCTTGATTTATCATGTTCACCAAAAGACTGATGAATAAATTTGCATACGGAAGCCTAACATTAAAAAAAAATGCATATTCAGAACATAAAGTAACTTCATATAGGGAACACACATAGTACAAGTTTTCAGCTCTGACAGATTCATCAGGTGAAAATCTTGACATAGGTAAAGGTAGAGATGATAGACGAGAAACTTCAACCAACACCTTGTTGCTTCAGTTTATATGTTGGGATACACCATATCTACAATAAATAAACTCACACAAAAAACATAAGAGATTAGGCCTGCCAGATGTGTGCCAATATGTCTAAACAAGAATGTAGATTCTGGTGCCGGGGAGGGAGAAGACAGAGTGCGTGGTGGTGGCCTTGTCCTCGAGTGTGTCAAGCTCGCAGTGCAGAGTCTGTGATTGCCGAAATGCTCAGGTGGGGCATGTGCATACTGGACAGGACATGCCGGAGCACATGTCGTCTATCACGGTGCCATGCATGCGCCATGCACATCCCGTATCGGGTATGCAGAATTGCAATTCCATCTACTTGCAAACCGGTTTCTGTACAGTCGTGCTTCGTGATTGTGTCCTTTAAGGAAGTTATGGAAACTTTGCATATCACATACACCACTTCAAAGTCAAAGAAAGGCTCACATGGGGACATGGGAGGGGGGGGGGGGCATATGCCCCCTACCCCTATTGGGACTAATAGTTGAGTTGTATTCCAACATAAAAAACTGGTGACAGGGTGAGTAGTTTTACATGAAAATCATATAAATCAGCAGGATGATCAAGTCGCATAAGTGAGCCATCACAGTTCGATATCATTTGAGTGTCAGGATAAGCCTCTCGTATGGCAGTGTAAAATTTGAGGTAATGTTCTGTTCAAGAGAATTAAAAAAATTAAGCGCGAAGCAGGATATAAGTTGTAGCTGTTCAATATTTATAAGTACTGAAGTGGAAATGTAAGTTATAATGAAAAGGTGCCAATATTTACCTCTGTAAAAATTGGAAAGGCATTTCTCATTCCCTAGGGCTACATATTTAATTAGGAAAGGCTCAGGCTGCCCCATGGAGGATCTAACACTACCCCATTTTGATTCCGCAGTACCCTTTGCACACTCAAGATTGTCCAATATATCCTGTAGCAAGCCAACTGAATTACATTAAAATTAGTTAACTCAAAATCAACAGTAATGCATTGGTCAGTTTCAATGGGGTATCATGGACACTGATACTTCACTATTCTTGCAATACATTTAAGGAAAAAATTAATCGCTTGCATCATGAAGGATTGATCCTTACAATGAAAGATCTAGGACACTAAAAAGTTACCTCTACAAGGGGTGCAATGTCACTGATGTTAACTTTATCGTGATGGCTGATTCCTAAATTTCAAATCTCCGAGTTAATGGGTATACTAGTGATGACAAAAAATCAATATATGAAAAATAAAAAAGCAAATAATGTATACTAATGTTCACCACCCCGATTGTGGTAGCACCTAAGTCTTGAGCAAGCTATTTTCGAACGAAACATATGGTGAGATATGGTGACACGATACGACACCAGAGAAGAGCAAAATCCAATATGGTCAAGGTATACCTGAAAAAATTCATAATATCCAAGGCCATGATCTGTCCAGTAAAGGCAAACATCTCCAAAATTCCCAGGTCTTTGTTCCTGTGGACCAATAGTTTCCTTCCACCTAAATGCATTTCTTAAAATCGCCTTCAACAAAGCAACCTCCTGTCGAAACATCATACGAATGCCTAATTCGGATTGTGTTAACTATATTTGAAATATATTTTTTAATGTTCTCTTTCAAAGACTAAGAAAATTGTTGCCATATGGAAGGCCAGTGAGAACTGAGAAGTCATTGCATCCAAACAATAGACGCATACATTATAGATTCCAATAACTGGTGGTTTCAAAACAAAGAAAATACCTGGAAATCGTAGGAAGCGTGGTCTAAGATCCAAAGCATGGATACGAGTTCCTTGCGAAAACCATGAGCCTGCAAATGTCGACCAAATGTTCGTCAACAACTCCTCTATATTCATAGTATAACCATGGTTATTAAAGAACAATAAATTATTTGAAGTTTCTCTAAAATTACCCATAGGTTATTTTACTTGGACAGTATCAATAATAACAATTGAACTAATATATTTGTGACAACTGGTTTTCAATTTCAGTTATGCTTAAGTAATATTGACACATAACCCTCCTTCTCTTATTCGAAATAGCATAACTCTTATGAGGTTTCCCATTTAGTGTACACTTGCTCATTAACAAAACAGTGCAGTTTTTAGGTAATAGGTGACGAAAAAGTTACCTTGTGTGTGTCTGAAGGCATAAGTGAAACTTGATCCAGCCAAATTATTCCCCTCTTCAAAGTTTTTAGTTTAAGCCGTGAGCTTCTACATGTTCCTTGAGCTAGCAGTTGCAGCTCTACCTTTGTACAATTTGATAAACCAGCATTCCTGAAATGATGGGATCATATATTTTTGTTAGTTGACAAAAGAACAGATAAATTTTTTTTTTTGGAAGGGTCTGAATCATATATTAGGAAGCAAGGCACTTTTACAAACAGGTCCCCAAACGAACACGAAAAAACAAGGGAACCCAGGAAAAGTGCAACAAGCACCCCAAACCAACGAAGAAGACGCACACAGACCCTCAGACGCACCCAGAACTCCTAGGCACCGCCGGCGACGCCGTACCTCGAACCGCCGAGAGGGAGCACCACCACATGTCGCAGAAAGCCGCAGGATCCATCCGCCGCGCAGCGACGGAATCTGAGCTCATTGAAAGAGCACGGCCACAGCGCTACCCTCCCACCTCCACCCTTCATCCAGCCGCCGCCGCGGCAACCAGCAGATAATTATGATGTACAAGTGTTAAGGAAAATATGTATACTGTATAGAGGCCGATGCTACAATTTGTGATCCGTTTGAGCATGTTAGTGAAGCTGTGAAGTTCAAATATTTCGGTGATCTCAGATACAGGACTAGATTATAGCCTTTTACTTGTTCTATGTTCTGAAAATTGAAATGCCACAAGATATGATTAGCTTAGCTATATTGTTATATTAGTTCATATGCAGAAAAATGAGTCTCTTTGAAGTGTTAATATGTAAATTCAGAAGAAAAAAAATCCTTATTAGGCCTTGTATTTCTTGGTGAAACTAGACTATTCTATCTATTGTGACAAATCCATACCATGCCCCAAAATCCAGGGTTACAAATGCCAACACCACCGGGTGGACAGTCTTCATAAAGAGCCTCCATCTTTAGAGCAATAACATTTCTGCTGAAAGAAGAAGATCTATCTGTTGTTACACGTATGGTTGATCTGTCCCCAAGGATTGACCATGGCTCAATGCTCGATGGAGTAAGGGCACCTCCAGCTTCAAAACCTGAATCATGAAAACCACAAAAACTAAGTCCTTGGGCTTCATGCTTAATATTTTCCTTCTTTATTTGCAATTTTACATAATTTTTAGATAATCATAACCAGCTCGAATTCAGAGCGTCGAATCACTTCACATAGCATTTGTCCAACAGATGTACAAGTAAGACTAAGTGCAGTACCTCTGTTACTAACTTGTTCTGCCCATATTCGACCAGCTCCGGCATGGTTGATCTCCTATATGGATAAGACAATAGAACAAAATTTAACAAGTGATAATCTAGAAATGATGTAATATGTGTTATCTAAATTTTTTTTTACTATCAAAGCGCATGATCCACTCGCGACAACGCGCATGGGCCAAGCCCAACTAAACCAGGACCAGCAAAACGTTTTCTTGTCCTACCTCTGCCTTCACTTCAATGCAGCATGAAGGCGAGCGAGGAGGTGAAGGTATGCTATTACCTTATCGCACCTAGGCTGAACTGCTGTGTATACTACACGCAAACATGGTCCTCTCCCGGATGAACTCGCAGGTCAGGTGGTCAAAAAAATTGTGTTCATTTCCAAATTAACAGTACTCCGTGGTATCCCCTCTGCCCCCCTAAGCCTATGCACAGTGCTCACACTCATGGGTGATTAGCTACCCTGTTTCAGTCCGTGGGGAAAGCAACTTAGTGTAACTTCATCCATACCAAAACGGTACTGAAAGGCTGGCTGCTTCTTCGGGAATTAGGTGAGAAACGCAGGATATCTGCAGATGTTGCCAAAGTCATGGAGTGAGCTCTGCGTGTGCGACAGGAGCGAGCATGCTCTGATCCGGTGCGATCATATTTGTATCTAAGGTAGGCTTTTGTTGCGCGGTATTAACGCCTGGTGCATTTTGTGGATATTTGATCGAAGCGGCTGGTGCTGGCTACGGTGCTACAAGTTACCTGTACCGAGCACTTCTCTGTTAGGATTTGCGGTGCTCATGTGTTTCAGTAAAACTAGGATGTTAGGTTAAGGGAATAGCAAGTACAGAGTTTTCCACCACTCGAACTTTGCTTAGGTTCTTGCTGGAATAGGAGGAAGCAGGAAAATGTGGCTTTGTGCAATAAAAATTACTCTATCTACTTCTTTATTTCTTTCACAAGGTATTGAGTATTTACTTCATTTGGCCAAAAATGGGATGCATCTATTTTTTGGTGGTTCAGAATAGTGTCGATTTTGCAAAAAAACACACTACCACAAGCATCATCTGTAATAGGATTACATGCAAGGATCGTACAACAGCTCCTTAAAACCTGCACAACACTCAGCTCTTGAAAATAGCAGGGTTTCTGAGTTATTTGCACTGGTGGTCACACAACTCGACAGCTATGTGCACTTAAGTCACACAACTGGAGAACTGAATTTTTTGGTCACACAACTCGTCATCTGGTGCACTTAAGTCACAAACCCCACCTGTCAGTCCGTTTTCCGTTGAAGTTAATTCTGACTAGACACGTAATCTTGCAAAACCCCTGTATTTTTGGACAGTTCTCAAACCAACTCTCGTACATGAGTACATCTCCGCACGCGTATACAAGACGCTACCTGTTCTGTTCAATCCTTGTTCAGGGACGCCGCCGCCGGCCGGAGCTCCAGCGATGCCGCCGCCGGCCGGAGCTTCCGCCTTCTCCGCTGCTTCCGGCCGGACGCCGCCAGTTTCGATTCTCCGTGCTCTGCTGTTGAGTCGCCACCGGCCGGCCGAGATTCTCGTCAGTTGAAACTGTGCATGTCCATGGTCTAAATCCGTAGATAGAAACCGAAAGTATCAGTGGATTGGATCGGTTTGGGGTCCTCCACGCCCTGTCGCCCGTGCTAGAACCTTCACGGCCACCTCCCGCACCCGGCCGTGGTGGTGGAGACGGCCCTTGTACACCGTCCCCGAGCGACCTCCGCCAGGGTGTCGGTTGCCGCTGCAATCTCCGGCCACGTGAACTCTCGGGGGCCCCTTCTCGCCCCTGCTCGCGCCCCTTTTGGCCCCTGCTCGCCCGAGTTGTGGGGGGCAGCCGGCGCCTTCTCGTCCTAGCCCGCACCGAGACGAGCGCGTCGAGCCGGGCGGCGACCTCCAGGACGGCACCTAGGCGAGCGCATCGGGCGGCGACCTCCAGGACGGCACCGAGGCGAGGCAGCCTCGCCCCCAGCTTCGGTCGCCGGGGAGCCCGGAGCGCGGCGGCCGGAAGCACGACGGCCGGGAGCGCGGCGGCGCTAGGATTTCAGATTTTTTTTATTTTGTATTGTACCGACAAGTGGGGCCACATCAGCCTGACTGGTGGGTCCCCTGTCAGAACTGTGTCAATATTTCTGATTGGACCCAAATTTGATTTTTTTAATGTCCAAAAAATACAGGGGGTTTTTGCAAGATTACGTGTCCAGTCAGCATCAACTTCAACGGAAAACGGACTGACAGGTGGGGTTTGTGACTTAAGTGCACCAGATGACGAGTTGTGTGACCAAAAAATTCAGTTCTCCAGTTGTGTGACTTAAGTGCACATAGCTGTCGAGTTGTGTGACCACAGTGCAAATAACTCTTTCTTCCACTACAAATTAGTTACCGGGGCTTTCATGCTTGCTTTTACATGGGTTAGGATTTCTACTGTTGAAAACCTGGACAAGGCTGATCTAAAAGAGGCAAGATTAATTATTCACGCGTGTGGAGGCAAATGGTGATGAAACAAAAGCGTTGCAGATTCAGTTATGAACTAGAGCGGTGCTCAGTTTTCGCTTCATTATATATTTTGCATTTTCTGGTTTGGAACAAACTGGTTTGGAAATCGTTTTAAGTTTGATATTCGAAGCATAGCTATGTACAAATTCTTCAATACGTGGGTGCCATAACAGTCTCATAAATTACATCTTCCGCTTGGTAGCTTAAGTTCCCGCACTTAGACAAAAGCTCTTAGCAGAGTCCGGCCTCCTAAGTTAACGATGAATTAGCCATCTTCCCTATATGGAAACCTTAATCACCATGACCTATGATATCCTGACTAAGCCCACAAATTTTGTAAGCCGTTCGAATTTCGGACGATGGGGAGCTATCAGTTGGAGGGAGGACAAAGCATATTATGACTTTATACTTGTACTTCCTTTCTAAGCATATTTGTTTATGTTTAGTGACACAAATATAACAATTCTTCATCTTTGTAATTCTCAGTATTTTCCCAATTCAAAAAATAAAAACTAAAACCCTACCATAAGGTTTGACAAAAGAAAAACAGCACGCATAATCAAGTAAAATCCTACCAAACAAATTTAACAGCGTGCTTGGGAAGTGAATCAAGAAAATCCAGGAAAAAGAAACAACATAGAAGAAATTTCAGCAAGAAGTATCTTTCACTTACCTCGAAGAATAGACCAAACAGAGTCTCTGGTATCTTCTTAGCAGCAGAGCTTGAGGCCTCAATCTGCACATCCGGAACCGCAACAACACCATGACAAGTGAATGTAGAAACTAGCTAGGAAGAAGAGGAGGAAGGAGAAGGCATTCTGGGAGCGGAACCCAAATGCGAATCCTAATGTACGAGGTACGGACCTTACGATTTGAGCGGACGCCACACCTATGGACATCTAATGTGAGATGTACGAACCTCCGTGCACGCGTCGTCGCCGTCACCTCCTTACGGCCGCTCCGCCGCCGGAAAGATCGCAATGATGCCGCCGGCACGATCTCTGTCTCCGCCCCCGCACACCTCAAGGCCGGTCACGCGCACGGGACGGAGTGCTCCGTTCGACGGAGCAGCACGGAATCTGGACGATGCACGCTGCGCCGGCGAACGGAGCCACCGTGCCGCCGTGGAAGAGGGAGAACGGGAGGAAAGTGGGGAATGAATGAGCTCCGGCCGGTTTTCGGCATAGCTCGGTTTTCTTGGACGCGTGCTGGATGGGAACCGTCCGACTGGATCCGACGGTGGAGAGAGCTGCGGCTGTGGATGGTGAGCATGGCGGCGATGTGGTTTCTATGTTCCCGGCGACGTGTGGATCGAGTCGGGACGTCCGGTGATCCCGACGTCCCGCGCGTGCAGTTTAGGTACGTCGACGGCGCACCACGGAGAGACGGCCGCGCCGGAGATTTCGTACGTGGGTCACGGGCACCACCGTGTAGGGCACACAAGATCGATCTTTTCGGATGGGCGCACGCCTGCTGCCGCCTTGACTGACAGGCGGCAAGTGCTCCGGCCAGTCGCGTCCAGCGTACACGGGCACCACCCGGCCGAGAATTTCGGCGATCACGGATCTCCGTGTCCTTGCACTCGAGGACGAAGCCTGCCAAGTCATCGGCCGCATGCCGACGATCCAGCTCCCACGTTCTCTGTCTTCTCTTCTCCCTCCCCTGCACCCGAGAGCTACGCGCACCAGTGGCCACCGGAGCCGCCGTTCCATGCTCCACAGTAGATAGACAACAACGAAGATCAGATCTCTCGTCAAGTCCAGCATGGACACAAGCAAGAGCCGGTCCCCACCGCCAACCACGCCCCGTGCACTGTGTGCGCTCACAAACTCACTAACTCGTGAAATGCCAATCATAGAAGAATCTCTGAACCTCAACATGCAGTCCGGCCGGCCAGGCATACGCATTCTAGAACGGAGATCCCTCACCTGCACCTGGTCAGGCATTGCGAGGCTTCCTGAAATCGGGCAACCAGTTTAAGCCTTTACTGTTCTTGGGAGGCTGTTTGCTCGTTGCATCCTACTGCTACCAAAACAAAACGTGTTTTCTTAATCGTCCAAACCGTTTCGATGAAGTAAATGTCACCCATTGGCATTCGTCAATATAACTTTCTCCTTGCCTCCTTGGGCTATAAACGGATGACCTAAGTGTGTCACGTCTTTTCATTGCCTCTCCTCTTGCATTCTTATTACATAGATCCTCCGGAGCTTGCTATATCATGTTTCATTCACGCATTCTTCGTCCCCAATTTCGAATTCTTCCGTAGATATCTTCGATCTTAGTGAACACCCCAGAGATTCCTCGCATCAGAAGACTTCCGTCAAGGTCGCCCACCTCCAGGACATGGGGCTGCATCAAACCGTTGGTTGTGTCGTTCCCGGTGTCGCTCGCCTCACATCCACGAAATGTTTTCCCGGTGTAGCTTTAAGTCCCATTATTATTTCCCAAATTAGGAAATATCAAATACATTTTATTCATAAATTTTTGAAAGTAGTATACTCCTACGGTCTTCCAACTTCTAACTAAAGATAAAGAAGAAATTCCAACATTACATCATAGAGCTTGAAAATCTTTATATCTTCTTAGATTCTGCGCAAACTGCACTTCCTAAACATGTCGCACGAAGCACCCTTGGTTTCTTCTGCAAGTCAGGACATTAAACATAAGTTGAATCACCAACTCGTTATCAAACTCGATCCATGTCAGGTTTGAGCATCTTTTCTAGCACCTAAGTTTTGTGTTATATACACTTTGCATCACACTCAAGTGATTCAACCTTTACAAGACTACAAAAGGAATCAAATTCATCTCTCCACATGAACACCTACAAATCAAGTAGTTGCGTGTGCAACACAAATAGAGCCCAACAAAGAACTCACAATTTCAATCCACTTCAAATTTACAAAACTTCCATGGTAATCCAAGTGTAAAAAGTGACATGGCATCCACTTTTGAGAACCCAGTACTGAAATGAACTCGTACAAACACCGGAGGGTTTATGTAGTTCTCAAGATTCAGATTGCTCTATACCTGAGTAGCATTCGACAACAAGTACGTAGCATGCTAGTAGATGTGATTTGGTTTTCGATATAGTTTCTTAATAATTTATGGAACTTTAGACATTTATTTTTTAAACTTATCAATCATTGCTCGCTATGTTAGAGTTGATTTTAGGGACATTCTACGATGTTTTGAAAAGTCCCTAGAAAAATTATAGTTTGTGACACTTTTTAAATACAGCCACTAAAAAAATGCTTTTTGGAAGCACCTTAGAAAAGTGCCATTAAACTATCATTTATAGGGGCACTTGTTAAAATTCCTGAAAATACTGATTGGATCTTAACCCTATGATCCAAATTGGTTCTTAATTTTAAAAATAAGAAAGCAAGGCGAAAATTAATGTTTTCATTTATTGGATATATTTTAATCCTAGGAAATGTGTTGGCTCTGTTTAGGTGCCTTCTTAAATACTAGTAATTGTGAATGCGTAATCTTGAGAATCTCGCATGGCATAAAATAATTGTAGTGTCATAAACCATAGTAATATTTTGGTATTTGCAAAGCCTTCTGAATCCCCCCCCCCCCCCCCCCCCCCCTTGTTCAAAATATGCTCAAGATGCTCTTAATTTCCTCGTTCGAATTCGGCTTCTCCATCTGGCCCAGCTGCACTGTGAGCATACACACACACACGGAGTACATCATAGCCCAAAGACGGCAAGAAGTAAATACATCAGGCCCAATAAAGCCAATGCAAAGACGGTCAGACAGTCGCAAGCCCAACGGCCCACCAGCCGATGCACGCGAGCGTCTTCTACAAATCCCAGCCGCCTCCCTTCTACCCCAAAATCCGTCCCTCCATTGCCGCCCTTGTCCAGTCCAGCTCAATTCCCCATACAAGGTTGCTCCGGCGCCACCCACCACACGGACGGCCTCCCAGTTCCAGCAGATCCTCCACGGAGCGCCGATCTCGATCCCTGCCGCTCAGCGCGAGGCGGCGTGCTTGCTGAGCTGCTTTGCGAGGACAAGCAGTCGCCCGGGCCACGACCATGATCCCGCAATGGGCATCGCTTCCGTCGGAGATTGTCGAAAGAATCGCAGACGGCGTCCTCTACACCACCGGTGGCCTCGACGCATACATGGCCATGAGGGCCGTCTGCTCATCCTGGCGCCCTGCCATCGCCAAGCCATCTCCGCTCGCCTCAGTCACCGACCTCCGTTTCCGCCCACGCCACTGGGTCATGCTCGACCAGAAACCCGAGAACCACGAGGACGCCCGCCTCTTCCTCCACGCACCCACCGGGCGGTTCCGCCGCCTCCAACTCCCGGTGCTCCGCGACAACTTCCTCGTCGGTGCCACCGACGGTCTCCTCGTGCTCGCCGACAGGGAGCCACCGCACTCGGCTCGTCTCCTCAACCCCTTGACAGGGGACACGCTCCACTTTGCCGCGCCGTATTATGAAGATCTTTATTCTTTTTCTCGTCGGGATAAAAATATAATGTATACGGCGGTGAGCGGCGGCTCTCATTCGACGCTGCTATTGTGGCGGGGGAGATCGTCCACGATTGAATGTGCTGATCCAACCAGCAATGTCTTCAGGCAGGAGGAGATTCGCAGGTACTTGATGGGCATGGTTACCTTCCAAGGCAACGTCTATTATGCACGTCCCGATGGATGGGTGTTCAAGCTCGTCGGACCACCGGAGCAGCTTCAGCATGAGCTCGTAGCCAAGATGACGCCGGACATGGACGACCGCAACTCGCAGTCGGACCTCGTGGAGTCCGACGGGGAGCTGCTGCTCGTGCGCGTTTTCTGTCGAGCCAAAGTTTTCAGGTTCGATGTCGAGCGCAAGCTGTTGGAGGAGGTCAAGATCCTCGGCGGCTGCCGCGCGCTCTTCCTTGGCAACAAAAGGTGTGTGTCTGTGGATGTGCATAACATTCCTTCCGTCGATGGGGACTGCATATACATGTTTGATTACACGGAAACTTATTGTAAAGGATCTGGACGCGTCATGTTCACATATAACTTGGGGGACGGCACGCAGACAGTCTCGAGGGAGGCCCATCATTACCGACCTTTCAGCCTTGTTCAGGTTCTCTTGCAGTACTGCAATTCCCATGCCATTTGACCTGTGTAAATCTCATAAGTTGCAAAGGTTGTGAAAACAAACCTTTTCTCTAAGTAGTACTAGTATTTTTCTTCTTTGGAACAATTATGTGTATTTCAGTTATCTTGTTGAACAATCATATTCGTCCAAGATCCATGTTAACCGGGATTTTATGCATGCCTTGGGTTCAATCATAGCAATGGTATCAGGTTTAATTCGAAGCAAATTCAAACAGTTTCAGATTTCAATTTATGCCATGCCAATGCACTCAAATTCACGTCCTGATTTTGTTGTGATGATTTCTACTAGATTTCAGAGTAGAGGTTATACATCAGCATGGAGATGGGGGCGGTTGTATATTATGATCCTACCAACGCTGAATCCACGCAGGAGTACATTGGCTTGTTCTCGATCAGTAGCATGGTTACTTTCCAGTAGCATGGGTATTCGAGTTTGTCACACATGCATAGCAGTGTGATCATGAGCTTGTAGTCGCAGCCCAGGTGTTGCCGGATGGTCTTATCTTGTGGAGTCTGATGGGGAACTGCTCATTTGTGGGTGTGGAGTCTGCCTGGAAAATGAACTTGTGCTTTCAAAGTGCATATACTATTAGAAGATTAGAATTTTTTAGTATGGGAAATACTTACATATGGGTTACAAACTTTTTATCTGGCATTTTAAAATTTTAATTCGGAGTTGGTTCATATAATTTAATCAAACCAGGAAAAATGTTGACCATTTGAATTTTGTTTGAATCTAGTAGACTATAAACAGCATGTCGCCTTTGTGCTAGACTGCTAGTGCTTCCTGCCAATTCAGACCTTGGCTTATGTATTGGTTTGTCACTTTGTTGGACCATCTATATGCAGCTCCATGGGATGGCAGATTTGCTGTGTTTACTGAACCTTGAGCCGTTTCACCTATGATGTCTCTGAATCTAAAATAATAACAGGATGATTTGTGTGATGTTTGCTCGCACCCCCGAGGTAACTTTCTGGTTTATTATTTTTTGCGATCTGACTCTACATTACAACAACAACAACAAAAACTTTTTTCCCAAACAAGTTGGGGTAGGCTAGAGTTGAAACCCATAAGATCTCGAAACCAGGTCATGGTTCTGGCACATGGATAGCTAACTTCCACGCAGCCCTATCCATGGCTAGTTCTTTGGTGATATTCCAATCCTTCAGATCTCTCTTAACAGACTCCTCCCATGTCAAGTTTGGCCTACCACGACCCCTCTTAACATTCTCATCCCGCTTTATCCGTCCGGTATGCAATGGCGCTTCCGGAGGCCTACGTTCTATATGACCAAACCATCTTAGACGGTGTTGGACAACCTTCTCTTCAATTGGTGCTACCCCAACTCTCTCACGTATATCATCATTCCTAACCCGGTCCTTTCTTGTGTGGCCACATATCCATCTCAACATGCGCATCTCCGCTACACCTAACTGTTGGATATGTCGTCTCTTGGTCGGCCAACATTCTGCGCCATACAACATCGCAGGTCGAATCGCCGTCCTATAGAACTTGCCTTTTAGCTTTTGTGGCACTTTCCTATCACAGAGGACGCCAGAAGCTTGGCGCCACTTCATCCAACCAGCTTTGATTCGATGACTCACATCTTCATCGATATCACCATCCTTCTGGAGCATAGACCCCAAATATCGGAAGGTGTCTTTCTCAGGTACCACCTGTCCATCAAGCCTAACCTCTTCCTCCTCGTGCCTAGTAGTACTGAAACTGCACCTCATGTACTCAGTTTTGGTTCTATTAAGCCTAAAACCTTTCGATTCTAGAGTCCGCCTCCACAGCTCTAACTTTCTATTAACCCCCGCCCGACTATCGTCAATTAGCACCACATCATCCGCAAAGAGCATACACCATGGGATATCTCCTTGTATATCCCCTGTGACCTCATCCATCACCAAAGTAAAGAGATAAGGGCTCAAAGCTGACCCTGCAGTCCTATTTTAATTGGAAAGTCATCGGTGTCGCCATCACTTGTTCGAACACTTGTCACAACATTATCATACATATCCTTAATGAGGGTAATGTACTTTGTTGGGACTTTGTGTTTCTCCAAGGCCCACCACATGACATTCCGTGGTATCTTATCATACGCCTTCTCCAAGTCAATGAACACCATATGAAGATCCTTCTTCTTCTCCCTGTATCTCTCCATAAGTTGTCGTACCAAGAAGATGGCTTCCATGGTAGACCTCCCAGGCATGAAACCAAATTGATTTTTGGTCACGCTTGTCAATCTTCTTAAACGGTGCTCAATGACTCTCTCCCATAGCTTCATTGTATGGCTCATCAACTTGATTCCACGGTAATTAGTGCAACTTTGAACATCCCCCTTGTTCTTGAAGATTGGCACTAATGTACTCCGCCTCCATTCTTCGGGCATCTTGTTTGACCGAAAAATGAGGTTGAAAAGTTTAGTTAGCCATACTATCGCTATGTCTCCAAGGCCTCTCCACACCTCGATGGGGATACCATCAGGGCCCATTGCCTTGCCTCCTTTCATCCTCTTCAAAGTCTCCCTAACCTCAGCCTCCTGGATACGCCGCACAAAGCGTCGGCTGGTATCATCGGAGGAATCGTCTAGCTCAATGGTAGAGCTCTCATTCTCTCCATTGAACAGGTCGTCGAAGTACTCTCGCCATCTACGCTTGATCTCTTCGTCCTTCACGAGGAGTTGATCCGCTCCGTCCTTTATGCATTTGACTTGGTTGACATCCCTCGTCTTCGCCATCTTATAGATGTCTCTTTCGCCTTCCTTCGTGTTTAGACGCTGGTAGAGGTCCTCATACGCCCGACCCCTTGCCTCGCTCACCGCTCGCTTTGCGGCCTTCTTTGCCCCCTTGTATATCTCCATGTTGGTTGCGCTCCTGTCCAGGTATAGGCGTCTGAAACAGTCCTTCTTCTCCTTAATAGCCTTCTGGACCTCAACGTTCCACCACCAGGTATCCTTAGCATCCCTTCTACTTCCCCTGGTCACCCCAAACTCCTCTGATGCAATCTTCCGAATGCAAGTCGCCATCCTCATCCACATACTGTTTGCATCGCCTCCTTCCTCCCAAGGGCCCTCCTTAAAAACCCTCTCCTTAAAAGCTTGAGCTGCCTCTCCCTTTAACTTCCACCACTTTGTTCTAGCAACTTTTGGGCGCTTATCCCGCTGGACACGAATCCAAAAACGGAAGTCAGCCACCACCAGCTTATGTTGATGGACAACACTCTCTCCAGGTATCGCCTTACAATCAAGGCAAGCGCGTCTATCTTCTCTTCGAGAGAGGACAAAATCAATCTGGCTAGAGTGTTGGCCACTACTGAAAGTCACTAGGTGGGATTCTCTCTTTCTAAAGAGGGTGTTAGCTACGACCATGTCGTAGGCTAGGGCGAAGCTTAAGACATCCTCCCCTTCTTGGTTCCTGATGCCATAGCCAAAGCCCCCATGCACCCCTTCAAAACCTGTGTTAGATGTACCCACATGGCCATTGAGGTCTCCTCCTATGAAGAGCTTCTCACCAGTAGGTACTCTCCTAACCAAGTCCTCGAGACCTTCCCAGAACTCTCTCTTGGTGCTCTCGTTGTGGCCTACTTGCGGGGCATACGCGCTGATAACATTGAGAACTAAGTCCCCAACAACCAGCTTGACTAGGATAATCCGGTCTCCTTGCCTCTTGACGTCCACTACTCCATCCTTGAGGCTCTTGTTGATCAAGATGCCTACCCCATTTTTGTTTGAGGTTGTCCCCGTGTACCACAGCTTAAAGCTGGTATCCTCCACCTCCTTCGCCTTCTGTCCCTTCCATTTGGTCTCTTGGACGCATAGGACATCAACACGCCTCCTTATCGCCGTATCAACTAACTCCCGTAACTTGCCCGTCAGGGACCCTACGTTCCAGCTACCTAAGCGGATCCTCCTAGGCTCGGCTAACTTCCTTACCCTCCGCACTCGTCGAGTCAAATGCGAAGACCCTTGCTCATTTTCCACTACACCCGGGCGTCGATGCAGCGCGCCACTAAGGATGCGACGACCCGATCCTTGCTCACTTATCACCGTATCCAGATCAAGATACGGCGCGCCACCAAGGGGGTGGCGGCCCGGCCCTTGCCCATTTGATACCACACCCGGGTTCCGATATGGCGCGTCGCTAAGAGGGTTACGCCCCAACGAGGTTCTTTTGGGTTTCATCTCCATAAGAGTGGCTGGGTTTTTTTCCGTTGGCTTGCCAAGCCTATCACAACCCTCCTCCTTTATCCGGGCTTGGGACCGGCTATGTTGAGACAACATAGGCGAAGTTGCGATCTGACTTTACATTCCCCCCAAAAAAATCTTTATTGTTCTGTAATGCAATGCTAGGCTACGTTTCACCAAAACAAGCAGAATCAAGTTCCGAGGCTAGCGGACTGATGGGCTCAATTATAATGTATCAGGTTCAGTTCAGTTCAGTAAAATTGACACAGTTTGAAGTTGCAAGTTAAGTGAATCCATTTCAGTAGAATGTGTTGGCATCTGTGTGGTTGGTTGTACTGTGCAACACCAAGTCATGGCAGTTTAATTTTTTTCTTGAACCTGAAATGGTTCCATCACTGCCATGCCTCTCTACATCATTTGCAAGCTTTGGTCGAAGCTGATGAAACAAACTTATGGCCCGGATATTGACCGGCCTATGGTGGACATGTGTAGTAAAGGAGATTTCAGAGTTGGCATGATAAAGGCTGAAATATCTTGAGGTTCAGGAAACACAAGAAAGGTGGTATATATGAGTTCAGGAAACTGTTTCTTTAAGTAGAGCTGAACATGTTGTTCTCTTATGAGTGAACGTGATACACATAATTCAGGTTCCAAATGAACCTGATACTGTCTATAATGTAGTCTTGACACCGCAGCACTGACGAAATACGTGTATTTAAGAGGTGATTAACATGTGCGGTAAGTACTGACTTTGGACCGAGATCGTAACTAGGACATACATATGTTAGTTTACTCAAGAATGGCGATACATAGGGAAAACATCTCCATCATCTGAAATCGTATTGAACCAAAGCAAATACATCTAATATAATGCAGTGATATAAGCATTTAAGAAGTACATGAACACCATATATATTTAAACACGTGAAAGCATTGAACTGAATTCTGCATTGTACTTCTTGCATGTTATTTTATTCATTTTAGCCTATATAACAACCACGTCGTAGTCCTACTCCTCTCAAATTCAGCCTTCAAGATGATCCGGTGAGTTGACAAAGTTCATAGACGATCGAGTGATTTCAGGTTCAGAGAAATGGGAAGGATGAGATGTCGTCGGGTTCAGCTTGGAACTGCTTGTAGTCTCTGCAGATGCAATTTTCTCACGAGTGAATCTGATACACATCATTTAGGTTTGAAATAAACATGCACATTAAGTACTGAATGCAGCCTTGAGTCCTTAACACCACAGTACCCACAAAACAATTAAGAGGCTGTAGTGAAGATGCACAGTGAGAACTGAAACTGAAAGTAGACAGAGATTGAAACATACAAATCTTAGTTCACATCGCTGAACAAATGCTGGACGTGGAGCTGCAGTGTATTTCTTGCTTGTTCTTCTGTATTCATTTTGGACCATACAACAACTAGTACATGTTTCAAACATGAACCAGATGCTGACCTTTTACATCCGTACTCCACAAGACGAGTCCAAGGAGCACCTGAACAAGACTACTAGGGCGAGCACTAAAGCTCTCCGTGTGACTTTGAGACACCCTAGTATCTGAGATCCTTGATTCTCTGCCATCCCTGAGGTCATACATGTACATCCCTGGTTTACATGCCTGACCAACTTGGTAGTACAAACAGTTGCCTTGGATGGATGGAAGCTTATTTGTCTCAACCGACAGGCTCATGTTGCCAAGGAAGAGCGCTTGACTGCCGATACTCTTGACAGCCTCGAGCATATTCTGCTCAACGTCAACCCGGAAAATTTCAAAGACTTCCCAGTTTGAGCGACGAATGAGCAGTAGTTCTCCCGCGGACTTCACAAGAAATTTTTCACTCGCCTTAGAAATCTTGGCTATCCCCTCGGAGTAGCAGTGGTGCTTTGTAACAAGGTTCTTGACTAATGATCCTGTCAGATCGGTTGTGTAAATATTTCCTGCATAAGCCACCATGCTTTGAATATAGTTCGGGGCAGAGCATAAGAGCTGCATCGAGAAGGTTTTGCTGGTTGGATCTACGCACAAGACAACGTCACCATCGTCACTCAACACGCAGAAGACAAGTGTTGTCTCAGAACCAGTTACCACGGACATTATTATTAACTCTTCGCGAGGTATCGAGATAGCAAAGTGGATCAAGGAGCCAGTTAGAGGGTTGAGGACACGAGCAGCATGAGGTGCTGGCCTTTTATCGATCACCGTAGCCGGAGCTTTGTGTGACCAATTCAGCTCTTGCCTATCAAAAAAAGGAAAGACAGCACACGTCCAAGTCCCAATTCCCAAACAGCAGCAGTTTAATGGAACGTTACCGAAATAAGAACAGGTCCAAATTTCAGCGACTATTGAGATCACCAATGACTTATACTTATCCAAATTCCAAAGTCCAAACCGGCAGCAATGCCTGCACCAGCGGATCGGACTCAGAAATTAATACGCTACACTGTAAGAAATAGGTTCAGTTATTGTTTCTGCACATGCGAGAATCGAACAAAAAGAGGTTGGAACAGGGGCTACATGCGAGCAGATCTGCTGTACGTACCTTCAGTAAGCCGGAGGCGGCGAGGGTTTGAGACAGCGGAGTAAAAGGTCGTGGGCGGCGACGCTTGCAGGAGCGACGGGAGAGCGGGCGGCGGCCGGCGACCGAGGAGGGAAGGGTTCTCGTGGAGTCGTGGGTTTGTGGGAACGGGCGGCCGGACGGCCGTAACAGTTGCGTGGATCGTGAGATTTTTTTACTTACCTTTTACTTAAACGTGTTTATCCAGTATTTTTAACTTGTGTGTAGAATGTTAGTAACACGAAGTAGAATAAATTAACATTGTAAAAAAAAACTAGACTAAATTAACTTGTTTGTTTACGCCTTGGAGCAATTCCACTTTAGCATATACACGAACAATACAAAAAACACTTCTTAGTCCCAAGCTCTAGTGCTCCAATTCTTATAATCGATTTTTTCTGTATCTCAAAAATTTCTGAGAAAATCATATAAATACATATACATGTTTACTGTGTAGGCCCAAATTTTCGAGAAAATATCTTTTCATAAGTGATCTGCATAAAATAAGACAAATCTAATAAGTAACATTGAGTTTCTTTTCACCTTTTACACATCCATGATTTTGTGATTTTTATGTAGCCCACAATACAATGTATTATTGAGAAAAACTAGGCATATATGCAGATAACATGTATCTGTGGCAACGAACTGGTTTTAGAATTTTTTTGAAATTTCAAATACCATCATAGCTCGAGAGGAGAAAAGACTCCTTGCAAAAAAATTGCTTTGTTTTTTGACATATCCTTCATCTGCTTAATTTAATTTTCTTTAAAATTTTGTGAAAACTGCCGACACATTCTTCCATAGAAAGGGGTTAAATCTTCAACACCTTATGTGGCTCTTTCATAGATTTCTAATTTTGTACCTTAAAATGATATTATATTTTTGAACTTGAAAATGATAGTTGGAAGTTTTTATAAACAAACTACATTTGAATTACATTAGTAAAATCACTGGAAATTCATTTAATGTGCAAAACATAGCTAACTGGAGAAGCATACAAATATTTGGAGAGTACGTAGCCATTAAATTTGGTTAATTTTTAGAAGGTTGGAGGGGTGTCATTTTGCACCATATTATTTGACTTGCTTAAAAAAAATACCATATTTTTTACATTAAATTGTTTAAAATGGGCACGTTATCATGAAGCAAATACCCTTTTAAATTTGTATATGACTTGTGGTATATATCCTAAGCTTGTATACCGAATATATGACTTCATCTTGGGTTGGGGTGGGGGGGGGGGGGGGGGGGGGGCAATGGTCCCCTAAGTGCACATAGCTACTCAACTTAAATGAAACATATATGTTGGTTTTCTTGTGTCGGTTGAGCTGGAACTGTTAGCTCAAGGAATTTGCTGAAGCTCTCGGCTTGAACTAACAATTTCTAAGAGTGGAACAATATGGTTGGATCAGGTTTCGCTAATGCCTTTTAGACACACAAGGTGCGTTGCAATTTTAACCTTCTGTCACCTAATACCAAAATATTGCATAACTGAAATAGAAGTTGTCAAAAAATATTAACTCGGTTGTTACCATTGATTTCAGAAATGTTCTCATTAAAAATTGTTCAAATTTGAAAAAATCTGGTCTGAAAAATTGTTCAAATTTTAGAACATGTTCAGATTTATTACTAAAACTTTTCATATTTCAAATTTGGTCCATTCTTTCTGTTTTTGTACCGAGCTATTTCTTCTTTGTGAGAACACAAAATTCGTTCGTTAGCACGTCAAAACAAAATCGTTCGTGCGATGAGTACGCAGACACAACACGTGATATGGGCCAATTTCATTTTCGGCCAAGCCTAGGCGACAACGCTCCAAAGGCCCAATAAAAGAGCTTCTTCCCCCAAATTCTAACGCCTCCCCCAAAGTCCATTTCTCCTTTGACGTCCATTACAAATTTGCTCCGGCGCCACCCACCACACGGACGCCTCCTAGTAGATCATCCACCCAGCACCGATCTCGATCCCTGTCGCTCAGCACCAGGTGGCTTGCTTGCTCGAGGTGCCTCGTGAGGACAAGCCGTCACCGAACTGGGCCACGACCATGATCCCACAATGGGACTCGTTTCCACCGGAGCTTGATAAATGGACCGGCGAGGGTTTCTTTATTTTCCCTTTTATTTTCTTCCTTTTTCTTTTATGATTTTTCTATATCTTTTTATTCACTATTTATCTTCATAATTTGTTCAAGCGGTTTTTTTTTCTAAGATTCGAATAATTGGTTCACGGATTCAAAAAAATGTTCAGGAGGCTAAAAAATTGTTTAAATAAGCCCGTGGAAAAATATTTCTTCCATACCGATGACCCCCAAGTATAGGGGATCGCAACAGTCTTCGAGAGAAGTAAAACCCAAATTTATTGATTCAACACAAGGTGAGAAAAAGAATACTTATAGGCCGTAGCAGCGGAGTTATCAATTCCACCACACCTGAGAAAGCACTGGTAACAAACGCGATGTGAAAGCAATAGTAGTTTGACAGTAATAGTCACAGTAACGTAGCAGCAATGATAGTAACACAGAGAAAATGGCATCAGAAAATAGTTGATGCTATTTCTAGTGGCGTGTATATGGACCGGGGTTCCCAACTATCTACGCTAGAGCTAATTCTGCAAAAAACATGTGTTGCGTGAACAAATTACAGGTGGGCAATTGATAAAATTGTGAGGCCATGACAATACATATTATGATAAGATAAATTCCACTGTATTATTTAATTGTGCATTAAAACATAATACATGGACAACTTACTAGCCTCATTCATGTCTAAATACTCCACTACCGAGATAAGTTTGTGTGTCTCCCGCAAGTATTAAGTTGCTAGTAGCAGATTATTGCATTAAGAATAGTGTGTAATGTAAACACATGCATTAGACCTAACAGACGTTACCTTAAACTAAGCATCGGTTATTTTATCCCTACTGGCAACAACACATTCACAACCTTAGACGTTGCTGTCACTCGCCCAGATTACTGGAAGCATGGACCCATTATCGAGCATAAATAATCCCTCTTGGAGATACAAGCAACTAGTTGATCAGGGTAACCACAAGTACCAGAGAGCATGCAAGATCTTAAATAAAACATAAGTATGATAACACATGATGAACAAACTGATCATAATTCCACAATTTTTTGGATCCCAACAAACACAACACCAATTACATCAGATGAATCTCAATCATGTACGACAGCTCATGAGACTATTGTATTGAACAACATGGGAGAGAGAGTACCAACTAGCTACCTCCAAGAACCCGTACTCCATGGGGTAACTACTCACGGAGCATGATGGAGGCGGTGGCGTCGATGGAGATGCCTCTGGGGGTCAATCCCCATCCCGACAGGGTGCCAAAAAAAGAACTTCTGACCACTGAATCAAGGTTTAGATGGCGACGGAGCTCTAGAGTGTTTCTCGTGAAAACCTTCTGGGTTTGGGTTTTCTTCCCGGGCAATATATAGTCTGAAGGGCGGCGTAAGACGGTCGACGAGGCGGCCACACTTAACTTGGGCGCGGGTGATGCATGTAAAATGCATACATGAACTTTGCACTATATTACTTATATTCTAATCATATTTGCATCATATAAGGGTTATATCAATGTTTTATAATGATTTTTGGGAATATTATATTTATTTCCTATTTTTATGGAATTAACCCTGCGTAGGCAGAAAACCCTATTTCTTTATTTTAATGTTTCAGGGACCCAAACGACGTCAAAATGACCTGCAAATTTACGAGCGTCAATATTTGGAAGGAAGAAGACTTGGGGGCGAAGGAAGCGAACAAGCGGAGACCCGAGGGCCAAAATAGGGGGCCCACGCGGCCACTGTACCTGGCCTCGTGGGACCCACCAACTCGGCCCTTGTGGCTCCGTTGCCGTCGATCTTTTCTCCACCGACTCCGTCTTGACCTAAAACCGCCTATAAAAATAGTCCCCGACGCCCTTCGGAAAGGAGCGCCGCCGAAACACAGAAACACCGAAACAGAGAACTGGAGCTGCAGGTTGGAGGGGGAAAACTCCGGCGGGGCGCTGCCGGCGTGGTCTCCATCTTCACCATCGACTTCTCCACCGTCTCCATGATGAAGAGGGAGTAGTCCACCTCTGGACTATGTGTTTGTGGAAGTAACTTATGTACCTCTCCTCTCTTTGAGCTTCACTAATTAGCACCGTATGAGCTGCCGAACATGATTACGGTCATCTATGTAATACCTATGTGGTGGATCTTTTTATGAGTTATATGTTTGAGATTGCAAATGTTTTGTTTCAGTTATGAAAGTAGATGCATATTATGTACCCCGTTCTTGTTTAACTTGTGATGATCAAGCATGTTTATGAGAGCGTGTGAGGGGGAACGTGTGCATTAGTTGGAGTAACGGGGGGTGGCCAGTGCAGTGAACGTGAGAGAAAGTTCTGCGATCCACTTGGGTATTTTTACCTTTCTTTGTTGCCTCACTAGGGATAAACAAAAATACCATGCTACAGGAGTTGTGGGTGACCATGCCACTTCTCCGTGACTAGATTTAGCATGTTCTTATTTTAACTTCATGTCATGGTACTTAAGGCTATACTCTGAGTCATCTTAATTACTGAGGTGTTATGATTTAGTTCGCATCTTGGTGGAGTATAAGTGAGACTAATAAACAAAAGGTCTCTATGTTAGGACGTGATGCCCATATAATTAGTAACTTGTCATTAAACTTTGTGTTGCAATCTCATATGTCAACTCTAGTGTTCCATTGTCTACCACTTTATTAAAGAGAGTGTGCATTTGTGAAACCATGAACCCCGGTCCATTTTTAATCATAAGAAACACCTTTCCAACAACTTTTACCACTTTTACATTTTCTGCCATTTAAAAATCCGAAAATACAAAAACACTTTTACATCTTGCATACATCATATAAAACCCAAAAATATCATTTATCATTGTTATCACCATCCTTGCATATTTATTTACCACCATTGCATATTTATTTCTTGTTTGCATTGCATATTATCTTGATATCATTCTTACACCTTGTGCTTGACAACCACTAGGTGAGGTTGAGGACCAAAACATTTAACTTTGTTTTGTATGTAACCAAAAGAAGGATAGGAAGATAAATCTTTCACTACTGATTCCCCGAGATTTCGATATTAAACCCTCGAGTCATCCCTCGTGGGGAAAACACGTCATACACTTAATACACACTCTGCACTTGGAGTCTCAACCTAACCCCGTTTACTTTATTCACGCAGGTAGCTACCTGAAGGCTATCACATCTACAGGTATCAAGACTGTTTTCTGGTGCCGTTGCCGAGGAATCATAGCTGAAAAGATTTATCCAAGGGTGTGCACCAGCTTTGTTTTCTGGCGTCCATCTCACAACAAAGTCAACTTCATCACCAACTTGTGCTAACACCTAAGATTGGGGAGGTTGCACCTACGTGAGCATCATCTTATCCATCTTTACCTTCAAAGCAATTTATTTGTTTTGTCATTGTCTTGCATATCATATTCATATTTCGGTTTGCATTTGTTAGTGTCATTTTATTTTCAGTTTTGCATAAAAAATTAAAAAAAACATAAAAACTTGCTAAAATGGGAGAAAGAACTAAGTTGTGTGACTACACAAACACTCCTAATGATCAATTTATCACAAGAGCTATTGCCACACCTGAGATTAAAGCTGATAGTTATGAAGTAAGTCCTAGTTTGTTGAACTTGATAACTAGAGAACAATTTGGTGGTAGTGCTATGGAGGATGCCTCTATGCATCTTCATGATTTTGTTGAAATATGTGACATGCAAAAGTTTAAAAATGTGGAAAGTGATATTCTAAAACTGAAGTTATTTCCTTTCTCACTTAGAGGAAAAGCTAAAGAGTGGTTGCAGTCATTGCCATCTGGTAGTATTAATTCTTGGGATGATCTAAAAGAAGCTTTCATTAAGAATTATTATCCTCCTGTCAAAATTTTGCAAAATAGAAACATCATTCTTTCTTTTAGGCAAAATGAAAATGAACATCTTGCTATGGCTTGGGATAGGATAAAACTTATGCTTAGAACTTGTCCATCACATGGGGTTAATGAATGGACCATATTACACTCTTTCTACAATGGGTTAAACTACATGTCTAGAAATATACTTGATTCTGCTGCTGGAGGTGCTTTTATGGGAAAAACTATAGTAGAAGCTAAGAATATATTGGAAAGCATTTTGCAAAATTATAGTCAATGGCATACTGATAGGGCACCTAATCCTTCTAAGAAAGTAAACTCTATTGAAGAAGCAAATGATTTGTCATCTAAAATGGATACTATTCTTGCTTTGCTTAATAAACCTAATGTTGAAAATGTTCCTTTGCAAGAACTAGTTGCTAATAATTCTGAAAATATTGATGTCAACTTCATTAGGAACTATGGTAGTAATGGGTATGGTAACAACAATTATAACTCCTATAATAAACCCCCATATGTTCCCAACAATCGTCCTTTTGTTCCATATCCTAATGCTAATGATAATAATTGGAAACCTATGTCATCACACAATGATGATTCTGAGGCTAACAAAATTCTTATGGAACAAGTTGCTAGTCATAATACCATGATACAAGAGTTGAATAAGTCTGTTGCTTCTATTAGTTCTGATATTAAAGGCTTACAACTCCAAGCTGCAGGACTAGACAAAGCTTTGTCAAAACTAGCTGATAATCAAGCCACTTTATTGAGTATGTCTGCAGGGAAACCACAAGCATCACCTGTGGTTGGAATGAATTCTATTACTATTGCTGATAATGTTCCTCTTACTTTGGAGGAAACTCTTAGTGAATTATTGAACTATCCAGAATATTTATTGCCATTCATGTCAACTTGGTGGTTTAAGAGAAGAAGTTAAAGAAATTGAACATGATGAATCTCTTATGCTGATTGAGTTAGAAAAGAAAGTTGAGAAAGTTAAAATGCTTAGTGAAGTCAAGGATCCATTGCTTGACTTAGAAAATTGTAGCTTGCATGAATTAATATCTATCTTACAAAAGTTTGCAAGTGATCCTTCCATCAACACTAACCAAGCTGGTTTTGGTTCCTATATTGCCAATCATGTCTTGAAAGAAAAGATTGCTAGGTACAACCAAGAGGCTATGATACCACCTAAGCTTGGGGATATATGGATTCCCAAGGTACTAGTAACTATTGGAAAAGAGACACACCATGCTATACTTGATCTAGGATCTAGTATCTCTGTTTAATCTAAAGAACTATATGAAGTACTTGAATTGAAAAATATTGAAAAATGCTCTATTGAACTTGCACTTGCTGATGATTCCATTAAACATGCTTTAGGAAAAGTAAGTGATGTTATGATAGAGTTACATATGACTTTTGTGCCTATTGATTTTCTAATCATGGACATGGGGAATAAAACCTCTAGTCCTATTATTCTTGGAATTGAAGACCTTTTGTTCGTACCACAGGTGCTATCATTGATTCAAAAGAAGGGAACGTGAAGTTTCAGTTTCCACACAAGAAATGCATGGAACACTTCCCAAGGAAGAGGGGCACATCAAAGTTCAAGCTCCCTCGTGAGCTTCATCTTCAATAAACAACAAGTAAAAAGCCTAGCTATATGGCTATAAAGAAAGCACTTTGCGGAAGGCAACCCAGTTATTTTTATGTGTGATTTTCTTTGTGTCCTCTTGCTGTAACAAGAGACTTTATTTTTAGTTTAGTTTCTGGAATTTTCAATAAAGTGCCAAGTTTTACTCATTTTGTTTTGAAAAAGTTGCTTATAGCGTTCGGAGATTTTACTCCTACACGAATCTGTGCACGGTATGATTTTTATTTCTTATTCTGTAACTCCGAATGAGTTCATATTTGAACTGTAGTTGCAACTTTTCATACTCTGTATGCATGAATTTTTTCGGAATTTTTCCACAAAGTTTGGCAGGATAGAAAAATACGTTTTGTTGCTGCTATTTTTCTGGACAGATTATGTCCCATTAGCACCGTATGAGCTGCCGAACATGATTACGGTCATCTATGTAATACCTATGTGGTGGATCTTTTTATGAGTTATATGTTTGAGATTTCAAATGTTTTGTTTCAGTTATGAAAGTAGATGCATATTATGTACCCCGTTCTTGTTTAACTTGTGATGATCAAGCATGTTTATGAGAGCGTGTGAGGGGGAACGTGTGCATTAGTTGGAGTAACGGGGGGTGGCCAGTGCAGTGAACGTGAGAGAAAGTTCTGCGATCCACTTGGATATTTTTACCTTACTTTGTTGCCTCACTAGGAATAAACAAAAATATCATGCTACAGGGGTTGTGGGTGACCATGCCACTTCTCCGTGACTAGATTTAGCATGTTCTTATTTTAACTTCATGTCATGGTACTTAAGGCTATACTCTGAGTCATCTTAATTACTGAGGTGTTATGATTTAGTTCGCATCTTGGTGGAGTATAAGTGAGACTAATAAACAAAAGGTCTCTATGTTAGGACGTGATGCCCATATAATTAGTAACTTGTCATTAAACTTTGTGTTGCAATCTCATATGTCAACTCTAGTGTCCATTGTCTACCACTTTATTAAAGAGAGTGTGCATTTGTGAAACCATGAACCCCGGTCCATTTTTAATCATAAGAAACACCTTTCCAACAACTTTTACCACTTTTACATTTTCTACCATTTAAAAATCCGAAAATACAAAAAAACTTTTACATCTTGCATACATCATATAAAACCCAAAAATATCATTTATCATTGTTATCACCATCCTTCATATTTATTTACCACCATTGCATATTTATTTCTTGTTTGCATTGCATATTATCTTGATATCATTCTTACACCTTGTGCTTGACAACCACTAGGTGAGGTTGAGGACCAAAACATTTAACTTTGTTTTGTAGGTAACCAAAAGAAGGATAGAAAGATAAATCTTTTACTACTGATTCCCCGAGAGTTCGATATTAAACCCTCGAGTCATCCCTCGTGGGGAAAACACGTCTTCCACTTACTTCACACTCTGCACTTGGAGTCTCAACCTAACCACGTTTACTTTATTCACGCAGGTAGCTACCTGAAGGCTATCACATCTACGGGTATCAGCGGGTCAGCCCATCTAGCTGGCCCGCGCCATGGTGTCGTCTGGGGTTCTGGGCCTCCCCAGACTTGTCCTTCTGCCTCACGGAGTTTTCTGGCATTTTACAATTTTGGTAAATTTTTCAGAATTTTCTGAGTACTTTCATTTTTGGACCTTTTCTGCAATGCACACACAAAATAAACAGAAACTGGCACTATGGTATCTTGTTAATAGGTTAGTTCCAGAAAATGAATAATAGTGATATATAATGCAAATAAAACATGTCACATTGATATAAAACAAGCATGACACATCAAAAATTATAGATACGTTTGAGACGTATCATATACTTATAATTTTTTGCATAATCTGAAAAAATATCATGGATTGAAAAAATAGGGTCACAAATTCAAAACAAATCTGCATGTTCTTCAAAAAAAAACATAGCATGGGTTTGAAATACTCATAGTTTTGAAGGAATATATGTTCATATATTTGTAAAAAAGTTCAAGGTAAACAAAAAAAATTGAAGGGCAGTACCGTAGGGGAAACCCTTACGTTGTGGATTTTCTGTTTTCTATTGATCAACCGTCCGGGCAGTCACTAAAATAGTGACCCCAGAAGTACAAGGTACAAAGTTCAGGGGGGGTTTAAAGGACCGAGGGGGATATTGAGTGGAGAAGGAACTAATCCAATCTAACAGAGGAGACACAAGGTTCTCCTTAACTCTATGACGGTGCAACATGAGGTTTTTTCTGAAATCTAACCCTCCAGCCACCGTGAGAGGTAGTCTCATCTCTGAAGATGTGATCATTTCTAATTTTCCAGATGTTCCAAGTCACGCAGGCCACATTTTCCATGAAGCAAGGACACGAAAACGTCGGGACAGCCATATTCAGTCGATCAGAGACGAGGGCTTGATCATTCCACGCAATATTAACAAAATCCCAGCAGGACACAGCGAAAGGGCAAGCAAAGAATAGGTGATCTCTAGTTTCAATTGCAGCCTGGGTACAAAATGAGGTCCATCCTCGAATTTCTAGTGCTTTCTGAGCATAATATCTTTGATGTTCAGTCGGTCCTGGATATTTTCATGAAACTACAAACAAAATGCACAGATTCATGAAAATGTTCATTAACGATGTTCCAAAAATTGTATTCACGGGTTTAAAGAATATACGTATGCCTATTCGAATGGTTAAAAATGATTAAAAAATGTTCACGTGCCTCAAACAACGTTCATATTTGTTTTCAAAACATGGTCATATTTTGTTTTAGAAAAAATGTCCATGTTATTAAAAAATAAATTAAATCAAATTGGTGTTTGCAAAAAAGGTAAGAACATAATTAATAGAGTAAAAATTAAGGTAAAAACTAAATAATATTGGATTAATAATATATGTATTGCTAAAAGGTAAATTAGAAAAAGGTATAAAACAAAAAACAAAAACGTAAAACTTTGTAAAAAAGGAAAATGGAAAGGGAAGTGATGCGCCGGCCGAACAGAGCGTGATGCGTGTTGACCCGATGTTTCACCGCTAAACAAGGTGAATAGGAGCTCTCGTTCTTTTCAGCTTCTAACCCACTCCTATTAGGCTTCTAGTGTGTTTATAGGTTCAGAAAAAGAAAAAAACTCAAAATAAGTGATAATTTATGTCTCGTCCCCCCCTCCCCGTCGACCTGCATACCCAGCTTCCCAGTTAGAAAACGAGACCGGTATATTACTTAGCCCTATTTTTGTTTCTATCTGTAACATGAATGCCACTCTGCAATCGAGTATTCCACCTCAATTAAACTTGTGTGCCAATGATCTTAGCGCACGCTTAGATTCGTTAGTTGTTACAAAAATAATAAATTAATTAAAAATAAATTTACATTCATTTTTAACTAGGAAATATATTGTCTTAATTTAGGTGTCTTAAACATTTTATAAAATTAAAAATAAATTTCAATAAATCAAAGTACTGATTTAGAGTATAAGAATAGTATATTACACCAGTTTGATGTTTTCATAAATCGCTTTTAATTTCAAACAAGTCTTATGGTTAGTTAATGAAATCAATAATTGACTAAATAAGTCACCATAATATTTTATAAACTCCAACTAGGCGACGTTGATACATAATAGTCTAATAGATGATTTCTAACTTCACCGGTTTGTAGGAAAGTCATTTTTCTTCACTCTCATTATTTGAATTCATAAATTAAAATACATTGGGATTTAAATTTCTATAAAAACTATGAACAGGCATTTGATGTTTGTTTCGACGCTGAAATGGGAACCCGGGAGAGGTCTCTGAGAAAAAAAAACTGAAGTTGGAAATATACCTGGCCATGCCTCGGGCCGGACCGAGAAAAGCCCGGCGCAGAAAACTCAGGCCCGAGCCCGGCCTGGCCAAAAAGCCTGAAAGCCCGTCGGGCCGTCGGGCCGAGCTTCTTCCTAAAACCGCCAAAATGCAAGCCCAAGCCTGGCCCAACACAGCCGTCGGGCCTAGATTTCAGGCCCAAGCCCGAGATTTTTTGGACCAGGCTTCGGGTGGGCTTCAGGCCGGGCTTCCATGGCCAGGTATAGTTGGAAATTCACAGCTCCAGAACGAGGCCCAACGAAGGCGACCCAAAATCCATTCCTCCCGAAGCTTCTTCCCCAAATCCCAGCCGCCGCTCCAAATCCATCACTCCATTGCCGCCCTTCTCCAGCTCCATTCCCCAAATCCATCACTCCATTGCCGCCCTTCTCCAGCTCCATTGCCCAATCCAAGCTTGCTCCGTCGCCATCTACCACACGGACGACTTCCCAGCTGATCCGCAGCCCAACTCTGACCGGGCTCATCCCTGTCCCTCAGCGCAAGGCGGCGTGCTCGAGGATCTTGCTGAGGACAAGCCATCGCCGACCATGAAGGAGGAGGGCGACTGGAGCAGCGAGAAGCGGAGGCCGCATGCAGCACCAAGTTCGGCGGCGGATCCGTCATCCCGGACTGGGCTTCGCTTCCACCAGAGCTTGTCGAAAGAATCGCCGACCGCGCCCTCTCAACCGACGGTGGCGTCGGCGCGTACATGTACATGAGGGCTGTCTGCTCCACCTGGCGGTCTGCCATCGCCAAGCCATCTCCGCTCACCACGGTCGCCGACCTCCATTTCCGGCCGCGGCAGTGGGTCATGGTCGACCTGAAATCGAAGAACCACGGCGACGACGACGACCGACTATTCCTCCACGTCCCAGTAAAACAGCCCACACGTCTTCATCACTATATATATAGGATCAGATTACATCGTACATCGTACAATACACGGACTCGTATAGACAGAGTTATACACAGGCTAGACTACTTAACACACCCCCTCAATCTAAACCTCTAACTAGGTTGAGATTGGACTTAAACCTACCTAGCATCTGTCTAGTGGCTGGTTTAGTGAACACATCAGCTAGCTGATCATTAGTGAAAATAAATCTGACATCCAATAGGCATGCTGCTACTCGTTCACGCACAAAGTGGAAATCTATCTCAATGTGTTTTGTTCGAGCATGAAAGACTGGATTCGCCGTAATATATGTAGCCCCGAGATTGTCACACCATAGTATCGGTGGTCGCTGCTGAGTTACCCCAAGCTCTTTAAGAAGAGAATCGACCCATATTGCTTCAGCTGCTCCATTTGCCAAGGCTTTGTACTCAGCCTCGGTACTAGATCTCGAGACTGTAGGCTGTTTCTTCGAACTCCAGGAAATAAGGTTCGGTCCAACAAACACTGCAAAACCACTAGTGGAGCGACGATCATCTGGACAACCCGCCCAATCTGCATCAGTAAAAATGCTAATGCATGAAGAAGTGGATTTCCGAAACTGCAAGCCAACCTGAAGAGTCCCTTTAACATATCGCAAAATCCGCTTAACTGCCTCCCAATGAGTTTCAGTGGGCTGAGATAGAAACTGGCACACCTTATTCACTGCAAATGAAATATCTGGTCGAGTAAGGGTGAGATACTGTAAGCCTCCAACAACACTACGGTACCGGAATGCATCATCGGTACTAAGTACAGCACCTGTAGAACGAGCCAGCCTCTCTGAAGTCATCAAAGGAGTGGGAGTAGGATTACAATTCTCCATATTGACTCTGTGAAGAAGATCCAGTGCATACTTCCGCTGAGTCAATGTCATGCCCCCTGAATTGTAAGATGCTTCCAATCCAAGAAAGTAGTCCAGCTTACCCATATCTTTAATGGGAAACGCGCCTCACAAGTGGAGCCAGCAATGACTATGTCGTCAACATAAACCAACATATAAATTTGAATGCCATCCCGGGAGAAAAGAAACAAGGATGTATCGGCCTTCGAGGCAGAAAAACCAAGCTGATAAAGAAGCTGACTCAAACGAGCATACCAGGCATGCGGCAACTGCTTCAAACCATAGATAGACCGCTGGAGCTTGCACACATGCGAGGGATATCGGGCGTCCTCAAAACCTGGCGGCTGTTGCATATAAACATCTTCAGTCAAGAACCCATGAAGGAATGCGTTGCTAACATCCACCTGCCGGAGACTCCAATCACGAGAGACGGCAAGGGAGAGAACAAGACGAACAGTAGCGGGTTTCACAACCGGACTAAATGTATCACCATAGTCGATCCCATGATGCTGAGTGAAACCTCGCGCCACCAAGCGAGCCTTGTGTTTGTCAATGCTTCCATCAGGACGGTGCTTTGTTTTAAAAATCCACTTACTGCCGACTATGTTGACGCCGGGAGGTCGCGGAACCAACGTCCATGTCCCGGTCTGAGTGAGTGCAGCGAACTCGTCTGCCATAGCCGCACTCCAGGCAGGCTCCTGCAGCGCTTCCCGATGAGATACTGGTGCAGCAAAGAAGGCCCGTCGTCGTGGATCATAACGAACCGTCCCATCGGTGTACGTCTTTTCCTTCCTGTCTTGTCGCGCGTGCGAGTGACCATTACATGCGGAGCAGCCAAGGGTACAGCGGCCGACGAATCGGCAGGTGGCGGCACGAGCTGCTCCTGGATGATCGGCGAGGAGGCTGTCGACGACGCCGGGGCGCCCGGAGCCTCGCCAGTAGATGGGCCTGCTCCTGGCGAAGATGGGCCGGCTCTAGGTGCGGGAGAGGCCGCACGAAGCGATGAGTCGTTATGATCCACGCGAGTACATGGAGGCCCAAGAAAAGTAGTCCAAGGCACCGAGGTTTCCTGAGGAAAAGCAACACTAGACACAGGAGTCTTAGTTGACAAAAAAGTTAGGTCGTAATTTCGCATCGGTGTACTCGTAACCGGTTCATCAGTAGGGAAAGTAATGGACTCTTCTAGGGTTGTCACGTCAACAAAAACTCCGGGGTTTGCAAATGGGAACACCGTTTCATCAAAGACTACGTCACGAGAAATATAAATACGGCCCGTGGATTTATCTAAGCATTTGTACCCCTTATGCATCGGGCTATACCCGAGAAAGACACACATTTTAGAGCGAAAATCTAATTTGTGTGAGTTATATTTGCGAAGACTGGGCCAACATGCGCACCCAAAGGTGCGAAGGAAAGAGTAGTTTGGCTGAACCTGAAGGAGTCGAAAAATAGGCGTCTCATTTTTAAGAACAGGTGTGGGCATACGGTTGATAAGATAGCACGCCGTAAGGAACGCTTCATCCCAATAATGAAGAGGAAGTGATGAATGAGCAAGCAGGGCAAGGCCTGTTTCAACCAGGTGACGGTGTTTACGCTCAGTGATACCGTTCTGTTGGGATGTGTGAGGGCAGGACACACGGTGTGAGACCCCCATGCGCTGAAAATATTGGTGAAGACGATGGTATTCACCACCCCAATCAGATTGGACCGCCTTTATTTTGGCGTCCAGGAGACGCTCCACATGAGCCTGGAAGACATAGAAAATCTGCTCAACATCAGACTTATTCTTGAGGAGATAAATCCAGCAAAAACGAGAATAGTCATCGACAAAGCTAACATAGTATTTGTACGCCCCCCCCCCCCCCCCCCCGAAGAAGCGCGTGCAGGACCCCAAACATCAGTATGTATTAACTCAAGAGGCATAGTAGTAGCATGAGATGACAAAGAATAAGGTAACTGATGACTTTTAGCACGCTGACAAGCATCACACACGAGAGATAATTTGTCTGATGACGAACAAGAAAGCTCATTTGTTCTAACAATAGATTGCACTACATTATTTGATGGATGACCGAGACGCTGATGCCACTGCGATGGAGTGACCTTGACACTAGCGGAGGCGTGACGAGCGGAGGTGGACGACGCTTTGGCAAACGGAATAGGATAGAGCCCTCCACAGCTTCTACCTTGAAGGACGATTCTCCCTGTGGCCTTGTCCTTAACAAAGAAAGCATGACGGTGAAATTCAACAAACACGTCATTATCGGAAACAAGACGAAACACGGAAAGGAGATGTTTGCTAATATGGGGAACATGGAGAACATTTTTTAGATGAAGTGATGAACCGGCTAGATTCGAATAACCAATATGCGAAATCGACAAACCTGAACCATTAGCCACTTGCACTTGATCCTTGCCACCATATCTCTCATAAAGCTGGAGGCGCTCGAGTTCACTCGTCAGGTGATCCGTGGAGCCGGTGTCCAGGTGCCAGTGAGAGTTCTCACCACCACTCGTCGAAGCCGAGTTGCCGGAGCGCTGGTTGTTGGAGCGGTTGTCCTCCGCTGCACGACGACAATCAGGAGCAAGGTGCCCCCAGTAGCCGCAGTAGCCACAGCGTGGGCGCCAGCGTTGGCGACCTCCTCCTCCATTGCGGCCACCGCCGCCATTGCGGCCACTGCCTCCACCGCTGCGGCCACCGCCGCCGTTACCGCCATTGCGGTTGTCGCCACCGTAGGTGTTGCCGCCGCCACGGTTGTCACCACCGTAGGGGTTGACGCCTCCATGGGCGTTGCTGCCGCCTAGATAGGCGTTGTTGCCGCCTCCATAGGCGGTACTGCCCCCGTAGGGGTTGTTGCCCCTGCCAGCGTAGGTGTTGCTGCCACCGTAGCCTCCCCCATAGGGATTGTTGCCGCCTTGGGGGCGATAGCTGCCGTAGCCGCCCTGGGCTGGAGGTGCCGAGCGCGAGGCGGCATTGGCCGACGAGGTCCATCCTTCGGCTTGAGCTTGCTGCGCCTGCAACGCCTCGAAGGAGAGGATATGTGCGTAGAACGTGTGTAGGGCACGGACTGGTTGCCAACGGTGAGCGAAGCCGCGATCGAGTTGAAAGCGGAGCCGAGTCCGGTGATGATGTAGTCGACGAGTTCGTCGTTGGAGATAGGAGCACCAGCGGCGGCCATGGTGTCTGCGAGGGACTTCATCATGTGCATATATTCGGCGGCGGACTTGTCCTCCTTCCGCAAGGTCTGAAGCTGACGTCGGATGTGTCGGACATTCGCGCGGCTGTGGGCGCCGAACATGGCGTGAACAGATGCCCACGCCTCGGCTGCCGTCGTGCACCCGATCAGTTGGCATGCGATGGTTGGCTCCATGGCGCCGAGAAGAAAGCCCAGAACCTTCTGGTCCTGGGTCCACCAGTGGTGGTAGGCGGCGTTGGGGACGGTCACCGCCTCACTGCCTTGCCCCGTGGTGATCTCCTTCGCCGGCGCGGCCGTGGTCGCATCGAGATGTCCATGGAGACCGGCGCCGGAGAGGTTGGGTAGGAGAAGGCCCTTCCACGGCATGAAGTTGCTGTGATCGAGACGCACGGGAACGGAGAGGCTGATCGCGGCGGGGTGGGCGCTGTTGAAGAAGAGGCAAGGGCGCCGAGACTCGCCGACGTGAGAGCGGACGAAGACATCGCTCAGGCCGCGGTGGGAAGCTCGCGGCGGCGCGGAGGTGGACTCCGATCGGATCGCGCGCTGTCGCGGAGAGGGCTCGCGGCGGCGCATGGCTCTGATACCAAGTAAAAATAGATGATTAGGGTTGCGTGAGGTAAACAGCCCTCACGTCTTCATCACTATATATAGATCAGATTACATCGTACATCGTACAATACACGGACTCGTATAGACAGAGTTATACACAGGCTAGATTACTTAACAGTCCCCACCGGGCGCTTTCGCCGCCTGCGCCTCCCGGTGCTCCGCGACCACACCGTCCTCGGCGCAACAGACGGTCTCATTGTACTTGGGGACTGGGAGCACCCAGAAGCTCGTGTCCTCAACCCCTTCACAGGCGACATGCTCCACTTTCCTGAACTGTTTTCGGAAAAATTTGGGGCTGCGGCTGAATTTCGTACCGCAGTGAGCGGCGGTCCTAACTCGACGCTGGTCGTGTGGCGGGACAGGGAATGGCACTCGCTTCTGTATGCTGATCCAACCAGTGCTGAATTTACGGAGGAGGAGACTGGCTTATTCATTATCACTACCATGGTTACCTTCAAAGGGAACATCTATCTTGCCGGTGTGGAAGGATGGGTATTGCAATTCGTCCGACCAGCAGAGCAGTGTTATCATGAGCTTGTGGTTATAGCTCATATATGGCCGGATATGGACGTATATTTAGAGGGAGTTAACATCGGAAGCTCTTATCTCGTTGAGTCTGCCGGGGAACTGCTGCTCATTCGACATGGGGATCAAGCACTGAAAGTTTTCAGAGTCGACGTCGAGCACAAGTTGTTGGAGGAGGTCAAGAGCATTGGCTGCAACGCACTGTTCCTTGGCCGCGAGAGTGTGTGTCAGTGAATGCCGATATGCTTCCGTCCGTCGATGCTAACTGCATATACCTGACTGACTGGGCGGAAACGGGAGTATGGAGAGGGCGCTAGACGCACGTTTTTAACCTAAGGGATGACACGATGGAGATTCTCTTAAATGAGCCGATGCTCCGTTCAAACATCCATCCTAGGGATGTAATGCATGTCCAACAAACTTCTCCACAGGGAGATTTAAGTTATATCTACGGTCCTGCCAACATCCCTCCTGAACAAGCTTCTCCTCGGGACTATGGCTTCTTTGAATCACGTGGGATCTACACTCGAGCCAACAACCATTGTCTCCCCCCTCTCAGTCTCATTCAGGTTCTCCTCGACTACTGCAATGACCATACATGCTTCTAAGACTAATGATGAAGGATGTTACAATAAATCTGGGTCTTACCTTTGTACTATTACTCAGTTCCTAACGTTGAGTACTTGTAGACTTCTTGCCAATGTTGTCAAGAGGGCGAGAGTATTTGCTTGTGTTATCTCTTTCATCGGTGTTTCTCCTTGCATGTAGTACTCAATATATGTTGACTTAGTCATACAACTCCATGTGCAGGTTAGCAGCTGTTCGCTGCTCAATATGTGTTGTGCTCAAAGTATTAGCTTTTATGTGTAGTCTGCCGGGAAAATGAACTTGTGGTTTCACAGTGCATATTAGAAGATCAGAATTTTTTTACAACCATTGGAAATATTACATTTGGGTACAATTTGTATCCAGCATTTTGAAATTTAATTTGGAATGGTTCATATAATTTAATCAAACCAGGAAGAATGTTCAACAAATTTGAATTTTGTTTGAATATAGGAAATTATAACCAGCATGTTAGCTTGGTGCTAGTGCTTCCTGCCATTTCATCTTCACTCCTTGGCTTATAAACAACATGTGAGGAATAGGAGATTAACTACTAGTATATTTTGTTGTTAGAACAGTTACATTTATTTCAGTTAACTCTTGGATTAGTCATATTCTTACATCAGCTCAAGTGTTTTTGTTTATCCATACGGCTTGATGTGCAGCACCTATGTTCATGAATGCTCGTTTCCTATTTCAATTTGGACCATTCAACAACTAGTACCTGTTTCAAACATGAACTAGATGCTGTGTATTTCCTGCTTGTCCGGTATAAACTAGTCCTCTCTAGTTCCGTACAGATGCCTCAGTTGAGCTTTTACATCCTAAACGGACAAGCAGTGTAGTCCTGCTCCTTTCTGGCTCGGTGGAGATGATTCAGCCTTCAGGTTGCTTCATGGGCGAAAATTCAGAGACTTGGTACGGATGAATAGTCTTCAGATTCAGCCTGAAAACACGACAAAGATTGTATGGCTTGGATCTGCCAGTCTGGAGATGGAAATGGAACTCTAATTTTCTTCTAAATTGGACAGAACCTGATGCTCTTTATGTTTCAGGTTGCAAGTGATCCTGACACTGTTTCTTCTACTGAAACCGAACCTTCGACGCTGCCAGCGTACAGATATTTCTTTTCTTTCCAAAATCTAACCTTGTCACTGTAGTACCACAAAAATACAAGTACTCCAAAAGTTGTGACTAATATGCATTAACTTGGGCAGAGATTGTAACGAAACACATACACGTCTTAGTTCACTGAAACCAGCCAATCCATTAAGCAAAAGATGCTCTATTGTAAGGATGAAGTTTTCAGGTTCAGCTAGGAAACACAACAAATAGAGATCAACATGCTGGACATGGAGCTGAAGTGTATTTCTTGCTTGTTCTTGTATGAGCAAAAAGTCACCGAATTAAACTCTACGGGCATGGGACATGGAATATTTTTTAATAAAGTATATCTGCTTAACGAAAGAGACAAATTTTGCTCGAAAAACATTGAGTGCCACAATCAATTTCTCAATGTTTCCCCTCTAAATTTAGAGACAAGTAGGTAACCTTTTATGCAATTGTTTTTCGAAAACTTTGGTCAAAAATTGGGTAAGTAGTGTCAAATTCTGAATTTAGATGGTAACCTATGATATTTTTTAAAACGGGGTAAAGAATGTCATAATATTAGTTTTTGTGGTAAAATGTGTCATTTAGTCTCTCTCTCTCTCTCTCTCTCTCTCTCTCTCTCTCTCTCTCTCTCTCTCTCTCTCTCGCTAGAGCCCCATCTATTAGTGAATAAGAATTTTTCATGAAAATTCTAAAAATTGAGCTCCCAACATTGCATCATAGAGCTTCTAACCCTTTATATTCTTATCTTGTGCAAACTACATTTCGTAAAGACGTCGCACAGAACGCCCTTGGTTTCTTCCTCAATCATAGACTATGAACAGAAAGTTACAGAATCACTAGCTCATCATCGAACTCGATCCATGACAGGAGTAACCATCTTTCTCTAGCACCTAAAATTGGTATTATATATACACTCAAGTGACTCGACCTTTACAAGGATCAAGTTCATCTCTCCACATGCACAACTACAAATCGAGTAACAGCAAGTACAACCCAAATAGAACCCAACACATAAATCAAGTTTGCATTCCACTTTTAGTTTACACAAATTCCCTAACCAGTGTACCGAAAGGGACTGGCAGGATTTTAATGAGGCGACTTGCTGACCTAATATACGTGGAATTTAAATATAAAAAAATTTACACAAATTCCGTGCTGATCCTAGTGTAGCAAAGTGAAAGGGCATTTATTTTTAGACAGCTTAGTACTGATATGAACTCGTACAAACATTGGGAGGGTTTATATAGCTAAGAGTTGTCACGATTCAGACTGCTGTAAATATTGGGAGGGTACAAAAATTGGAACGACCGCGATGCAAAGACAGTCCGGCACTCGCTAGCCCAACTACCCGAACCTAATCCATTCTTTTCCCCAAATCCCAGCCGCCTCCCCCAAAATCCATCACTCCATTGCCGCCCTTCTCCGGCTCCATTCCCCAATCCAAGCTTGCACGTCGCCACCCGCCACACTGACGGTCTGCCAGCAGCGCCTCTCTCGATCCGTGCCCCTCAGCGCTTGTCGAGCTCCCGGGACGCGGCAATGAAGGAGGGGGGCGACTGGAGCAGCGAGAGGAGGCGGCCGCACGGCAGCACCAAGTTCGGCGGCCGATCCATTATTCCGGACTGGGCTTCGCTTCCACCGGAGCTTGTCGAGGGAATCGCCGACCGCGTCCTTTCCACCACCGGCGGCGTCGACGCGTACATGGACATTGCTGAAATTTTGGTGTTGGGTTGTACTTGGGCCACAGCCTGAAAAGCCCAACTACTAAATTCGAAATTCCATTTGGCCCATGTGCATGTGGCTGGCTGTGTACGTGACTAAACTTTAGTCCCATACTGCTAGTTGGGAGTGAGCTGCACCACTTTATATAGCGAGCTGTTTCACTACTAGCATGAGGTGTTGGCTGTAAAGAGAAAGGAAGCATTCCACACGCGCTCCTCCTCCTCGCTCGCCTCGCTTCGTTTCGTCACGACACGCCGCGGGTTGCGGGAATGAGCCGAGTCGATGCCTATATTTTTGCAGTCCGGGAAATTTACCGAGTCATTGATTAGTAATTAACGGACGCGTTAATTGTCTTGCCGTTTCCGATTCTTCTGGATCGTGGAGACGTTACCGACTCGGTCGTGGGCCGCGCCCACGTTCTACCCGACCTGCACTATATATGCAGAGGAAAACCCTAGCCGCAAATACACGCAACACATGGTCGCTCGCCGCCCTAGTTCCAGAACCTTGCGCCGCCGTCTTCCAAGTCTTCTCCATCCTGTCTTCCGGCGTGCACCGGTTGAAGGGACAGCAGGCCTCCGGAACCCCGCCTCTTTTGATCATGATCCTGTACGGGAGAGGGGCGATCAGGTTTTTGGGGAGCGCACTCGCGCGACTGCTGGCTTCGAGTTCTTCCCCAACGACGACTTCTTCCCCGACATCGCCAACCTCTTCATCGACGACATGGGCGACACCGGGACAGCTGCTACTACAGCCGCTGCAACGTATGTCATCTTGACCTTCTTGTTCGATATGCTACTAGAGTTCCTGCTTGTGGTAGTTGCTCTAGATTCGTTCGGTTTGTCTACGGTTTTAGTAGAACGCATGATTAGTTTAATTCCTATTATTCTAGTCATGATTTGTTTATTGTATTCGTGGATTAAATCTACTGCTAAATTGCTAATTATTCAACAATCAAAAACCTGATTATAGGCAATTTGTATCGCCTGGCTTTCTCGCGTCGACGAAGCCGTTTCCCTTCAAAGGTGTCCTGTACAAACGGTGGCGCATGAGAGCAGTCTACTGGTTTCAGAACAGTAACTGCTATGCTGCCACCAAAGGCAAACCTGAGGGCGAGCTTAATCCTGAACAACAGGAAGCTTTTGAGAAGCTCGATACTCTGTTTAAGAGTGCCCTTCTGAGTATCCTTGACGATTCCATCGTGGATTCGTATATGTCCTTTGACACGGCAAGGATATGTGGGATGCGCTCGAGGCCAAATTTGGGGCCTCGGACGCTGGCAGCGAGTTGTACGTCATGGAGCAATTCTATGACTACAAGATGACTGATGAGCGTTCTGTTGTACAACAGGCTCATGAGATACAGTCGCTCGCAAAGGAACTTGAGCACTTCAAGTGTAACTTACCGGACAAGTTTGTCGCCGGTGGCATTATCGCCAAGCTTCCATCTTCATGGAGCAACTTTGCTACTTCTCTGAAACACAAGAGACAAGAGTTTTCCGTTTCGGATCTCATTGGGTCGCTTGATGTGGAAGAGAAGGCGAGAGCGAAGGATACACGTGCTCGAGTTGCTGAGGCTGGTTCTAGTGCCCATGTGGTACAGAAGAAGAATTACCAGCCGCCCCACAAGTCCAAATTTAACAAGGGTAAATCTGGGGTAAAGGCAAGTCTGATGATAGGCACAAGCCGTCACATCTACCAACTTCAAGAAGAACAACAATAAACCGAGGAAGGGATCATGCCATGTTTGCGGTGATCCAAATCACTGGGCACCTCGTTGTCCCAACCGCCATGAGCTGCGCACATCTGAGAACAGCGGCAAGACTGCCAATGTTGTCATTGGCGACACTGAGATGAAGGATTCTGGGTACGGATATTTCCTACCATCCTTTCAGTTTGTCATTCTCCTGAATGGTTGATTGACACTGGTGCCAATGTACATGTTTGTGCTGATGCCTCCATGTTTTCTTCTTACCAGGTCACAGGGACTTCTCCCGTGCTGATGGGGAAAACTCACATGCTTCTGTTCGTGGTGTTGGTACGGTCGATCTGAAGTTTACTTCGGGGAAGACCGTGCGCCTGAAGAACGTTCATCATGTGCCCTCCATCAATAAAAATCTCGTCAGCGGTTCGCTACTATGTCGAGATGGTTATAAGTTGGTTTTCGAGTCCAATAAAGTTGTAATATCCAAGTATGGACAATTTGTTGGTAAAGGCTATGAGTGCGGAGGCTTGTTCCGCCTATCTTTGTCAGATATTTGCACTAAAGTTATTAATCATTTTGCCATGAAATTGAGTCTAATATTTGGCATTCACGACTTTGTCATATTAACTTTGGTAGCATGACGCGGCTAGCTAGTTTGGATTTAATTCCGAAATTCACTACTGTCAAAGGTTCCAAGTGTCAAGTATGTGTGCAAGCTAAGCAACCTCGCAAGTCCCATAAGACTGCGGAGGAAGAGACTTGGCACCACTGGAACTTATACATTCAGATATTTGTGAGATGAATGGCGTTTTGACAAAAGGCGGAAAGAAATATTTCATGACGCTTATTGATGACTCCACTAGATATTGTTATGTGTATCTTCTGAAAACAAAAGATGAGGCTTTAAACTATTTCAAAATCTATAAAGCTGAAGCAGAGAACCAACTTGATCGAAAGATTAAAAGATTAAGGTCTGATCGTGGTGGAGAGTATTTTTCCAATGAGTTTGATTTGTTTTGTGCGGAACATGGTATAATCCATGAGAGGACGCCTCCCTACTCGCCTCAGTCAAATGGAGTGGCTGAGAGAAAGAACCGAACTCTAACTGATTTGGTTAACGCCATGTTAGACACTTCGGGTCTCTCCAAGGCATGGTGGGGGGAGGCTTATTGACAGCTTGTCATGTCCTAAACCGAGTTCCCACAAAAAGAAAACTGTTTCTCCATTTGAGGAATGGGAAAGGAAAAATACGAGACTCTCTTACTTTCGTACTTGGGGTTGTTTGGCGAAAGTCAATATACCAATTCCCAAGAAGCGCAAGCTTGGACCAAAAACCGTGGATTGTGTTCTTCTGGGCTATGCTTTTCATAGCGTTGGTTATAGATTTTTGGTAGTAAAATCTGAGGTATCCGACGTTAATGTTGGTACGATTATGGAGTCGAAGGATGCGACTTTCTTTGAGGATATTTTCCATGAAGGATATGCCTAGCTCATCAAATCAGGAGATACCTAATACATCTAGTCAGGAATTGGTTGATATTCCTGATCCTACCATTTCGATAGAACACACTGATAATCCTGTGGAGGATGACAATGAAGTTCCTGTTAGGAGCAAGAGACAGAGGACTGCAAAGTCCTTTGGTGATGATTTCATTGTGTACCTTGTGGATGACACACCCAGTACCATTTCAGAAGCTATGCATCTCTTGATGCTGACTACTGGAAGGAAGCTGTCCGTAGCGAGATGGATTCCATCTTGGCTAACGGAACCTGGGAAGTCACTGATCGTCCTTATGGGTGTAAACCTGTAGGATGTAAGTGGGTGTTCAAGAAAAAGCTTAGGCCTGATGGTACTATTGAGAAGTACAAGGCGCGGCTTGTGGCCAAGGGTTATACCCAGAAAGAAGGTGAAGACTTCTTTGATACTTACTCACCTGTGGCTAGACTGACCACGATTCGAGTGCTACTTTCATTGGCTGCCTCGCATGGGCTTCTCGTTCATCAAATGGACGTGAAGACAGCTTTCCTAAATGGAGAGTTAGACGAGGAAATTTACATGGATCAGCCCGATGGTTTTGTAGTACCTGGTCAGGAAGCAAAGGTGTGCAAGTTGTTGAAGTCTTTATATGGCCTAAAGCAAGCTCCTAAGCAATGGCATGAAAAGTTTGAAAGAACTTTGACTGCTGCAGGTTTCATTGTAAACGAATCTGACAAATGTGTGTACTATCGCTATGGTGGGGGCGAGGGAGTTATTCTCTGTCTGTATGTCGATGACATACTGATCTTTGGAACCAACCTTGATTTAATCAAGGAGGTTAAGGATTTCTTATCTCGTTGTTTTGAGATGAAGGATCTAGGAGTAGCTGATGTTATCTTGAACATCAAGCTGCTGCGAGATGGTGATGGTGGGATTACACTGCTTCAGTCTCACTATGTGGAAAAGGTATTAAGTCGTTTCGGGTATGACGACTGTAAACCCTCTCCGACACCATATGATCCTAGTGTGTTGCTTCGAAAGAACCAACAGACTGCTAGAGATCAACTGAGATATTCTCAGATTATTGGCTCGCTTATGTATTTGGCTTGTGCCACGAGGCCTGACATCTCTTTTGCTGTAGCAAGTTGAGCCGGTTTGTTTCTAATCCGGGAGATGATCATTGGCATGCGCTCGAGAGAGTTATGCGTTATTTAAAAGGCACTGCGAGCTATGGAATTCACTACTCCGGGTATCCAAGGGTACTGGAGGGTTATAGTGATTCCAATTGGATATCTGATGCTGATGAGATTAAGGCCACGAGTGGTTATGTGTTTACACTCGGTGGTGGAGCTGTTTCCTGGAAGTCTTGCAAGCAGACCATCTTAACGAGGTCAACTATGGAAGCAGAACTCACAGCATTAGACACAGCCACTGTTGAAGCAGAGTGGCTTCGAGAGCTTTTGATGGACTTACCTGTGGTTGAAAAACCAATACCCGCTATCCTTATGAACTGTGATAATCAAACTGTGATTCACAAGATTAAAAGTTCTAAGGATAATATGAAGTCATCAAGGCATGTGAAGAGGAGATTGAAATCTGTCCGAAAATTAAAGAACTCCGGAGTCATTGCGTTGGATTATATCCAAACGTCTAAGAATTTGGCAGATCCCTTCACAAAGGGTTTATCACGTAATGTGATAGATAGTGCATCGAGGGAGATGGGTTTGAGACCCACGGTATGAGTTGTCCACAGTGGTAAACCACTCTATGTGATCGGAGATCCCGTGAATTAGAAGTGGGTGACAAGCTGTTGGACAGCTGAGAGGAGAGTATCCTTATATTTTACCATCCCACTCCGTAAGATGCAATACTCTCCTAATCTGCATGGCAGGTTGATATTTATCTTAATGTATTCCAAGTGGCTTACTTTTATAAGCGGAGATGTTGTCCTGCAGAACATCTCTTGAGGAATACACCTATATGAGTCTGACTGTTAAACGTCGTGGTCTATGAGAGTTGGGTGCTCTCTAGTAAACTCATGAAAGGTCTCGGAGTATGACGTATAAGCTCCAAACCGCGGGGAAGCCTTGCGGCAGCCCAGTATCGGTAAGGATTTGTGTGAAACTAGTTTGCAGCAAACTTGTAGTTCAAGGCATAGTCCACTATCTAAGTTGTGATCTAGTGTAGCATAAGTTCTAAGTGGAAGTTCAACTTAACAGTCTCCACTAAACACCGGTATATAAAACAATGTTTTGGAACAGAAGCGGTATAATGTGCCAATGAGACTTTGTGGGGGATTGCTGAAATTTTGGTGTTGGGCTGTACTTGGGCCACAGCCTGAAAAGTCCAACTACTAAATTCGAAATTCTCATTTGGCCCATGTGCATGAGGCTGGCTGTGTACGTGACTAAACTTTAGTCTCATACTGCTAGTTGGGAGTGAGCTGCACCACTTTATATAGTGAGCTCTTTCACTACTAGCATGAGGTGTTGGCTGTAAAGAGAAAGGAAGCATTCCACATGCGCGCTCCTCCTCCTCGCTCGCCTCGTTTCGTTTCGTCACGACATGCCGCGGGTTGCGGGAATGAGCCGAGTCGATGCCTATATTTTTGCAGTCGGGAAATTTACCGAGTCATTGATTAGTAATTAACGGACGCGTTAATTGTCTTGCCGTTTCCGATTCTTCTGGATCGTGGAGACGTTACCGACTCGGTCGTGGGCCGCGCCCACGTTCTACCCGACTGCACTATATATGCAGAGGAAAACCCTAGCCGCAAATACACGCAACACATGGTCGCTCGCCGCCCTAGTTCCAGAACCTTGCGCCGCCGTCTTCCAAGTCTTCTCCATCATGTCTTCCGGCGTGCACCGGTTGAAGGGACAGCAGGCCTCCGGAACCCGCCTCTTTTGATCCTGATCCTGTACGGGAGAGGGGCGATCAGGTTTTTGGGGAGCGCACTCGCGCGACTGCTGGCTTCGAGTTCTTCCCCAACGACGACTTCTTCCCCGACATCGCCAACCTCTTCATCGACGACATGGGCGACACCGGGACAGCTGCTACTACAGCCGCTGCAACGTATGTCATCTTGACCTTCTTGTTCGATATGCTACTAGAGTTCCTGCTTGTGGTAGTTGCTCTAGATTCGTTCGGTTTGTCTACGGTTTTAGTAGAACGCATGATTAGTTTAATTCCTATTATTCTAGTCATGATTTGTTTACTGTATTCGTGGATTAAATCTACTGCTAAATTGCCTAATTATTCAACAGACATGAGGGCCGTCTGCTCAACCTGGCGCTTTGCCATCGCCAAGCCATCTCCGCTCGCCGCGGTAGACGACCTCCATTTCCGCCCGCGGCACTGGGTCATGCTCGACCTGCAACCTGATGACAAACACGGGGACGATCGCCTCTTCTCCACATCCCCACCGGGCGTTTCCGCCGCCTGCACCTCCCGGTGCTCCGCGACAACTTCGTCGCCGGTGCTACCGACAGTCTCCTCGTGCTCGGGGACATGTATCCACCGCACTGGGCTCGTGTCCTCAACCCCTTTACAGGTGACATGCTCCACTTCACGCCGGCGTTGCCTCAACATTTTAGGTATACCTCGGTGGACGGAGGCTCTCATTCAACGCTCTTCTTGCTGAGATGGGGCAAGTTGTTATGGGCTGCCCCCAACAGCGTTTCTTTTACAATGAAGTACATTGAGAGGTACTTGATTAGCATTGTTTACTTCCAAGGCGACGTCTATTGTGCCGATGCGCGTGGTCGTGTATTCAAGTTGGAGATGACAGAGGGAGATGACAGCCAGGGGGATGACAGCGAGGCAGATGATAATGATGAGCTCGTGGTCATAGCCGAGGTGTCGCCGGATGGATATGACAGTGAGGGATCTGACAGCGAAATGCGTTCTTCTCTCGTAGTGTCTGCTGGGGAACTGCTGCTAGTTCGCCATGTGGATCAAGCTTTGAAAGTTTTCAGAGTCGACGTCAAGCACAAGTTGTTGGAGGAGGTCAAGAGCCTCAGTGGCCGCACGTTGTTCCTCGACCAAGAGAGGTGTGTGTCTGTGTATGCAGGTAACCTTCCGTCCGTTGACAGAGATTGCATATACCTGTTAGATTGTAAATACATGCCCATGTTAGATTTTGAAGACGAGTGCGACATGTGCTTAGATTTGGGATACAAGTGCAACACGTGCGTAGATTTGGGATACAAGTACAGCATGCGCATGTATAACCTAAGAGGTGACATGGTGGACATTATCTCCGACAAGGACTTTCGTGCTCGACCTTTCAGCCTTGTTCAGGTTCTCATGCGGTACTGCGACGTTCTTCCCAAATTGTAAAGGTTATGAAAATAAACCCTTGGTGCTAGTGCCTCGTGCCACCTCACCTGGTGAGTAGTAGATTAAGTAGTAGGGTTTTCCATGTTGCAACAGTCATATGTACTATTTTGGTTATCTCATTCATCTGTTATATTCTTGAATTGCTCGACTGATGTTGTTTATCAGTTGTTCATGAACGCTTATTTCAGTCCGTGTTCTGATAATGTGGTATTGTACTCAAAGTATTGCCTTGTGTGTCTGGTTACATCCTTAATGTACCATCGAATACAAATTTCTCAATACCTATGAACTGACTTTCAATCCGGTTATACAGTGGTTAACGGGAAAAATATCTACTTATGCTGTATTTCACCAAAACAAGTAGTATCAGGCTCCGAGTTATTCTGAATGATATTGACTCGGTTTCAATCAGAAGAAGAGGCAACAGTTTTAGGCTCAATTTGAACTGACTGCATTATCTAGTAAAGTTTTTCAGGCTACAAGAGGATGGATGCCGGTGGTTCATCGACCGGCTCTAAAGGTTGGGGCACGCGTGCTGCTGCCTCTTTTCCTGCTTGTAGCTTTGTTTTTATGGGAACTAGGGCAGTTGTCTTTGTAGGTGCAAACGGAAAAACTTAAGTGTGTCTAACAGCCCTAACAGGTATGAAAAATAAACTTGTGGTTTCACAGTGCATATGAGACCATTAGAAATTGTTCACAGCCATTGAAAATATTACATTGGGTTGCAAACTTTTGTATCCGGTATTTTGGAATTTAATTCAGAATTGGTCCATATAATTTAATCAAATATGGATTTTTTTTACCAAATTTAAATTTTGTTATTATAACCAGCATGTTGCGTTGGTTTATAAACAACATGTCAGGAGTAGGAGATTAAGTATTAGTATATTTTCTTGTTGGAACAGTTATGAGTTATCTCTATCATACACTCAAGTGATGTTGTTTGTCCATACCGCTTGATGTGCAGCAGCTGTGTTCATGAATGCTTGTTTTAGTCGATTGTCTGACAATGTAGGCTTGTTGCAAGGTTCTGATTTATTTTGCATACTGGCTTCCAACCCTTAATTCTCAGTCCTTCATTCTTCTGTACTGCAATGCTAGTCTATATTTCACTGGAAAAAGCAGTATCAGGTTCCGAGGTAACGGAAATGATATGCATTGGGTTCAATCGTTGAACAGTTAACAGGAAAAACAACTAATGTCAGGTTTCGTGGTAACCTGAATGATATGAACCAGGTTCAACAATAGGAGCAGTAAACAGTTTCAGGCTCGAATCTAAGAGACGCCATTTCAGTCAATTCATGTTCTTGTTTGTGTTGGTTTGGTGGACCATCTATATATGCAGCTGCAAGTAATGGTAGATTTACTATGTTCCCTGAACCTTGAGCCGTTTCACTTGCAACGTCCCTGACCTTTACTCGCATCCCCCAACGAAATGTTGCTCGGTCTCTGTTACTAGTGTTGTGGAAACTGGATCCTATTGTGTGGTCTATTTTGCAGACAAAAGAGGCAAACCACGAATCTCCATATGCCTCGATTTGCAGCGTTATTCATGAATGCTAGTTTCAGTCCATCTTCAGTCAATTTATGCTTGTTGCAAGCTGATTTCCTTTTGTTGTGAACTGACTTTCCAATCCGTTAAATCTCTGTCTAAATTTTTCTACGGAAGTGTTTTACGTACAATGTTCTCTGTACGACGGATGTACGACGCAACGTGGATATATCCGACTCCTTTAATCCCTCCTCTGCTGATACAACCAAGTGAATCGATGCATGTGGGATGCATGTGTAGCTGTGTGTCGTACGAAAATCGTACAGAAAACGTCGTACGTGTAGCATCGCTCATTTTTCTTTACTAGTAGTATGCCCGTGCGTTGCAACGGTTGAGATATATCTATGTGATGTATACTCTTACAAAGTAAGTTTTCGTTGGTGTGGCCACAACGTATCACAGAAACTGGCCAGTTTCAGCATGTCCACGACACACTAAGCGGTGCGCCTACACACACATTTGTCGCCATCGCCACCTCACCCTACTTCACCAAGTCATTCGCCTCCCTTCTGATAAACCGTTGGGGAGGAGTTTTGGTGCAGATGATCAGCACTCGTTCAATCATCCGCTTCAAAGCTTCATCGAGGAATTCTCATCAAATTAGCTATATAACATTCAACTCCCAAAAAGATACACAAATCTGGATAATATCAACAAAATTATTATTGAGCTGAACTGGATCTCGTTAACACTAAAATCAAGTCGTTCAAATTTAAGAATATATCTTTTCCAGACACAAAGATTTGTCATGTACACCGTGTGATTTGCTTATTGGATATTTAAAATTTACTGTGCGCAAATTAACATATATTCCTAATCAAAGATTTTACAAAAACATTATATGCATTCTGTGAGGAGATATTATGCGCTTCTGGTTCAAATCTTAATGTTCATTGGGCATACATAACTCAGCAAAATGCACAAAACTTTACACATTTTTTTCCTTGGTGATTGAAAGCTCTTCGGTAAGTCCACTGAGCATCCATCACTCCCACTCTTCCTTGCTCCCGCAGCTGAGGACTTGCATCCAAAACCATCCCCACTCCATGCTTTCTGAAGCTCCTCTCCATGGCGCAGGCCGCCTGCTCAAATCTTGCACTACTGCCACTGTTGTCTCTCGACGCCGCAATGAAACTTGGCGTCAGGTGGATATGGTTTCTTCTTGAGAATGTAGCACTTGGCAGATTGCGGTACAGATTATGAAAAGGATTGCATCCAGGCTAAATGGATGGTACCTCGTTTTAGCGTCAGCGGTTGTAACCCTGAGCGATCTGATCCTGAAACAAATTGGTTCAGAAAAAAATTATTGTGTAGAAGGAAGAACTACTTTTTGGGAAGCACTTCACCTTAATTAAGATTCACGCAGTTCATGTATCAGTCATGCGAGGAAAGTTAGGTTATACGGGTAAGTACGACCGATGGAATCTAACAAAGGTTAAGTGCATAGTTCTCTTTCTAGAATGAAGTATGTAATTTTGCTCTTCTATTGTACAGTAATATGTAGCTGCAATTTCTTAACACGATTCAAAAAAATTGAAAAAAAAACACTAAAATGTGACATCACTATAAAAAGAGCAAGTTAACATTGCACAATAATTCAAGTAAATTGGTACGAAGGCAGGTTTACCATCAGAGAACACAACTTCAGCCATGAGTGAGAATATATGTTTCGGGAATGCATATATATGGCCATAAATATATATTGTTCTCAGAAACAATTCATAAACAAAATCTTATGGAGGAGTTGTAGTTTTAACTTGCTCTTATTTTCATTTATGGGAAACGAACCCGGAATAAATAAGACCTGTAGGGCGGGGAGATCTAATCATCAACTCCAGCATCATGTGACAAAGTGCTATTTGCAACTGTTTATTTCAAAAAATAAATTAACTGATGATCAACTCTTGTAATACGGTTACCCTGGCCATTGGCCATTCATGTACACACCGGCGCATGAGTAGGTCATACCGATCTCGATCACAGTCCACACCTTCTTTGCATCCTCTTTTGCTGCAGAAAGTGCAAACCGCAGTCCTGCATACAGAGAGGAAAGTCAATGAACAACTTTCATTCATTGATCTGGTCTCAATGGCATTAGAATACACACACATGCATAATGCAAAGCATATAAAATTCAGCTCGTATTTGTAAATTTCATCTCAGCCACCTTTCTCCATTATTATTTATACTGAAACTGAACAATATATAATTAAGTTGGCACAAGTAAAAGTTAATTCAGCCACTTTCATGCAGTAAAATAAGTTGCAGTGAAACTGGATAATTTCCTGAGGTGCTCTTTCTAGTGCACTGCTACCCTACTATCATGGAAAGGATTCACGACCTAACTCTTCCTTTCAAAAGATACCAAGTACTCTGTCAGTCTAAACATGAACCACCATTTGCTTCATCAGCAACTGCATACAGACGTAAGAATTGCACAGTCTCCTCTACCATTTGCTTCATCAGAAGCATGCACTTTCCACACAAGGCCAGAGATCGGATTTACAGCAGCCAGACCATAATTTTTCAGTCAGAGTACACATCTCCAAGAAAATATTCAGACAAAATTCTAACCACCAAGAGACCAATTAGATCCACCGAATAGAAACAGATCATCCGAGTTACACAAGTAAGAAAATAGCAGAACCGAATCACCTCACCTCACCTCTACGTCGGTGACGAATTTGTGCAGCAGGAACACCAGCGCCGACGCAGCCATGACCACGCAGGACAACTTGATACGGTTCAGCCTAACCCTGGCGCCGTCAACAAACACTCCCCTCCCGCAGGAGCGCCTAGTACGCTTCAGCCACCCACACGGGGCGGCGGCGCCAGAGGACCCCATGACGAGGGCGTTGCAGGAAATAGCATCGCGCTCGGGCATAGATGTGAAGAGCCAGAGCCCCTTCATGTCAGGGAGGAGGCGCGCGAGAGCGTTGCAGGTGAAAAGCATTGCGTCGAACAGGCCGCGCCCAAGGGGAGGCGGACGGACCTTGCGTAGGCGGTGAGGAGGTGGTGGGCGGCAGGTGCGTGCGAGTCCGGAGGATGAGGCATTCGATGGCGGCGTAGATGCGGGCTCCATCGCGGCTGCCGGTGGTCGAGGAGAGGAGGTTGGCGTAGTGGACGAGGAGCCCTTCGGCGGTGGGCTTGTGGGCGCGGTTCACGTCAATGGCGACCTCGAGGTAGCAACCGTGAGCCGGGAGGTCGTCGCAGGCGGGCGCGCAGGCGCCGGGCGCGTCAATGGTGCCCTCGAACCGGAAGCCATGCCCCGGGCCAGAACCCTAGCAAGGCGGCAGAAAACTCAAAGCGGGCGGCAGGATGGAGGCTGTGGTGGGGAAAGATGAGGCGGCGACGCCCGAACCCTAGGTGGCGGCGGCGGGGGATTTTCTTCATGGGACGCAGGGGAGCGAGCGCTGGCCTGCGCGGGGGATTTTGTGCGGAGAAGAGACCCAGACCGTGGCGGCGCTCCGAGGACTGGGCGCTTCTCCCCGGTCTGTGGTGGATGGCGACCGAAGTGAAAATGCACGGCGGGACTGCAGGGCAAAACGCACGACGGGACTGCGGCCCCAGGAGAGACCGAGATGAGAGAGACGATGGAGAGAGGAAATGTGTTGTACAATTGAGCCGAATGCCGACTGATGTGCGTAATTAACGGAGCGTTTAATTTCGGTCGCCAGCGAAAATAGCGTCGGGAAACCTGGACGACGAAGGACGACAGGTTGGACGAAACGGAGTGGCAGAATGTGGAACCAAATTCTTCTTTTAAATAGGAGAGACTGTAATGGCTGGCTGCATTTCACCGAAATAAGCAGTATCAGGTTCCAAGGTAACCGGACTGATATGCATATTGGGCTCAACACAGTTTTAGGTTCCAGTTGAAGTGCCCGTTTCAGTAGAATGCATGGCCATCTTCATGGCTTGCTGTACCATCTGCGTGCAACACCAAGTCATGGCAGTTTTATTTCGTTTACTGAACTTGAACCTGTTCCATCCCTGTCATGCTTCGATCTCTACATCATTTGCGAGATGTGCCAGAAAGGGAGGCCGGTCGGGACGCCTCTACCTCCGGCTGACCGTGATGCTGCCCCTACACCACCCATTGGCCACCCGAGCCCGCCGACTTGGCCTCCCTGAATCCGACCGTTGTCGCCCGCACGAGCCGACCACCACAATGCGAGCAAGGATAACCTTCGACCCCCGACCAAAGTAGTAGTTACATAGGGTTTCCTTTCAAAAAAAAGTAGTTACATAGGGTTTAGGAGAAATACATTCCATCGTATTTGATGTCTTCATAAACAATTTTAAATTTAAAATATGCTTATGATTATTTTATTAGATCAATATTAACTTGATAAATCTACATAATATTTTGTAAAATCCAACAATGAAACATTGATAGAACACATAGCATGGCCCAAAGAAATAAATACCATCAGGCTGCCCAACAAAAAAAAATCAATGCCGTCGGAACGACCGCAATGTAAAAGACTATCCGAGTACCTGACCTTTCCATTCCTCCCGTCCCGTAGTACGCTCATTTCTTCCCACAAATCCCAGCCGCCTCCCCCAAATCCATCCGTCCATTGCTGCCCTAGTCCAGCTCCGTTCCCCCAGCCAAGCTTGCTCCGTCGCCACCCACCACAGATCCGCAACCCAGCGCCGATCTAGACTGCGTGCTTGCTCGTGGTACTTCGCAAGGACAAGCCGCCGACCGGTAGCGCGACCATGAAGGAGGATGGGGACTGGAGCAGCGAGAAGCGGCGGCCGGACGGCAGTACCAAGACCTGTTGTAGGGTTACATGGTTTTTGGTCAGCCCGTTAAAAACATTATAAGGGCCATGGCTAGGGGTAGAGGTCCTGCTAGAGATGCTCTAAGTTAGGCCATTGTCGCAAAAAAATCTTTAATGAGGAAGATTTAACTTTATGGTCCACACGTACGTCAAAGCCCATATAAGTAGAAACGGGTAAATCAACATAATCATGTAGCCTAACAAACTTAAGGCATGCCAAAATGAGCAGTAGCTTTCAACAATAGTGGAGTCCTACGACGCGTCGTGATCCCAAAAACCAGCTATCGTGAGTTGTACTCCAATAGCTAATTGGATCTAATCTTATCTATGAGATTGGAATTTCGAAATCTAATCTAATCTAAGGAACCGATCCGATCTTTAATCGAAACCGGGTGCCGCCCCCGAGGAGAGAAGAGATCTCCCCGGGGGCGGCGCGCGATGCGGAAGTGGTGGAAGTCCTAAGATCGGCGTCGTGAGACTAACCGCTCTGATACCATGAAGAAATTGTAGAACCCTAAATTTTGTGAGTTGTATTGATCTGTCCCTCGTGGGGTTTATATGGAGGTACAAAGGGGTAAAGGATTAGAGTACAAGGCAAGTTATACTAGGTTTAAATCGAGTCTATCTCTAACTCTAAATACACCAATATCTCTACGTTTATACTCTAAAAAGGTAAGCCGGCCACTGCGGGTATCCATCGCCAACGAAGACCCCGGGGAAGATAATGCTCGTCTTGGGCTTGGCCTTCACCATCTCGCCGACGGAGACCCTCATGAAGATGTCGTTCATCACGTCCTTCACCAACTCACTCACGTCGACTAGGACCGGCCCAAACGCCGACATCATCCTGAAGATGTGAGTCACAAGTCTCGCTGCCTCCTCCTCTCTGACGGGGCGGAAGGCGAAGGACCGGACGCGCTCGGCTAAGGAGATGCTCTGGCCGCCGACAACGGTGGTGCCGTATTCGGGCCGGTCGGTGAAGGTGGCGCTGTGGACCTCCACCACCTCTCTGGCCGCTTCGGCGGAGGAGAGCACCAACGTCTGGGCGTGGCCGAGGCGGAGGAGCATCACGGGGCCATGCCGCTGGGCGAGCCCGTGCATGGCCTGGTGCGGCAGAGCGCCGAGCAGGTTGTGCATGTTGCCGATTACCGGCAACGTCCATGGGCCCGGAGGCTGCAGCTTCAGGCGTCTCAGCTTGAGCTTAACGAGTATTGTGGTGATGAGAGCGAGGAGGAAGAGGAAAGTGCAGGAGCGCACGAGCTGAATGGGGTCGGTTTCTTTCATTGGAGCTGGCTGATCGATGAATCGATTCTCGACAGGTACAAGTAATGCATATCGATACCAAGGAATCGATCTTGGCTGGCGGGCGTTGTTAGTGAGCTTAATAATTTAATTACGGTTTATTGTTTTTGTAACTAGAGCTTGACCTGGTATGTAATTGGCTAGCTATTCAACAGCTAGCGTAAGGAGATTAAACTTAGTTTTGCCGATTCTCACTAGATTTAAAAAAATTAAGTCTCAGCTGATTTGTAACAAGTGCAGCTTTAGTTTAGTGAAAAGTATGATTCATGGTTTGAAAAAAAGAAAGGGTCGTGATGAGAGTCCCCAGGGGATCCCCCGCATCCCGCACGTGACACGTGTTCCTTCCCCCACCCCCTCATGCCAACGCTCTTAAACGCCCGCCCCTGTTTTTCTGAAGCAACTCTCGCATGACCCCTCGTCCTCGTCTCCCCACCGTCTCTGCACTCTCGCGTGGTCACCGTCTTGCAGCAGCGACGGCGCTGGCGGTCGGCCTGCAAGATCACCGACGGGGAGCGGCCATGGCTTGCAGCATCAGCATCTACGGCTTCCAACACGGCGCCCGCCATTTGTAGCATCGAAGTCGGTCACATATGGTAGCCATTGTCTTACTTGCTTCCCGCCTCCTAAGCTATAGGTGCGCCATGACTTTGCGGCATGGCGACGACAGCCTAAAGCATTCCACGTTTAGCTTGAATCCCTAAAATTTCTGCTAAAACCTGTATGTGGTTTTGCATCAAAGTAAGAATTTTTTTGCTACAAATACTACTAAGGGATTTGCATCTCCCGAAGAAAAATTGCATCATACCAAGATTTTTTTTGCTATAACCGTTATATGGATTTGCTTCGAAAGGAAAAAAAATCTGATACAAATATTCTAATTGCACCTCATGAAGAAAATTTGCATCATATAAAAGAAGATTTTTCCTACCACAGAACACCGTTCTTGGAATTTGTACCATGGCTTTGTCTAGCATTTCTTTCACCGTTAATATTTTTTCGTTTATAGTTGGTCAAACATTGAAAAGTTTGACTTTGAAAAAACTCAGAACGCGAACTAAATAAAAACAGAGGGAGTATTAATAAATGCTAGACTAATTTGTCTGGATTTTTCTAAGATGTAGACTAAATCCAAACGGAGGAGAAGAACATGGAAGAAAGTTAGCAGTCTATTTTTTGTTTAATATAGAAAATAACAACGAAAAATCGGGATCACCTTTTCACACAAAGGAAGCACCATTACAACAGGAGAAAACACAAAGGGTGCCTCGTCAAAGCCACATTACAAGAGGGTCTATCTAAAGCTAGAAAGACCAAGCACAGTAGGCTGAAAGGGCGTCCAACATAGTCTGTCCAAGTAATCGGCTGAAAGGGCGGCCGTTGCAAAGGTCAAACCTGTACATGTTCACGCGTTCCTCATACGGGTACGCGTCATCGCCTCCCTTCGCTATCTTCTCCCCCCCCCCCCCATCCAAGCTTGCTCCGTCCCCACCCACCACACGGACGGGGATCCCAGCGCTGGTTTCGATCCCGGCCCCTCTCCCGCGCGAGCCCCGAGGCGGCGTGCTCAAAGTGCTTGCCGAGCACCCGGCCGGGGCACGACAATGAAGGAGGGAGGCGACTGGATCAGCGAGGGGCACGGCAGCACCACCTCCGAGGACCGAGCCATCATCCCGGAATGGGCTTCGCTTCTACCGGAGCTTGTCCAAAGCATCGCCGACCACGTCCTTTCCACCACCGCCGGCGTCGACGCATACATGGACATGAGAGGTTGAGAGCCGTTTGCCCCAGCTGGCGCTCTGCCATCACCAAGCCATCTCCGCTCGGGGCGGTGGCCGATCTCCTTTTCCGCCCACGGCACTGGATCATGCTCGACCTGTGGCAACGTACCGACGACACACGACTCTTCCTCCACAACCCTACCGGGCGCTTCCGCCGCCTGCGCCTCCCGGTGTTCCTCCACCACACCTTCGCCGGTGCCTCAGACGGTCTCCTCGTGCTCGGGGACAGGTATTCGTCATCGCGCACGGCTCACGTCCTCAACCCCTCTCTACAGGTGACATGCTCGACTTCACCGCGGAGATACCTCGACATATTAACACAAACGTAGCGTATACCTCGGTGAACGGAGGCTCTCATTCGACGCTGATCTTGCAGAAAGGGGGCACAATGTATTTTGCTACTCCAACCAGCGAAATCTTTACAGACAAGTTCCCCAATGCATCTTCCTTCTTTGTTAGCATTGTTAACATCCAAGGCAACGTCTATTGTGCCAATCTGGATGGATGTGTATTCAGGTATGTCTCACCAGCTCGTGCTCATAGCCGACGTGTCGCCGGAGTACACATATGTGGGTCAATATACACCGGGAGATGGTTCTTATCTCGTGGAGTCTGCTGGGGAACTGCTGCTCGTTCGCCATGTGAAGCTCGAGCACGAGTTCTGGGAGGAGCTCAATAGCCTCGGCGGCCGCACGTTGTTCCTCGGCCGAGAGAGGTGTGTGTCCGTGGATGCGGATAAGTTTCCCTCCGTTGACGGAGGTTGCATATACAAGACATGTTATAGTCAAAGCGACATATGCGTGTATAACATAAGAGGTGACGAGGTGAATATTATTTTCAGCGAGTCCCTTTGTGATCAACCTTAGAGCATCTCCACCGGGGGCCTCCAAATGGCCCCCCAAAGGCTGTTTGGGGGTCCGGACATAAAAAAATGTCCACCAGCGAAGCCTCCAAATGACTCTCTAAAGGAAATTGGATTCCAAATATGTCCGGCACCCCCCAAAGAGGCCTTCAAGTTTGGAGGCCCTCTAGGGGGTGCCAGACATCTCCTCTTGCAGCTGTATGTAAGGCTGGTCCACAAGTCAGTCAAACAAAGCGCTATTTGTCTCTCGTCTCTCACATCCTCTCTCCCGACTGAAACGGAACCACCGAGGCAGACCGTAGTCCGTCGCCGACGCTGCACATGGAGGTAAGAGGCCACTCGCGGAAGGTCGGGTCGAGCTCTGCCGTTGCCGCCTCGGTGACTCAGGCTCGTGCCAAGCGCGGGAGGCCGCGTCTCAAGCTTGGAGCGTGCCAATGGCTACGAGGCCGGGCGGGCGCGACGGCCACGCGGCGCTCTGTCACCAGCACCTCGACGTGGACGCCGGCGCCTTCTCACCCACAAAGTACTTCTATGGGCCGCCGGGTCCTCTTCTCCGTGCTCGTCTCCAGCGGTCTCCTCCGAGGCCGAGTCGGGGGAGATCCCGCATCGTCGACGGTGCCGCCATGGGCCGCCGGTCCTCTGATCCACGCCGCACGGGATCCCGCATCGTCGACGGCGCCGCCATGGGTCGCCGGTGCTCTGCTTCACGCCATGGGCCGACGGTCCTCTGCTCCACGGCCCGGCGCGTTCGCCGACTACGACGCCGTGCTCGCGGGTGACCCTTGCGAGCGATGGTGCTCGCCACGGTTGTGTGGCGATGGCTGCAGTGCGTGGCCGAGCAGAAGGACGCTGTAGTGCGTGCGTGGCCTGCAGTTCATGTCCCTGCCGCCCAAGAAGCAGATCCGCGCACCGCCGTGCTTAGCCACCTGATGACCCACAAGTATAGGGGGTGTATCGTAGTACTTTCGATAAATAAGAGTGTCGAACCCAACGAGGAGCAGAAGGTGTTGACAAGCAGATTTGATTAGGAATTCACTGTAATACTAGTAGACAAGTTTTTAGGAGTTTTTGATATAGCAGATAAATAAAGTACAAGTAAATAAAAGACAGTAATAATAATTGCAGCAAGTGGCCCAATCCTTTCTTGAGCAAAGGACAAGTCGGTAGGTTTACTTATGAAGACCAAACGTTCTTGAGAACACATGGGAATTTCATCAAGTGTTTTCGCTTCATATAGCTGATTAATCTTTATTGTTTTGATAGGTGTTATGTGGGTGAACCTATGCTAATGCACCGCCCTTTCTACACTAATACATACTTGTGATTATACCCCTTGCAAGCATCCGCAAATACAAGAAAGTAATTAAGATAAATCTAACCACAGCCGTAAACTCAGAGATCATGCTATCCCTCATGCATCGATATACCAACGGGGGTTCAGGTTTCAGTCACTCCGGCGACCCCACAATTAATACTCGAATACACAATGCATTCCCCTAGGTCCATAAAGGTGAAGTATCATGTAGTCGACGTTCACATGACACCACTAGAAGAATAGCACCACAACTTAAATATCAAACCATTAAATATTACTCAACATAATTCACTACTAACATCAAGACTTCTCCCATGTCCTCAAAAACTAAACGAACTACTCACAAGACATCATATGGATCATGATCAGAGGTGATATAATGATGAATAACAATCTGGACATAAACCTTAATTCAACGGTTTCAGTCAATAGCATCAACCACAAGTAGTAATTAACACCGGGAAAGTTTCCCCTATGAACTAGACAAGATTCAACCCTAAATGTTACAGCGGAATGGAGTGGAGCGGTGGAGATGATGGTGTCGGCGGTGGAGATAATGATGATGATGATCCCAATGAAGTTCAGCTCGATGACGGTGACGATGGCGACGATTTCCCCCCTCCGGGAAGGAATTTCCCCCCGCATATTTCTCCATGCCGGAGAGTTTTTCTCTCTCTGGTGTTGTCCGCCTCGTGGAGGCGGAGGAATATTTTCTCGATGACTCCCCGAGGCTTAGGGTTTCCTGGGGATGAAGTACGCGAAGGGGCACCGGCAGAGGTGGGCCTGGGCCACCTCACCACGTGGCGGCGCGGCAGCAAGGGGGGCCGCGCCACCGCATGGTGAGGGCCCATGGTGGCCCACCTTGGGCTCCTTTTATGGCTACCTCCAGCATCCGAAAAAATAGGGACTTCTGGATATTTTCTGTTAATTGTTGATCTTCAGAAATATGGCGTCTTGACGGTCCTTTTTCCAGCAGACTCCGATGGTTAATTCTCCAATAATCATCAAACATGCAAAATAGGTAAAATAACATAAGTATCATCTCTAAATATGAAATATATCAATGAATAACAGTAAATTAAGATATAAATAGTGATGCAAAATGGACGTATCAACTCCCCCCAAGCTTAGACCTCGCTTGTCCCCAAGCAAAAGCTGAACTCAGTAAACAAGACCATAGGTTTATGGAGTGAAGTGTCGATAAACAAAATACGGACAAGAAGCATCACATATATTGATACACAAGTCATCTTAGAGAGCAACTTCCCTTCATATAACTTAACTTGAAACGAGTAAAGGGAGTCACAATAAGGTGCATAGAGAAAATAATAATTGGTGATGGCAAACTTTTGTTCTTGGTCAGAGAACAATTAACAGATTGTACTTATCTTTCGAGCAAAGTCTTTATATTAGAGCTTATATTGCAGAACTTACATGCTCAATCATAACAGTCTCCTTACAGTCATTGATAACCTTCAAAGTTATATTCATTATTCAGATAAAAGCTTTGTGCTAAACAAGGAAACATAAAAGACATGATTGCAAATATCAACATATAGATGGTTGAATCACAACAATTCAAATGCTTGCTTGAGATAGAGGGGAATAAGCTTACTGACTCAACATAAAAGTAAAAGATAGGCCCTTCGTAGAGGGAAAGCAGGGATTAAATCATGTGCTAGAGCCTTTAAGTTTTGAAATAATATAGGGAGTATAAAGTAAGTTTTTGAGAGGTATTTGTTGTTGTCAACGAATGGCAGTGGGCACTCTACCCACCTTGTCAACTAGACTTTCAAGAGCGGCTCCCATGAAGGACGTTATTTCTACCCAAGGGTAGATCATCCCTCTTGTTCTCTTTTGTTTACACATGCAGTTATTCACTAGTATCATTGCTTATCTGATTGGATCAGGGCAAAAATATGAAGAGAAATAGGCGGTTAAAGTTGTAATTAATTGGGACTGGTCACCCCATTTGCCAGCTCGTTTTGCAAAATTATTGGATAAGCGGATGTATATGCCACTAGTCCATTGGTGAAAGTCTGTCAAAAGTAAATGACAAGGTTGATAGAGAAAACTCCACATAACTTCCTCATGAGCTATAAAACATTGACACAAATAAGAGATAATAGCTTTTGAATAGTTTAAAGGTAGCACATCAAATATTTACTTGGAATGGCAGGAAATACCACATAATAGGTAGTTATGGTGGACACAAATGGCAAAGGTTTTGGCTCAAGTTTTGGATGTATAAGAAGCATTCCCTCTCAATACTGATTTTTGGCTAGCAAGGTTGTGTAGCAAGCATAAGAGTTGAGAGATACAAACAAATATACATGTAGTAAAAACAATCATGAAATCTTCCTTGGAAGCACAAATAATTTTAACTTGAGAATGTTAAGCTTATGAGCCAACAAGAAAAAAAGATCATGGAATAATATATCTACATGCACTTTCCTCTCTCTACTTAAGCCTCAAAGTATTGTAGCTACTGACCAATGCTAAGTTTGCCAAAACCAAAAAGATTTACTTGATGCTCCCAAAGTGATGCCAATACTTATAACAAGATCATCTCCATATGACAGAATTTGCAAACTAAAATAAAGTATGCAGAAAGTAAATGATAAAACTTCTCATTAATATTTCATAACGGCAACTCACACCAAGGGATACATAGATAACCAACTAAAAGAGAGATACTTCCACACTGCAAACCATCTTATAAGATAACTTCCCTACTCATGATATGACTCTATTGAAAGGTAAAAGGTAAAAGATAATGGTGTGATACCGCAGCACTCCCCCCAAGCTTGGAACAAGCCAAGGGGATGCCAATACCAATGATGAATTACTCCTTCGGCGGGGGTGGTGAATCCTTAATAAGCTTATCAACCAGCTCCTTCAGTTCATCAATCTTGTAGGTGAGGATATGAATCAACTCCGTGTTGTGTTTAATGCGGTTCATGAACTTATCAGACTGTGAATCCCAACTCTTGGAATTGCTTCCCCACTTCTCATCAGACTTAGAGCTCCCTTTTCCTGCATTGTTAGAACGATCTATATTCCAGCTATTGGGCAGTTCTGCCTCAAGGATTCTTTCAATTTGATGTTTATGGATTAGAGTGTGGAAGGGGTTATTGATGCCTAGGGAAGATGTCCTTGGAGCCAAAAAAACGACGTGGAACCTTCCCTCCAGTGCTAATCCGCACGCCTCTCTTGGGGTTGAAGGGATTTGCTACCACTCCAATGCTTGCAATGGTGGCGCAAGGGTATTGACGTGGATCTTCCTCTACTTCCTCTTCAGCTTCACTCTTGACCTCCTCCTCTAGCTTAGGATCTTGGAGATCATCTTCCAAAGGCTCCTTGCCCTTGTTGTTGGCGGAGACCATGGCGCTTCTAAAATTGAGAGCAATTCCTGACAGAAACAGGTCGAAACGAAAACACGACGAAAAGACGATATACGGACCTCGGGGGATCCGGGGGATTATATAGCAAAAAGTTTCGCAACAAAAGGAAGATACAGAAAAAACCTGGTCGGAGACGGGCTCCGAGGCGCCCTCACCACGTGGTGGCGCGGCCAGGGGTGGGCCCGCGCCACGGTATGGTGAGGTGCCCTCAGGCACCATTTCCTACCCGTTTTCGTCTCGTAATTTCCATGTTTAATAAAAACGACAAAAATAACTATTAGAAAGTTAAACGCAAACTTTTTCTCACCGAAACTGTTACCTATTTGAAAGCTGACTCTGCAGTTTCTTGAATTTGCTTCTCAATAAAAACTTCCGGAGTCACCACTTGAATAATATCAACATCTTCATTATAAGAATCTCTAGAAATATAATGTTTGAGTCTTTGCCCATTCACCACTTGTGTAGAGTTATCTTTGAGTGAAGCAATCTTTACTGCACCTGAACGATACACCTCTACAATAACAACAGGTCCTTCCCATTTTGAGAGTAATTTTCCTGCAAAAAAATCTTAGACGAGACCTATACAATAGAACTTTCTCACCAACATTGAACTCTCTCTTAAGAATTCTCCTATCATGCCATTTATTAACTTTCTCTTTAAATAGTCTAGCATTTTCATAAGCTTCACTTCTCCATTCATCTAAAGAACTCAAGTCAAGCAACCTTTTCTTACCAGCAAGTTTAAAATCTTTATTAAGTTCTCTCACTGCCCAATAAGCTTTGTGTTCTAATTCTAAAGGCAAGTGACAAGCTTTTTCATAAACCATTTTATAAGGAGACATACCCATAGGGTTTTTATAAGCAGTTCTATAAGCCCATAAAGCATCATTTAACTTATTAGCCCAATTTTTCCTAGATTTATTAACAGTCTTTTGCAAGATAGATTTAATCTCTCTATTTGATAATTCTACTTGCCCACTTGTTTGGGGATGATAAGCTGAAGCAATTCTATGATTAACACCATATTTAGCAAGGGTCTTTCTAAAACCACCATGAATAAAATGAGATCCTCCATCAGTCATAAGATATCTAGGCACACAGAACCTAGGGAAAATAACATCCTGCAGCATTTTTAATGAGGTCTCACCATCAGCACTTTTTGCAGGTATAGCTTCTACCCATTTAGTAACATAATCAACATCAACAAGTATATGAGTATAACCTTCTGAAGGAGGAAAATGACCCATAAAGTCGAATCCCCAACAGTCAAATGGTTCAATAACAAGAGAATAATTCATAGGCATTTCATTATGTCTAGAGATATTACCAACTCTTTGATATTCATCACAAGATAAAATAAATTTTCTTGCATCTTTAAAAAGAGTAGGCCAGTAAAAACCTGATTGTAGAACCTTTTGTGCAGTTCTATCTCCAGCATGATGTCCTCCATAAGCACTCCCATGACATTTCCTCAATATCTTTTGTTGTTCATGTTCTGGAACACACCTTCGCATAATACCATCCACTCCTTCTTTATATAAGTGTGGGTTGATACGTCTCCAACGTATCTATAATTTTTGATGTTCCATGCTTATTTCATGCCAATTGCTACATGTTTTATATACACTTTATATCATTTTTATGCATTTTCTGGGACTAACCTATTAACAAGATGTCACAGTGCCAGTTCCTGTTTTCTGCTGTTTTTGGTTTCAGAAAAATTGTTCTGGAAATATTCTCAGAATTGGACGAAACAAAAGCCAAAGTCCCTATTTTTCTGACACGTTCACGAAGTCCGAAGGAGAGATGAAGGGGGGCCGTGGGCCGCCCTCACCATGTGTTGGCGCGGTCCCACCCTCTGTCACGCCGCCACGTGGTTAGGACGCCATGGGCCACCACCGACGCCGCCCCTTCGCCTATATATTCATCTATTCGAGAAAACCCTAAATACCTGAGTCATATTCCACGAAAAGTTCCAGAGCCGCCGCCGCCGTCAACCCTAACTCGGGAGGGTTCTGAAGCTCTTCCCGGCACCCTGCCGGAGAGGGGAATCATCACCGGAGGGCTCTACATCGCCATGCCTGCCTCCGGAGTGATGTGTGAGTATTTCATCTTTGGACTATGGGTCCATAGCAGTAGCTAGATGGTTGTCTTCTCTTGTGCCATCATGTTTAGATCTTGTGAGCTGCCTATCATGATCAAGATCATCTTATTGTAATTGTCGTGGGTTTGTCACGTCAGGTGTCATAGATGACTTCGTAGGTGTGGGATTACGCGAGTCAAGCATCTCCGAGCTTGGGATCGCAGGAACAAAGATCAACACAGATTTACCCAGGTTCGGCCCCCTCAATGTGAGGTAAAAGACCTACTTCCTGCCTACCCTAGATTGGTATTGATATGATAATCGAGGTGTTACAATGGAGGCGATCCGATCTGGTACTCGCCGTATGAGCTAGGGTTTGGGCTTGATAGCTTGACCCGCTCTAAGTCCTGCGAGTCCTCTTTATATACACAGAGGCTCGCTAGGTTACAAAAGGAAACTTCCCCATAAGGAATACATCCACAGAGGCCTACTCGGAGACTACTTGGTCTTCACGTCCTCCGGGATTTGTCTTCTAGATCTTTCTCCTTATGGCGGTTCAATATTGGGCTTGTTCCCAAGTGGGCCTTCATCCGTGCGAGTAAGTTAAGTCGCACTGGGCCGCGGGTTAATCCAGAAAGTATTCCCCCGACATTAGCCCCCAAGTTTAGCTTGGATTTCGAGTGAAGGCTCCTTCGTCTTAACAAACCCCTGAGCCGCGCACGTGAATTATCCCAGCTGAACTCCAATTTTCTTATTTCCAATCTGCGGCTTATAACTCTTCTTGGCGGCTCAAGAACGCGACTTATCCTGTCTTGACGGTTGATTTTCAGATCTAAACGTCTTCCCGTCTGGGTTATTTATCTTGACTCATCGTTTTCCCCAGCGTTCTGCATCAAGTCCTGTATTACGCATCCGCTACTCCTTTCCGCCGCCTCCAATCTCGCTTCTCGTACTCACAATCCTTCGGTGGATATCTCCATCGATCTGAGAAAAATGTCTCGCCGCAAGTGCAACTGGGAAGGCTCGTGGGTCGACGAAGATTTCCTGGAATCCCTATCTGCACGGGGCCTTCTTCCGCCAAAAGATCAATGCGAATGGCGGCGGCTGGCGAGGAGGTAATCCCCAATCCTCAACCAGGAGAAATAGTGATTTTTGCGGAGCATGTTGAGCGCGGGTTCAACCCCCGGCTCTCTCTTCTTCCGCTCCTTGATGCAGCGGTTAGGTCTCCGCTTCCATGATATTGGCCCTAATTCGATGTTGCAAGTGAGCAACTTCCACGTCCTCTGCGAAGATTATCTGGGTCCCGCCTTCAATAGATTTCTGGCTTGCTCTTTTCAATTGCAATAGTCAAAGGGAAACCACAGATGGTCCTTTTCTCCAATGCGGCGCCATTTCCTTCCAACGCCGTAGGGGTAGTATCTTCCCAAAACTAACTCTTGCCAAGAAAATCAAGGAGTGGCAAAGGACATTCTTCTATTGTAAAAACACTTCTCCTGAGGGTGAAATTCCTCTCCTCTTTGGTCTCCTCTTCCCTTCGAGGCTACCGATGCTTTGTCTTCCAAACCTGATCCTTCTTCGTTACCCTTTGTCGAATCCCTTCTAGACAAGGTGAGAGCGCTGACACTCCATGGTCTCACTGGATTAGATCTCATATCTTGCTGGACTAAATGGCGAGTTCAGCCTGTGAGTCGCCGCTCGCGGCTTATGATGGATTTCACTTGTCATGCAAATGACGTCGATCGCACTTGCCCTGAAGATTGGGACAAAGGGGAGTGGATAAATTTCATTCGCCGAGTGACGGACGAGGATATTGACTCGTATGACAACGTCGGACTTGCTCCCTTCTGGGCTGAGCACAAGCCTTTTGTGGTAATGTTTACTTGTCACTTGTTTCCTCGAAAATTCCTTTCCCAAAATTGATTATTTCTGACCTGAGCTCCTTTTCAGATCGATCCCTATTTCTGGGTTCTTCCTTCAGAGGACGTCGACTTGAACCAAGGAACCGTGGCTGAGTCGTCAAGGCAAGCCGCAGCCTTTGGCGAAGATACAGTTATGCACGAGGGTAGTGCTTCTGAAGAGGAACAACAAATGGCCGACGCTCTTTTGTCTTCGACTCCAAATACACCTTTCCTGGAACTTCCTGAGGTGCCTCGCAGGTCCTCGAAACGTATTTTATGCCAGAGCTCAGAAGACCCCACGCAGCCTGAGAAACGTCGCAAAGCCTTGGCATTACTGGCAGAAACAAGAGCTGCCAAATCTTTAAAACTCGCTGATCCCAACAAGGCTACTTTTTCTTCCGAGGCTGTTGCAGGATTGCTTCTCAATAAGCTCGGGTAATTGTTTGCGACTCTTCTCCTTCTTTTTGTTTTTACGTATTTCTGGCAAGGAATTGCTGATCACTACTTCTTTTCATACTCTGTAGGTTCAGATTTGCAAGGTTTATCTTCTCCTTCTTCTGGTTGCCTGATGAAGAGTATCCGTGTCGCCTCTGGGTATGGTTCGCCTTCCTTTTAATGTTGCGGCTCTGCTAGGTCAGCTTATTAACCCATCAATGTTTTGCAGGGCTATGTCTGAAGAGGCTCCAAGTCTAATTCCCATCCCACTTCTTCTCAGCAAGCTATGAGCGAGGATGATGCTGCTGATGAAAACGTGGGAAACAGTAATGGTGCGACTCAACCAAGGCCCTCCCTGGAGGAAGGTATTGCAGACGCGGCTCCTGCCGCGACTCCAGCGCAGCTCCATCCACAACTCCTGCTGCTGGTAGGATATCTACTGAAAATAGAATTCCAGCTCCAGGAAATAGTTCTAAGTCAATCGCAGATGCCATAATTTCTGCTGGAGACAAGCATGCTGCTCTGCTGCGCGGCTTAGTTGAGCAATTTTCTTCAAGTCGCCAGGTACATATACCGTAGCCCCCAAGGATCAAAACCTTGTGTCATCGCACGGGGTGTTGATTCTTTTCCTGCTTCAAATCTCGAGCCCCCAAATTCCTGGATAATTTACCTATGCGTTTTGCTCTGTTTGTTTTCAGCGTGAACTGTCCTTGCTTGATGCTTCTGGCTCAATAAAGGGTAAAGGCATTTCCATAGACCATCCTGAAATGATGCAGTCTCGCCTGGAGCAGCATAATGAGGTCATTAGGGACCAAGATCAGGAAATAAAATCTCTCAAAGGTCAACTCGACTCCTGCGAAGAGCAATTTAAAGAACTTGAAGCTGATATGCAGCAGCGACTCATGGAGAAAGACGAGGTCATTAGATCTTTGCGAGAAGGGCTGCTCTTAAATCTGAATTGATTGATCGCCTGAAGGGAGACCACGCAAAGGAACTCGCCGCGCGAGATGAAAAATATAACTCGCTGCTCAAAGCCTTTGAGGGTTTTGGCTCCATGGTCAAATCAGCCGTCCTGCAGCTTGCTGGTTGGTCTTGTATTCCTTTAATCATACATATTTTGGGTAACCAACTCGTTAGTCTCTGACTTGTTTCTTGCCTTTTCTTTCTTTGACATAGGACCTGAGGCCCCAGTGTCCCGCTCCAATTTGAAGGATCAACTGGTATATCTGTCTGACCTCAGCCAGCGCTTCTTAAAGGTTACCAAGGAAGTTATGACGGTAATCACTCCTGCGACTGATGGCCCAACATCTTGCGAGTATTGGATAAATAAACTGCTCAAGGCTCCACATTATGTCTCTGATTGGAAACGATCCTCTGCTCGCGCCGGAGCCGCGCATGTCTTGACATTGCTTCGAGCATATTATCCAGAGATAGATGTTGGCAAGGTTGCTCGCCACGGCCTGGCGATGAGCGCAGATGATACTGAACTGCCAATAAGCGAGTACTTCGATATCTGGAAAGGGATGCGCGGGTATGCCACAAAATTTGTTGATAACTTAGACTTGGGCACTTATCTTGATAAATTCAATCTTGATGGGAGCAAGGTGTCAAAGGAAAAGTCCTCAGGAGCTGAGTCATCTCGGGCTGCCACTCCAGCAACAGTATCTGGTGGCCCTTCTGCTTCGTCTGGCGGCGCCCTGATTATTAGGACACCTGCGACTGCAACTGCGAGACAAGCCGCGCCAATTCCCACTCCTGTTGCTCGGAAGAGGAAAAATAAATAATGTGGGACATGCCCGTTAGTCTGTAAGATATTCATGTATTATAAACAGTATTTTTGTGACCTATAAGCAGGTTCTTTTCTTGATAATTCCATTAAGTAGACGCTCGCGCGGCTCAGTATTTCCTAGGAACATGTGTGTTCAGGGTCGAGAGCGGCCATGATAGGCAATCAAGCTCGATTGACGCCACACCCCAGTACTTTGGTCGCATAATGCAAGACGCTTCTAGCTTAAGGATTGCCACTAGTTTGGCAAAATTTGAGGTGCGATTGGTACTCGCGATGCTCGTAAGGAGCCCTCAAGGGTCAGTGATATATGAAATTCAAAAGACTCAGCGACTCAATGATAGTTGAGGCGAAACGACAAACCCTTGAATGTCAAGGGTGCCGGCTTTATTTCATAATCACTCGATGTTTTACAGGGTGTTACATGATGATGCAGGCCCTTTAATGCGGGTTTTCTATTCCCCGCAGGCCATGCATACTTGATACTCATCGCACTTAGTTGCGAATTAATACTCCTAACGGAGTGGGTTGAACACCTGATTGGTTCAATTTTGAGTCGCTAAAAGCGACTCGGGTCGAGCATGATAGCTCCGATGTATGTCTCATGTTGAAGCAGAAGCATTGTGTTGGCGATCAGCCGCACTGAGCTGCGACTTATGTTGAGTTGAGTTTGCTTTGTAAGGTCTCACGATAACTGAGCCCCTTTGGCTGGGGTTGTTGATCGAGGCTGGGTCTATGCACATGCGCCATTCTTGTCTTCTTTTTGTATCAAGGCGACCTCTGGGGCATTATCTTGCTGATGCGCGACTTCTCGGTGGGTATTTACCATCCGGTGGCTGCATCCTGTTGGCCGCTTCCGCGGTACCTCCAACGCGACTCGTTTTGAGCTGCGATCACCGATCTGCGACTGATACCATGTGAAGAGTTGGCGATACAAGCTTCTTCTGCGAGTACTGAGCCTGCGTTCTCGCATTCTAACGCTCTCTGTCTGTCTCCATATATTGTAATAACACCGTTTGGTCCTGGTATCTTTAACTGTAGGTAGACGTAGCAGGGGCGAGCGGTAAATTTGACATAGGCTTCTCTTCCAAAGATTGCATGATATGAGCTTTTGACTGCTACAACCTCAAAGTCTAGGAGCTCTGTGCGGAAGTTCCGCTCTGTTCCAAAGCTAACTTCAAGTGTTATCTTTCCGATTGGTCGCGTAACAGCTCCTGGGATTATTCCTTGAATTTCTTTCCTGGATGGTCGCAGCCTTGTCTCGGGTATATTCATTCTTCGGAGCGTGTCTTGATATAGGATGTTTACTCTTCCTCCTCCGTCCATTAGGACCTTACTTAACTTGTATCCCGCGACTTCTGGCGTGACCACCAGAGCTGGCTGTCCTGGATCTCTTACTTCTGGGGGGTGATCGCCGCGACTCCAAATAACCGATTGCTCTGTCCAGCGACGATACCTTTCTGGCGTTGAAATCTGACCGCTCTTCCGGCTTCCATCCGTCGTTTGTACTCCACTGTATGAAACTGTCCTATGTTTCTTCTAGGTAAAACGTCAGGCTCTTGACGAGAGCTAGATTTATTCTTGTGCTGCATCGATCTGCTGCGAGCTGTATCTGGCGTGTCGCCTTCTTTCCACCTCCGGTAATAATGACATTGCGCCTTTGTGTGACCCGCTGGCCTGCCATCTCTCCTGCGATGTAAGTCGCAAGGCACGTCGAAGATCCCCTTGCAGTTATTAGGGGTAAGGCCTTATCACTCCCTTGCTCTGCATCTGGTGTGCGCGACGTTCTGTCTTCGCGACTGGCAGTTTCCCGTTGGGTTCTGTGATAAGCCGCCTGTCCCTCTATCTGTCTTTGCGTACTTGTCAGCCGTTGCCAAAAGCTGGTCGAAACTATCAATCTTGTGCTCAGCGCGACTTAATTTGTGCACCAGCGGCTCAAATCTACAGTTCTTCTCATAGCTTGTATTGCAGCTTGTACTGTTAAGTTTTTGGCGGAGCCAAGGATCTCCGCGATTCTCTTGATCCAGTCGCCGCTTGATTCGTCCTCTTTTTGAATGCATTGTCTAAGGTTTTTCATATCTTCTGTTTGGAATCTGCGATGAACTTGTCCTTCAAGTCTTCCCATGTGCTTATTGATTTTGATGGCAGCCTTAACAGCCAATCCCTAGCTTCTCCCTGTATTGCCAAGTGGAAGTATTTCGCACGTATTTCTTGAGTCACATCAGCCCCTGTCATGCTTGCCTCGTAATCTTCTATCCATAAGGCAGGGTCTTGGTCACTGCGATAGGTGGTGACTCGCTGCGACTCGTCGAAGTTCGGGGGGAAACGAGTGAGCCGTATTTCCTCTCCAAAACATGCTGGTCCTTTCAATAATGAATAGGAGTTTACTGGCGCTGAATCTGAATCAGTTTCAATCTGGGATGGCTGAGTCGCTCCGGACGTCCGCGACTCGCCTTCTATCTTCTTTTCTTTTTCCAATGATACCTGCAAACCTGCTAACTGGTTGACCACTTCTTCGACGCTGTACTTTCTCCTCCCCATGATACCTCGTTTTGCGGCTCATTGGGCGTGACTCCATACATATTTGCTTGTTGTAAAGCAGCAGTTTGTAGTAGGTCGATCGCATAGCGAGCTTCCTTATCAGCTCGCGTGTCTCCAACCGGTGCTATCTTTGACAATATCCCTATCGCGGCGTGCACGTTGCTCTCTGGGTCGCCGTGGAACTGTGATTTCATCTCTCCTCTGTCCATCTTGATCTGATGTTTTTGCTGCCAACGACGGAGTCGCCACTCTTCTTCTTGGAGTTTCTTGCGCTCAGATGTCGTCTTGGTTCGCACCGCCTGGTGCTTCGGCTGGCAGTGGCGGAGTCGTCGCCTTCTTCTTGGAGTTTTTCGCGCTCAGCCGCGAGTCTTTGTGCCTCTTCACAGAGCTCCGTCCTGATAGCTTCAATCTCTTCAATCTTGAGGTCTCCTTCCTGATTTGGTAGAGATCCCCAAACAGGTCTTGATGGGACGGGGATGGGCAATCTTGCCGTAGCTTGTTGTAGCTCCTCCAACACGCGGACCCTGACCGGCCGCAGCTCCTTCACCGATTCGCTTCCTTGAGTCGCGTCCATAGATCTGCGACTGACGGATCCGACGAAAACTTTTACTGATCCGATGGGAACGATGTATCCGAACTCGATGCGATCTGCCTCGGGTCCCCACTCTGAGTCGTCGATGAAGGGGACCCCATTGATGTCTTCAACTTGGCCGATGGCGATGTCCTTGAAGCCTGATTTCGATCCTGCGCGGAACGTGACGCTTTTGACCGCAGGCCCCACGGTGGGCGCCAACTGTCGTGGGTTTGTCACGTCAGGTGTCATAGATGACTTCGTAGGTGTGGGATTACGCGAGTCAAGCATCTCCGAGCTTGGGATCGCAGGAACAAAGATCAACACAGATTTACCCAGGTTCGGCCCCCTCAATGTGAGGTAAAAGACCTACTTCCTGCCTACCCTAGATTGGTATTGATATGATAATCGAGGTGTTACAATGGAGGCGATCCGATCTGGTACTCGCCGTATGAGCTAGGGTTTGGGGCTTGATAGCTTGACCCGCTCTAAGTCCTGCGAGTCCTCTTTATATACACAGAGGCTCGCTAGGTTACAAAAGGAAACTTCCCCATAAGGAATACATCCACAGAGGCCTACTCGGAGACTACTTGGTCTTCACGTCCTCCGGGATTTGTCTTCTAGATCTTTCTCCTTATGGCGGTTCAATATTGGGCTTGTTCCCAAGTGGGCCTTCATCCGTGCGAGTAAGTTAAGTCGCACTGGGCCGCGGGTTAATCCAGAAAGTATTCCCCCGACAGTAATGCTACATGTTGTGTTTGCTGGGATCCGATGAATATTGATACTATGTCAAGTTGAATACTGAATATTATGTCTATGTCTTTTATGATCTTGCATGCTCTCCGTTACTTGTTGAAACTCTGGCCAAGTGAATGTTTGTGACTCCAAGAGGGAGTATTTATGCTAGATAGTGGGTTCAGTCTCCATTGAATCTAGGGGAGTGACAGCAACCCCTAAGGTTGTGGATGTGCTGTTGCCACTAGGGGTAACCTAATGATGCTTTGTCTAAGGACGAATGTGTTGTTTACATTATACACTTTACTTAATGCAATTGTCTGTTGCCTGCAACTTAATACTGGAAGGGGTGCGGACGCTAACCTGAAGGTGGACTATTTAGGCACAGATGCATGCTGGATAGCGGTCTGTGTACTTTGTCGTAATGCCCAAAAGAATCTCATAGTAGACACTACAACTTGCACATGCATGTTATGCACTTATCAATATTGTCAATTGCCCAGCTGTAATTTATTTACCCAGCATGTTAGTTATTTATTATGGAGAGACACCACTAGTGAACTGTAGACCCCAGTCCATCCTTTTACATCTGAAATACAACCTACTGCAATCATTGTTCTTTTTCATTCTCTGCAAGCAAACATCATTTTCCACACTATACGCCTAATCCTTTGTTTTCAGCAAGCCGGTGAGATTTACAACCTCACTGTTAAGTTGGGGCCAAGTAGTTTGATTGTGTTGTGCAGGTTCCACGTTGGCACCGGAATCCCTGGTGTTGCGTCGCACTACACTCCTTCACCAACAACCTTCAGAAGTGACTCTGATCTCCTACTGGTCCGATTAAATCTTGGTTTCTTAGTGAGGGAAAACTTGCTGCTGCACTCATCATACCTTCCTCTTGGGTTCCCAACGAACGTGTGTCTTTCACGTCATCAAGCTAGTTTTCTGGCGCCGTTGCCGGGGAGATCAAGCCTTCTGTTAGGGGATTCTCTCACTTCCAATCTCTTTACTTTGTTATTGTCTTGCTTAGTTTATTTTTATTTTATCTTCTTTGCTCTCTTTATCAAAAAAAAATTAGTTACTTGTTTTATTTCGGCCTAGTGTTCTTTTTGCTAAAATGAATACTCCTGAAGTTGAAGTTCGTTCGTTTAGGCAACAAGGGGGAGAAAGTTTGAAAGATGCTTGGTATAGGATAAGTGATGCTCACCATAGATGTACTAAAAACTATTCTACCTTGATCCTTCTTAGGAATTTTTATGTTGGTGTCACTAGTTGGTATAGGTATGTTCTGGACACTCTTACAGGGGATAATTTTCCGGGTACTCCTGCCTTGGAAGCTTGCAATTTGATTGAAAGTTTGGTAGGGATACCACCTATTAAGGATATTAAAACTGAGATTACTTTGGAAGATATTATAAAGAAGTTGGATGCTATGGAGAAAAACTTGCCAAATTTTCTTGAAAATGTTAGTAAGGCTAATGAATCAATAGTAAACATCAATGAAAGAATCGTTGTTTTAGAGGCTAGTAGAACTAAGCTTGGGGATGCTTGATACGTCTCCAACGTATATATAATTTCTGATGTTCCATGCTTATTTTATGCCAATTGCTACATGTTTATATACACTTTATATCATTTTTATGCATTTTCTGGGACTAACCTATTAACAAGATGCCACAGTGCCAGTTCCTGTTTTCTGCTGTTTTTGGTTTCAGAAAAGTTGTTCTGGAAATATTCTCGGAATTGGACGAAACAAAAGCCAAAGTCCCTATTTTTCTGACACGTTCACGAAGTCCGAAGGAGAGACGAAGGGGGGCCGTGGGCCGACCTCACCATGTGGTGGCGCGATCCCACCCTCTGCCGCGCCGCCACGTGGTTAGGACGCCACGGGCCACCACCGACGCCGCCCCTTCGCCTATATATTCATCTATTCGAGAAAACCCTAAATACCCGAGTCATATTCCACGAAAAGTTCCAGAGCCGCCGCCGCCGTCAACCCTAACTCGGGAGGGTTCTGAAGCTCTTCCGGCAACCTGCCGGAGAGGGGAATCATCACCGGAGGACTCTACATCGGCATGCCTGCCTCCGAGTGATGTGTGAGTATTTCATCTTTGGACTATGGGTCCATAGCAGTAGCTAGATGGTTGTCTTCTCCTCTTGTGCCATCATGTTTAGATTTTGTGAGCTGCCTATCATGATCAAGATCATCTTATTGTAATGCTACATGTTGTGTTTGCTGGGATCCGATGAATATTGATACTATGTCAAGTTGAATACTGAATATTATGTCTATGTCTTTTATGATCTTGCATGCTCTCCGTTACTTGTTGAAACTCTGGCCAAGTGAATGCTTGTGACTCCAAGAGGGAGTATTTATGCTAGATAGTGGGTTCAGTCTCCATTGAATCTGGGGGAGTGACAGCAACCCCTAAGGTTGTGGATGTGCTGTTGCCACTAGGGGTAACCTAATGATGCTTTGTCTAAGGATGAATGTGTTGTTTACATTATGCACTTTACTTAATGCAATTGTCTGTTGCTTGCAACTTAATACTGGAAGGGGTGCGGACACTAACCTGAAGGTGGACTATTTAGGCACAGATGCATGCTGGATAGCGGTGTGTGTACTTTGTCGTAATGCCCAAATGAATCTCATAGTAGACACTACAACTTGCACATGCATGTTATGCACTTATCAATATTGTCAATTGCCCAGCTGTAATTTGTTTACCCAGCATGTTAGTTATTTATTATGGAGAGACACCACTAGTGAACTGTGGATCCCGGTCCATCCTTTTACATTTGAAATACAACCTATTGCAATCATTGTTCTTTTTCATTCTCTGCAAGCAAACATCATTTTCCACACTATACGCCTAATCCTTTGTTTTCAGCAAGCCGGTGAGATTGACAACCTCACTGTTAAGTTGGGGCAAAGTAGTTTGATTGTGTTGTGCAGGTTCCACATTGGCACCGGAATCCCTGGTGTTGCACCGCACTACACTCCTTCACCAACAACCTTCAGAAGTGACTCTGATCTCCTACTGGTCCGATTAAACCTTGGTTTCTTACTGAGGGAAAACTTGCTGCTGCACTCATCATACCTTCCTCTTGGGGTTCCCAACGAACGTGTGTCTTTCACGTCATCATGGGTCATCCCAAAAATAATGACTCAAGTCATAAAAGAATTTCCTTTTTGTTGAGCTGAAAAGGTTGGAGGCAAGTACTTGGAAACAATAAAGTTAGCATAATCAGCATACCAAGGACTATCTCGCGAACTTACCCTTATTGCAGCCAACTGTTCATTTGGAAAACTATCAGTAACAGGAATAGGATCATAAGCAATGTTTTCCAACCTAGACAAATTATCAGCAACAGGATTTTCAGCACCTTTCCTATCAACAATATGCAAATCAAACTCTTGTAAAAGCAGCAGCCATCTAATAAGCCTAGGCTTAGCATCTTTCTTTTCCATAAGGTACCTAATAGCAGCATGATCGGTATGAATAGTGACTTTCGAATCAACAATGTAAGGTCTAAATTTGTCACAAGCAAAAACTACAGCTAGAAATTCCTTTTCGGTAGTGGCATAATTCTTTTGAGCAGAATCAAGAGTCTTACTAGCATAGTGAATAACATTCAACTTCTTATCTATTCGCTGTCCAAGAACAGCACCAACAGCAAAATCACTAGCATCACACATAATTTCAAAAGGTAAGTTCCAATCAGGTGGTTGAACAACAGGAGTTGTAATTAAAGCTTTCTTTAGAGTTTCAAAAGCTTCCTTACAATCATCATCAAAAACAAAAGGTACATCTTTTTGGAGAAGATTAGTAAGAGGCTTTGAAATTTTAGAGAAATCTTTAATAAACCTTCTATAGAAACCAGTATGACCAAGAATACTACGAATACCTTTGACAGCCTTGGGGCAAGGCATTTTCTCGATTGCCTCAACTTTAGCTCTGTCAACTTTGATGCCTCTTTCAGAAATTTTATGTCCAAGAACAATTCCTTCATTGACCATAAAGTGGCATTTCTCCCAATTAAGAACAAGATTAGTTTCCTCACATCTCTGCAAAACTTTATCGAGATTGTGCAAGCAGTTATCAAAAGAAGTTCCATAGACGGAGAAATCGTCCATGAATACTTCCACAATTTCCTCACAAAAACCATGAAAAATAGCAGACATGCATCTTTGAAAAGTAGCAGGAGCATTACACAAACCAAAAGGCATACGTCTGTAAGCATAAGTTCCATAAGGACAAGTAAAAGTGGTTTTCTCTTGATCTTGCTTTCTAACAACAATTTGAGAAAACCTAGAATAACCATCGAGAAAGCAAAAATGAGTTTTTTAGACAATCTCTCTAACAAAAGGTAAAGGATAATGATCTTTCTTAGTAACTTTGTTAACCTTTCTAAAATCAATGCACATTATATAACCAACTACTACTCTTTGAGGAATAAGCTCATCATTTTCATTTGGCACAACAGTAATTCCTCCTTTCTTAGGAACACAGTGCATATGACTTACCCATCTACTATCAGCAATAGGATAAATAATACCAGCTTCAAGAAGTTTCAATTCCTCATTTCTTACCACTTCCTTCATCTTGGGTATTAAACGACGTTGATGTTCAACAACTGGCTTTGCATCAGGTTCCATATTAATAGCATGTTGACAAATAGCAGGGGAGATCCCTTTTAAATCATCAAGAGTGTAGCCAATAGCTCCACGGTGTTTCTTCAACACTTTCAACAACCTTTTCTCTTCTCTACCTGAAAGTTTAGAACTAATAATAACAGGATATGTTTTCTTATCATTTATATGAGCATATTTAAGATTATCGGGTAAAGGTTTTAAATCGAAAACAGGATCCTCCTTGGGTGGTGGCGTGGTACCCAAATCTTCCACCGGTAAATTATGTTTAAGTATTGGTTGAAGAAGAAATATTTCGTCAATCTCGTTCCTTTCTTCCATAAAGACTTCACTTTCATGGTCCTCCATGTGTTGCTGCAAAGCATTGTTAGGAGCAAGAGCAATAGAGGCAAGTTGAGCAATTTAAAATCTTCATTAGGCAATTCGGTTTCATAAGGAGCTTTGGCAAATTTAGAGAAATTGAACCCATAAGATTCACCAGCAAATTTAGTAAAGATTTTATCTTTCTTACAATCCATAATAGCACCACAAGTATTCAGAAAAGGTCTACCAAAAATGATAGGACAAGTTTTACTAGCAGCTGAACCAAGTACTAGAAAACCAGCAGGATATTTAGTCTTACCACATAAAACTTCCACATCTCTAACAATACAATCTGGAGAGATAGTTTCTCTATTAGCAAGCTGGATAACCACATCAATTTATTCAAGTTCACAAGAACCAATTTCATGCATGATTTCCCTGTAAAGCTCATAAGGAATAGCACTTGAACTTGCACCAATATCACATAAACCATAATAGCAATGATCACCTATCCTAACAGAGAGCACAGGAACACTAGCTTTCCTAGAGCTACTAGGATGTGAAACAATATTAGAAGCATCTTCACAAAAGATAATGTGCACATCTTCTACATTTTCGGTGACAAGGTCCTTTATTATTGCTATAGCATGTTCAACTGTTATTTGGTCATCAGGTTCTATAGCTTTCTTTGTACTTTTGTTAACAACACTAGCTATAATAGAATGTTCATTTTAGCAGGAAAAGGAATTTTTTCAGGAATAATGTGATCAACAGTATTAACTTCAATACTTCTAGTCATAGGAGAAACAGATTTATCTTTATAAGGTTCATGATATTTCTTAAAATTCTCCTTAGGCATACCAAAATAAGAGGCAAAAGTTTTATAGTAATTTGCAACAACTTGACAGTCAAGACCATAAACAATACTAATATTGCGAAAATCATCAGTGTTCATGAAAGTTTTAATACATTCGAAATCATATTTTATACCTGACTCTCTACTTTGTCGTTCTCCCATCCTTCAGTGTTCTCCTGAATCCGATCAAGAAGGTCCCATTTAAACTCTTCTTTATTACATGTGAATGATCCAGAACAAGCAGTATCCAATAAAGTTTTATCCTGAAAGGACAACCTTGCATAGAAGTTATCAACAACGACATTACCAGGAAGCTCATGAATGGGGCATTTGAGCATTAATGACTTCAATCTCCCCCATGCTTGGGCAATACTCTCTCCATCATGAGGCCAGAAATTATATATAAGATTCCGATCTTGGTGAATCTCACTTGGAGGATAGAATTTAGAATAAAAGAGAGGTACAATTTCCTCCCAACCAAGAGAACGCCCATTCTTCAGCAGTTTATACCATTTGCAGCTCTACCAGTCAGCGATATAGAGAATAATTTCTTCTTAACTTCTTCCATTGAAATACCTGCACACTTGAACAACTCGCATAATTCATGTAAAAATAACAAATGATCACCAGGATGGACAGTTCCATCCCTTCATAGCGGTTATTCGTAACACGTTCAACAATTTTCATAGGTATTTTGAATGGGATTACTTGCACAGATGGCGCCTCCTCTACTACCTTAGCAGTGGTAGTAGTTTTTCCAAATAGGAATTCAAGCGGAGATCTCTCCATGATTAAATAAATCAGCAGCAGAAATAAAAACAACACGTACAGTAAAGTTTCCTTACCAATTCCACTTACCAATAGCGCTTCACTCCCCGGCAACGGCGCCAGAAAATAGTCTTGATGACCCACAAGTATAGGGGGTGTATCGTAGTACTTTCGATAAATAAGAGTGTCGAACCCAACGAGGAGCAGAAGGTGTTGACAAGCAGTTTTGATCAGGAATTCACTGTAAATACTAGCAGACAAGTTTTTAGGGTTTTTGATATAGCAGATAAATAAAGTACAAGTAAATAAAAGACAGTAATAATAATTGCAGCAAGTGGCCCAATCCTTTCTACAGCAAAGGACAAGCCGGTAGGTTTACTTATGATGACCAAACGTTCTTGAGGACACACGGGAATTTCGTCAAGTGCTTTCGCTTCATATAGCTGATTAATCTTTATTGTTTTGATAAGTGTTGTGTGGGTGAACCTATGCTAATGCACCGCCCTTCCTAGGACTAATACATACTTGTGATTATACCCCTTGCAAGCATCCGCAAATACAAGAAAGTAATTAAGATAAATCTAACCACAGCCTTAAACTCTGAGATCCTGCTATCCCTCATGCATCGATATACCAACGGGGGTTCAGGTTTCTGTCACTCCGGCAACCCCACAATTAATACGAATACAAATGCATTCCCCTAGGCCCATAAAGGTGAAGTATCATGTAGTCGACGTTCACATGACACCACTAGAAGAATAGCACACAACTTAAATATCAAACCATTAAATATTACTCAACATAATTCACTACTAACATCAAGACTTCTCCATGTCCTCAAGAACTAAACAAACTACTCACAAGACATCATATGGATCATGATCAGAGGTGATATAATGATGAATAACAATCTGGACATAAACCTTAATTCAACGGTTTCACTCAATAGCATCAACCACAAGTAGTAATTAACACCGGGAAAGTTTCCCCTATGAACTAGACAAGATTCAACCGTAGATGTTACAGCGGAATGGAGTGGAGCGGTGGAGATGATGGTGTCGGCAGTGGAGATGATGATGATGATGATCCCAATGAAGTTCAGCTCGATGACGGTGACGATGGCGACGATTTCCCCCCTCCGGGAAGGAATTTCCCTGGCAGATTTCTCCATGCCGGAGAGTTTTTCTCTCTCTGGTGTTGTCCGCCTCGTGGAGGCGGAGGAATATTTTCTCGATGACTCCCCGAGGCTTAGGGTTTCCTGGGGATGAAGTACGCGAAGGGGCACCGGCAGAGGTGGGCCTGGGCCACCTCACCACGTGGCGGTGCGGCAGCAAGGGGGCTGCGCCAGCGCATGGTGAGGGCCCATGGTGGCCCACCTTGGGCTCCTTTTATGGCTACCTCCAGCATCCGAAAAATAGGGACTTCTGGATATTTTCTGTTAATTGTTGATCTTCAGAAATATGGCGTCTTGACGGTCCTTTTTCCAGCAGACTCCGGTGGTTAATTCTCCAATAATCATCAAACATGCAAAATAGGTAAAATAACATAGTTATCATCTCTAAATATGAAATATATCAATGAATAACAGTAAATTAAGATATAAAATAGTGATGCAAAATTGACGTATCAACACCTGCCGCCCAAGATGTGGGCCAGCCGTAATTGATGCGGTCCGGCGTGCCCACGAGCAGGGCGACTTGCAGACGGCGGCGTCGTAGCCGAGCGCCCTGAGGCCGTCGGTGACCACACGGTGGCACTAAGGCCGAGCGCCTTGGTCGCCGGACAGGGCGTTGCGGCGAGGTAGAGCGTCGGCGAGTTGCCAGGCTCGGAGGACGAGCAGACGGAGCCGCGTGCCCTACCGCCATGGCTCATGGCTCTTTACGCGCGAGCTCGCTGCCCTCATGATTTTGATGCTACTTCTGAACCATGGCACAAACTGGCTGCTACGACGACCGCGAGGTTTGTGTGCGTGTGCGGCATGAGGGCAGCGAGCTCGCGCGTAAAGAGCGTCGGCGAGTTGCCAGGCTCGGAGGACGAGCAGACGGAGCCGCGTGCCCTACCGCCATGGCTCATGGCTCTTTACGCGCGAGCTCGCTGCCCTCATGATTTTGATGCTACTTCTGAACCATGGCACAAACTGGCTGCTACGACGACCGCGAGGTTTGTGTGCGTGTGCGGCATGAGGGCAGCGAGCTCGCGCGTAAAGAGCGTCGGCGAGTTGCCAGGCTCGGAGGACGAGCAGACGGAGCCGCGTGCCCTACCGCCATGGCTCATGGCTCTTTACGCGCGAGCTCGCTGCCCTCATGATTTTGATGCTACTTCTGAACCATGGCACAAACTGGCTGCTACGACGACCGCGAGGTTTGTGTGCGTGTGCGGCATGGTCTCTGCATTTGCAAGATGCCCATGTGGCCGTGTCCAACTTGCTTGTCTCTGCCCTCTTGGTGCTAGCTATGATCAGATTTTTTGCTGCTAGTTGTTTGCATTTGCGGTGCTGCTAGACGCGGTTTTGCTGCTCTCATCTTGTTCTCTGCCGGACGTCAAGGGCGTCCGTAAGCTGTTTGTGTAAATGCCTAAACATTTGGGGGGGCTGATTTAGAGGGTGCCGCTGGGGGAATTTTTTTTGTGGCATCCGGACGTGTGTCCGGCACCCTCCAAAGAGGACACGATTGGGGGGTGCCGGACGCTTGTTTGGGGTGTCCCGGTGGAGATGCTCTTACAGCTTTGTTCATCTTCTCTTGTGGTACTGTGAATTCCATTCACAACATTTGTGAAAATAAACCTGTTTGGCCTTGGTGCTAGTGTCTCCTTCCCACCTGAGTAGTTGATTAAGTAGCTAGTATGGTTTTCTATGTTGAAACACTTTACATATGTACTACTCCTTCATCAGATATTTTCTAGAATCGCTCGACTGGTGTTGTTCATCAGCTGTTCATGAATGCTTATTTCGGTCAATGTTGTGACAATTAAGTGTGTTGTACACAAAGTATTACCTTGCGTGCTTGGTTACATTCTGCATCGTGTACAAATTTCTCAATTCCTAGGAACTTATTTTCTATCCGGTTATATAGTGGTTAACAGGGAAAAAAATTAGTTATGCAGTATTTCACCAAAATAAGTTATATCAGGTTCCGAGGTAATCTGAATGATATGGACCAGGTTCAGTCACAAGAACACTAAAAGTTTCACGCTCGAATCTATGTGACGCTATTTCGGTCTATGCATGTTCTTGTTTTTGTTGGTTTGTTGGACCATCTGTATGCAGATCCAAGTCATGGCAGATTTATTGTGTTTCCCGAACCTTGAGCCATTTCATCCTACAATGTCTCTGAATCTAAACTCATAACAACATGATTGTTGTGATGTTTGCTCGCACCCCTGATGGAATCTCTGTTACTAATGTTGTGGGACATTGGATCTCATCGTTGTTCATGAATGCTTGTTCCGGCCAATATTCTCTCAGTTTACGCTTGTTGCAAACTGACTTTCTAGTCCTTTAAATCTCTGTCTTTATTTTTCTGTACTGCAATTTCAGGGTACATTTCACGGAATGATATACATTGGGCTAAATCATAGAGAGCAATAGTACCAGGTTGAGTTCATTAAAATTGACACAGTTTAAGATTCCAGTTGAAGTGACTCCATTTCAATAGAATGCATGGCTTAATTTGATTATGGTGGTTTGTTATCTGCGTGCAACACCAACTGAGACAATAGGCTGTTGCCCAGCGTTAAATTAACGACGCCAATGGCGGAAGATACGGAATGCTGAAAGCAGCTTACAAACACCTCAACACACACAGTGCAGAGCTACAAGGAAGCTGGGTCGACGGTAACACTAGGCAGGCAACAGATAAAGCTTGCAAAGCCGAAGTTGCCGACGAGGTTGGACACCTAAAGAGAGGCAGCATTGCGCCGCCCGAACAAGTCTTCGTCGATAGAGGGACCTCTATCACTGATTGACAGCAGACGCCGGCGTCGATGGACTAGAGCTCACCCGATAGCTCGAGTCGATGTACCAACGGAAGCAACACCATGCCTCGAAGGGCAGAAACCAAACTGGAGACTCTGGCTGCCAACCACCATTGTCACTGCCACCGCACCACCATCGGAAGAGAACACACCATGGACTCCAAGGCGGCGCCTTCAAAGAAGGGAACCACAACACAGTTCCCCCGCCGCCTGATCCGAAGGGATCAATGGCTTTCACCAGGAGCCTCGAGAGGATAAAGAGGAGGGCCGCGACAGCGCCTTTAAGAAGGAAACGACACCCATGGGCGTTGCCGCCGTCGGCCAAAGCAACGCCAGGCAGATTTTCACCCCGGCACTACTCTCCTTCTCCAAATCGAGCGTGGTCGGCCGATGAGGAAGCTACTGAACCACTTCCACTGTACGCCTCTTCGCCGGACAATACGCCGCCCGCACGGCCATGTGCGTCAGCCGGCACCAAAGCCACGATTTTCGCCTCGACTTCCACCACCCGGGGCCGCTGCCCCGGCTTCCAACCTCCATGCACATCCTAGCAGATCGAGAGGCAGTGATTGAGAGTGGCACTGGCCCCCGCGCGTGCCTGAGCACAACAAGCGTTGGTTGACCCACGCAGAAGCAACACGCACCCGATCCCGCACGGATCCGGGTGTCAGCATCCACGGAGGGCAGACCAGATTGAGATCCGGCGGAAGGGGAGGCGACTACCTCGCACTAGTACACGACATGGATTTTGGGGCACTTTGTTAGGGGCATTTTTTATAAAATGCCTCAAATTGTATCTAAAAGAGGGCATTTGATCAAAGTGACCTAATATGTAGGGTCTTTTGGGGGCATTTTTTCGAAATGCCCCAATATGCATGGGCTTATTTGGGAACTTTGATAAAGCGCCCCAATAGGTAGGGTCTTTTGGGGCATTTATCAAAGTGCCCCAATACATGGGGTCTTTAGGGGCATTTATCAAGTTGCCCCTAAATTATACATATTGAGACACTTTGCTCAAACAACCCCAATTGTCATATATGGTATAAATCTAAGAAGGAAGGCCATGTACGTTGCAGGGGGCATTTTTTTTAGAGTACTCTGATGTATCACTCCGTTCCAAATTAATTGACTTGACTTTGTGCAAATATGGATGTATCTATACTTGTATGGTGTCTAGATACATCCATGTGTAACCAAATGTGTGTCAATTAAATCCGAACGAAGGGAGTACGTTGCTCGTTTTAGAAAGTATGTACTCCGTACAAGGGAAAGAATAAAAAACAAGACAACAAACGTAGGAGAAAGGAACGCGTCGCGAGATTGACCAGAGACAACAAAATGACCAATATCTGTCTCCTCCTCTTCGTCCCGAGAGAGGCGATTTTCTGAAACTCGCCGGGTCAACCCACCTCGCCGCCGCAGATCCGGCCGTTTCCTCCCTCCGCCGGCTGCTCCGGCAGCGGGAGGGTGGGGGAACGCCGGATCTCGGTGTGTACATAGTGTAGGGTTAGCTGGGCTCTTTGCCGGCGGCGCTCTGGAGGTGGGGGTGCGGTTGGCGGTGGTTTTGGTGGCGGCGCTCGTCCCCTTCGCCGGCGGAGTTCTTCGGAGCGTCGCCGTGGAGCGGCCGCCCTCCTTGTGCTCGCAGCGCCTGGGTGCTGCCGTGCGCGAGTTCCCCGACCCCTGGCTGGATCCGAGGCGACGGATCTGGTGGCTGGGGTCGCGGGCGGATCCGTGGGCTCGTCGAGATCTTCTTCTTCTTCTTCCGGCATCGGCGACGTTGGCGGCCGAGGCAAGGTGGATCGGAGGGGCTAGGGGGGCGCTCGCCCGGGTCGTTCATCGACAATAGCTCCGCCGCGGCGCGGCGGACGGGCACGGCGGCGTCCTTCATAGGGAGAAGGCGGCCGTTCGTCCTCGTCTCCGGCGCCGGTGATGTTGAAGCTCTCGTTGCTTGTGGTTCCTTTTCCTCCCCGTATGCTTGTTTTTCCTTTGCTTCAATCTATGTACTTTGTATGTGGTTTGATCGGTGAATATACGGGCTGTTGGATGTGTCAAAAAAAAAAAAGACAACAAAATGTAGAGGAAAAAAGCAAGCGTACACCAACGCGTCGCGTCGGGGGTCTCGTCACCCTTCCGCTAATCTCTCTCTCGACCTAACAATCGTTCCCCATCGCCTTCTCTCTGGCGTGCGACACCGCCGCCGTCCACCCTGCCTTGGCCGGCTCCGTCCATCACCGGCGCCGCCGCTCGGCGGAAATGCTCCGCTGCCCCTCCTCCTTCGATTCCCCGAGTCTCCCCACCGCGAGCTCGCCCCTCGAATCCACAATCGAAACCCACCAGGAACCCTAACCCTAGCTCACCATGGCTGGTTCGCCGACGCTGTTCCCCGGGCAGCCCGTGCCCCGCGTCTCCGGCTGCGCCTCCTTATCGACAACGGTCGCCTCCTCGAGCCTCTGCTCGAGCACGCCGTCTCCCTGCTCCCGTCAACCACGACTTCTACTCGAGTCTCTGCGAGCTCTTCTCCCTGTCGAGCCCCTGCTCGATCTCCAGCACCATCCCTGGTATGGTGATGGTGGGATGGTGTTGTGGTGTGGCTGCTTCTACAACTACGACGCTGGCGGGACGGCAGTACAGCGACTGCAACCCCGTTGTTTTCTCCTTCGTCTACTACCTCGACATCACCTCCTTCCAAGCTCTGCCTCGGCTACAGAATACTTGAGGTGACCACTCTTCTGTGACCGGCCGTGTGCCGATGAACTGTGGAGGTCTGAAATGTTCGTGTGGTGCTCCCGTTCATCCTGGTGATGAACTCATCTGTATAGTTGTGCTGTGATGTGCGTGTGGGTGACCAATCACTGATTCACGTCAACAGACAAGTGTATCTGCTTGTATTTATACTCTTGATTTTCAGTTAGGACCATTCTATCCGGTCACTAGTTGTATTGGAGGGTACAAATTAAGGAGAGCAGTGCACGTAGTAATTAGGAGCCAAATTTTACACGGGTGAATTTTGTAGAATGATATTCTTCATGTCGTTTGAATGATCTTCGTGTCGCTATGGTTCTGAAAACATGTTCATTCCGTTCATCCCTTAACTGTTAGTACTATGTAACACCAAATTATTGCCCATCATTTTTACCTCAACTTTCCTGTTTTATATGAAGATACTGTTCCGTCCTCTCGAGTTGCAGGTCCCTAGTGATATATCTGCTAAATTTCAACATGTGATTTCCTTTTGCTTTTTTATGAACTTGGACCTATCGTCTTCTTTTAGTTCGGTCAATAAAACATTTTTATCTGGTGTGGGGCTGATGGTGCCATTTATTTCTGGTGTTGAGAGTTAAAGCATACCATGTTCCCCGTATCCAGGTGGTTGTGTATAGACTGAATTTTATGGCCACCGGGAGGGATCAGGCCAGAAGGAAGCAGCATGGGTTGCTTGCCCTCAAAGCCAGCTGCACAAATAGATCTTTTATCAATTGCATTTTCAAATAGACCTATCAGGGTACAAAAAACTATTGGGTTTTGAAATAGCTGAAGCAGGAGATGATTCTAAGTTTTAGCTGACATATTTTGCAATCATAGGACATGTATTCCCCTGAGTATTTAAGTACACTCTGATTGTTTGTTTTGTGAATGAACTCTGTATTAGATAGATAGCATCTGTACGTTTTGGTAGTTGTGGATCTCTAGTTCTAGATTGATTCGGTTCAGATATTAACTTGTATTGTAAGTTATCTCGAGTATATATATGAGAAGGACCCATACGGGTCAATCAGCCAGCCAGATCATATTCCGGTTACATTACAGATGCTAGATAGATTAAAACGCAATCTCAACCTTTGTAACGGTTAAGATCGAGGGGGAATATTAGGTAGATAGCATCTGTACGTTTTGGTAGTTGTGGATCTCTAGTTCTAGATTGATTCGGTTCAGATATTAACTTGTATTGTAAGTTATCTCGAGTATATATATGAGGACCCATACGGGTCAATCAGCCAGCCAAATCATATTCTTAACTCTCTAAACACTGAACCTAGGAGCTTATCTGCCTTTGTATGTTTTGCAGCTCAAGTATTTTCTTCACATTGCAGACAACTAGTAGTCGCTGGAGCCTATTAGTCATGTAGAAAAGCATGTTGAACAGGATCCCGTGGAACCTCTCGGTTCCCACACATTACGTCTTTCTGGTGCGGTTTGCTAGGAGCGACAAGGAGGTAAAAAATTTACAGCTGGTGTATTTTCCAGATTATTAGCTGAGTTTGCCTTTTCTTTTTCTAAATGTGTGGCTTCTGCTAAGCTATTCAGTGTTAGTGATGTGGTTCATTGTACTCCCATTTTAGAACAGATAGAAAACTGTATGTTACATAGTTTATGTGCTTTGCCGTGTGATATATCTGGTAGATTTCAATAGGTGATGTCCTCGTGCCTTTTATAAACTTGGACCTATGGTCTTCTCTGAGTTTTGTCAATATAACATTTTTAGTGTTTTTAATATTATGTTTACTGCTTATGCATAGGGCTAAAACTTGTACAATATATTTTCAGGCACTCCTTTGACTCGCTATGTTATGAATATGATGTGATGGGTGTCCTTTTTTGTAGTTATAGCAGTTGACATGTGGTACAAAAAGTTGTCTCAGTAACTTGATTGATTGCAGCGGCCAGGTTTCTTCCTTTTGTTTGATTTTATCATGGACACCATGATGTAGCAGATAAATTAAGGCGCTAAATGTATGTATACTGGATTGTTAATGATGTGGCGGTCTTGCTAGTGATTTTTAGTAAGAAGTATTCTTGCTCCACTTGGTTGAAATTTGTGTGATGAGACTGAAATATATATGCTTAGGCTTGCTTGTCGTTGGTGTCTCCTAGCATGTATGTGTGGTATAAGGGTTGCACGTGGCTTGCATGACACCACCTTGCTACAACTATAATGTGTGCATAATTTGCAGGTTCATCAAGTCACACAAGTAGACAAGCATAATTGCTTCCCTGATTCACAGTCACAAGAAGAAGCAGAAAAGAATAAAAAGAACAGAAAGAGAAGCATTACTGATGTCATGAACACGCAAGAAGGTACTAACTGTAGTTGCTCTTGTCCTAATTGTAGTTCGATCATATACTTCCTGTTGGCACAAGCATTTCCTGTTAAGTTTGCTGACACAAAACTAGCTGTAGTTCAATCATATACAAAGCATTACTAACTGTAGTTGTTCTTTCTCTACTTGCCATATGTACTATTATCCTGTCCTGTTTGTTTATAGTTCAATCACACTTGGCAGGTGACACCCCCAGGTGTTGATGAAGCCACTGTCGATAATTTGATGTTGCCCACTCTACTGTCATGATGTACTCGTACTGCCACTTTGTCTGCATGTTGCTGCATGTTCAGATGTTGCTTAGCTTAGCTTCATGTTCAGATGTTGCCAGAACCTTGTAATGATCAGATGTTCCTTAGCTTAGCTTCATGTTCAGATATTGCTTTAGAACCTTGTATTGATGCAATCACAAGCCATTCAATGAACCTTGTATTCAATGTGGACAACCTTCAGAACCTTGTACTGATGATACAACCTACAGAATCTTGTGTTTTATCTTATGTATGTGCATCATGTCCAATATTTAGCTTATTAAATGTAAATGTATTTCAGAGCAGTTACGCAAAGTGCCCTATAGGTTCTGGGGGCATTTTGGTATAGTGCCCTAAAAGGTTTTTAGGGCATTTAGTCAAAGTGCCCTCAAAATCTTTTAGGGCACTTCGCCAAAATGCCCCAAAAACCTATTAGGCATTTCCCAATAATGCCCCAAAAACCTATTAGGCATTTCTAAAACTGCCCCAAATTGTAACTTTTAGGGGCACTTAAAACAAATGCCCTAATAACCTTTCCAATCACGAGTATATTGGGCACTTCAAAAAGTGCCCTAATATCTTTTTGGGGCATTTACTTGACTTTTCGAGGCACTTTAAAGTGCCCCTATATCCGGACCGTGACGTAGTGTCGGCAATCTCCAGCTAGCACAAGGCCCCAACCCTGGCCACGAGCCTGAGAGGCACCTTCCCAGCCGCCGCTGCAGGGCTAGCAACGCCGCCGCCCAGCAGCACCACCGTGGCCGAGCCAGCCTCAAGCGCCTCGACGAGGTTTCCCCTCGACCTAGCTAGACACGAGGAGAAGGCCCCGCCGCCGCCTCCACCGTGGGCTTGCCCCGCAGCGGTCGCCGCTGGCGGCGAAGGAGAAGCAGGAAGGGAGAGGGACGAGTGGAGGCGCCTACCCCGAGTCGCCCAAGGCGAACGACGCGGGGGTCAGGGATCATCCACCAAGGTGGCTTGCACTAGGACCTTGGGAAGTATGACCACTACTACACCGACGCCCACGACATCATGGTTTTTGAGTCGCGGCTTATGAGTCGCAACTCATGCCCACGACTCGGCGAGTAGTCGCTCCAAGTCGGCGACTAGTCGCTCCTAGTCACCGACTAGTCGCGAGTCGCCGCGGATTTGAGAATACGACTCGGTGATTAGTCGGCGACTAGTCGGCGGCTCAAAAACCATGCACGACATAATGGTGTTCGACACCTCGGTGGAGACATTCCGGTGGCTGCGACGTCCCGCCCAGGCGCCACTGGGTCCCATACAGTGTTGCTGGAGATGGACGGAGCACTCACTTGGTTCAGCGGCCGCAAAGGTGATGGTGTCTTCATGGATGTCTTTGTGATGCAGGACTATGCAGATGAGGTCTGGGTCTTACGGTGCCGGATATATTGACTTGTCGGCGGTAACGGCAGTGTAGCGGCAGGTTGACTTAGTACCATGGCCTTGGTGAACGACCGGGAGCTGCTTATCCAGCTTCCGAGCAGTCTGGTGCGCTGTGACATTGATGGCAAGGTTTTAAAAATTGTGGAATGGCACGAAAAGGAAGACAGCAGCAACCGTGTGAAGATTACTACGCATTTGCTGCGAGAGAGCATTATCCTGCTGGCTTTCTTTGAGAAGCAACAAGGAACGTGTGTGAGTAATGATCCTCCATTCTTCTTCGAGCTCGAGAAGTGATATGCATTGTTTCTTCTCCGTAATCATGGTTTGCTGGCTGCCTTCTGTCTGGACTTTGAAGTAATGCTATTGAACTATACCTTTTCTCCATACTTGATCTCATTCTATCTTACCCTGTTGTTTTAATTACTTAACTTGACTGGATGACACAAATTTCATGCAAAATGCAGGCTTAATTCTTACCAAAGTGGAGCGTTGAGGGTAGAAGGGATATTTTGTTCTAATTCATATGCTGATAACATTTGCTTTATTCTCGCTGACACGGTTGTAAGTACTAAACAATCTTGGTAAATTGCTTAAATCTTAAATTCCATTTTTTTTTTTTGCTTAATCTTAACCTTCGGTACTTCTGACAACAATTTCATAACAATAGACCTTCACAAGTATATTTCAAGAATCAATGTTCAAGCATAAGCATCAATGTCTGCTGGGAGCGGACTGGACCTGGTGGTAAGCCTAGAGGCAAGAGGAGCAGGACCAACCGAAAAATGAAAATATAAGAGAAGCATATCCATTTGAGAGAACCGAGAGAACAGTAATGTCGCCTTTTTTTGGAACTCACAAAGTAGAACTAACTCATCTCTCCCTTAGCTTTTGTGTTTCCTTCTGCCTATCTTGCTTGTACTACTCTGTTCTCCCGCAAACATTTTTTTATATTCTCTCCAGATCACCCTACTTACTAATAGGATTTCTATATGTGGCAAGAAAACATGTAACACGATGTTGCTACTTCTCCCTAGAGAGGCAAACATATACGAGAGCCATATGTTCAATACTTCAGCAGAGAACTCCTAATCATAGGCAACAACTGAAGCATTCCAACAATGCCTGCAAGAAGCAAATAAAACAAGTGTAAGAGTCAGTAAATTAACAATGAACTGAAGTTTAAAGTCGCCCTATATCAACTGAAGCTTAACAATATGCTGCAGGATAAGCTTAAGGTGAAATACACATGCGATGAAAAGAAAATCTCCGAGGCTTCAGTACACATGTAAAGAACAGAAATAAATATATATGTGCCATAGAAATACCAACCCAACATGTTATTCAAATAAGATTAAAATTGCTGAAATAAAGGAGGCATCAACTGCACAGGAGCCATAGACTAAAGTGTGCACCGAACAGCAACCTAGTTATAAAGCACATCCTGTTATCGAAGTGTTCCCGCAGGAATAGAAAAGGAACAGTTATGTAAGAGCTTCAGCTGCTATTTAACATAACCAAGGTTATCCTCAAACATCATAAAGCATACAGAAATTAATTAACATAAGTTCTGAATGCGCAAAAGAAATAGTTGCCCAGTTCTGAATAAGAGGGAGAAGCATCTCCAATCACAAGCAAATTGTATGTCGTACATTAGAAGGAAAGCAATTTCGTGTGAAATCTTTAGCAAAATATACACGATGGGTGATCTGCTGAGCAGGTCTGTTCAAGAACATCTCTGTTATGTTTCAGTTTTTCAAGCAGTTTCAAAATATATTCAAACAGAACCACTGAGAAGCCACTATATGCTTCGTATTGAGATTTAGTCTATATAGGGAAATCCAAACCCTGTTCCCATGCAAATAATAAACAAGTGTAGGTAAAACGAATATGTATATAATGGTATCATCACATCTAGTTCAATTCTCAGGAAATAAACTTCTGAAGAAAGTAAGCAAATAGAACTCACTCTCAGTTCTCAACCTTTTGGAAAAAGGTATGCTGAATAAGACTCTCTTTCAGCCTCAAAGGTAGAACCACCGGCAGGTCATCATCAAACTTGTAGCTGCCAACGAAATTGCCCCTTCTGTCACAACGTAACAGATGTCCGTAGCAGCTGACAAGCACATCTCCTTCCTTGCTAACAACCTTTACCCACCAATCCCCCTGCTCCTGGAAACCCCTGATCTCAATCACCGGCAGCGTTATCCGGTACTGGAACGCCCAGGCGTCATGCTCGCGGTCTTGAAGCATGAAGATGCTCATTCCCGTCATGCCGTCCTTGCTGGTGGACGCCGCAAGCGTGCCACCCATGTCAAGCAGGTGCATAACATGGCTGGGGCTCACGGGTGGTGGACGCATCTGCCGGAAGGACTCCGCCACCGTGTCGAACGCGAGGATCCTGTGATAGCGGACGGCAAACCTCTTTCTCAGGTGCAGGTGCAGGATGGCATCAACAAGGACTGCTGCGCCGAAGATGTGTGGTCCTCCGCTGCTAATCATCTCCGTTTCAACCGGTGGCACCGGACAACCGACGATCCTTGAGATGTCGGCTCCTACGGCGAGGACGCGGTACTCAAGCCGGCATTCCTTGTTGAAAACGTCATTCGGGTATCTCGAGTAGAGCACGCGTACTCCCCTGATGGTGGGTGCCGGAAGAGGCCGAGGATGTTGTCGACCTTGAGCTTGGGGTTGGGGCTGAGGGGCGCGCACTGCCGCGTTGTCGGGTTGCTGATGCATTGGCTGGCGATGAGGAGTCCGTCGCATGAGGCGTCGACGGTGTCGAAGTGTTTGGGGACTGGACAGATCTTGCGGTCCCGGAGGTGGAAGGCTCTGAGGCGGTGGCCGTAGGTCTTGATTAGGGGAAGCTCCGGCTGGCGGCGGTGGTGGTCGAGAAGGAACACGGGGTCGGAGGCGAGGCGGCGCCAGAGCCGGCAGACGGCGCGGCAGCGGAGCACGGACTTGGGCGGGAGGAGGATCAGGATCGCCAGCAGGATCTCTTCCGGGATGCCGGCGAATAGATCCGACCTCGCCCTGCATCTTCTTCTTCTCGGTACGGTCGCCCGAGCTGCTTCTTCCAGGGTCACGAGGCGCCGACTGGAGTGGAGCAGCATCGTCGTGGCGGCGAGTGAAGAGGATGAGCAGCCCGGTGAGAGGCGGCGGCGGGTGTTTGAACTTGGAGCAGCATTAGCTGAACGGCGCGCCTCTCACGCCGTGCCAGTTGTGCATTAGCTGAACGGCGCTTCTGTTATCCATCTTACCGTTGTAAGCTGTACTACATAATAATGCCCTCGTTGGCTACTGAATCAATATACAGACAGTTCTGCAATTCTTCTTGGTATCAGCGAAATGCAATATCACAGACCTACTATCCACACCCTTCATTTAATCAAGATTGGTGCAACAAAAATTATCGACGAATATTCAAATGTTAATGCATTATCAATAATTGATAGATTTGTGTAATTTAAATTTTAGAACTAACATGATTTTTTTGTGCATGCATCGACAAAAAAGTTCCCTCTTCCTCTTCCTCTTCCTCTTCCTCACCTACTATCCACAGTTTTCCTGGTTGTGGGAAAATCGTGGCATAAGAGCAAAATTTCCCTCCCCTCTCCATGGCTCACCTTCCCTCTTCCTCTTCGGCCTCTGCACCTGCATCGACAATCGCTCATGTATCGGCGTCCACTACTGCATCGGTGTCCTCCTCTTCGACAACGGCGACCTCCTTGCGTTCGGCTCCCTGCCAGCCGCTGTCAGCATCACCACGCCCCGTGTGCCAATCCCACTCGCCTGCGCGCCTCCTACTGATTCATTGTCGCGACTCGCAATACTCCCAGCTACGCGGCTTCTTCATCTACAACATCTCCATCGGCGGCGCTTGCAGGAGCGACGGAGAGTGGACGACGGTCGTCGATTGAGGAGGAAAGGGTTCTCGTGGGTTTGTGGGAACGGGCGGACTGTCGTCAACAGTTCGTGGATCGTGAGAATTTTTTACTTACCTTTTACTTAAACGTCTTTATCCAATATTTTTATCCTTAATTAACTTTTTTGTACAAGGTTAACAAAACGAATTAGACTAAATTAACGTGTTTGTTTACGCCTTGGAACAACTCCACTTTAGGATATACACAAAGATTATGAAAAACACTTCATACTCCCGAGCTCGAGTTCTCAAATTTCCTAATCGATTTTTCTTTTTAATCTCAATATATTCTTGGAAATTTATCCTAAGCTTGTATACCGAATATATGACTTCATCTCATATATTTATACTAAACTTGTATACCGAATATATGACTTCATTGTAAAAAAAATCAGACACGTTTTAGATATTATTTATATTTCTAGCTCTAGACAACGGTAAATAATTATACTTATTTCAGATAATAAAAAAAAATCAAAAGTTTGCTCTTTAAAAATATGAATTTATATGTGCATACTATTTTATTTAATTTTCAAGTGTTTTCTATTATAAAAATCTTGACAAAGTCGGTAATCTCAGGTTTGGGGGGGGGGGGGGGGGGGGCAATGGCCCCCTAAGTACACATAGCTACTTAACTTAAATGGAATATGTATGTGATTTTATTTGCTATAATACTATTGCAAGGGGCTATATTACTGTTCATGCGCGAAAGCATCTGAGCCGAGGCACCGGATCGCTTCTCTCTTGTTAAGCTTGTTAAATTTCGTTCTTTGTCCATATAGGACATCAACCATGCCGGATCTTCTGGAATTTGGGGAAAACTCGTTAGTAAGAGAGGTTTGCACTTATTCTTACTTGTACACATGTTGGAGAATGCTATGTGAAGTGATTTGACTATCTGAATTTGAGCTGGTCATGATTATCTTAAAAATTACGTAATATTGCAATATAGAAGGAGAAGATTAAGCACGAATTTCAAGGACTTAATTTTTGCGGTTTTCAGTGTTCAGGTTTTGAAGTTGGAGGTGCCCTGACTCCATCGAGCATTGAGCCATGGTCACTCCTTGTTGACACATCAACGATTCACGTAATAACTGCCAATATCTTCTTCTTTCTGCAGAAATGTTATTCTTGTAAAGATGGGGATTCTTTGTGAAGACTGTCCTCCCGGTGGTGTCAGCATCGGTAACCCTCAATTCTGGGGCATGATATGAAATTGTTGTAGTTAATAAATTACGAGGGGGGCAATTGCCCTTTAAGTACACATAGCTACTCAACTTAAATGATATATGTATTTGATTTTATTAACTATAATGCTATTACAAGAGCCTATCTTTCTAAGTAATAATACTGCATTAATAATAATATTGTTGAAAAGAACAAATGGATACTCTTAACTAGTTCAAATGGCAATGGATTGATAGCAAGGATCGCCGATCACACATTACAACAAACACATACACAAAATGATTGTTAATCAAACACATTTAGGTGTCAAATCAAGGCACATTTTCAAAAAGAGCAATCAAGGCGCAAAAGGAATAGCTTCCAACAAGAGCTCAGTCTTCCGGCGCGCCGTTACCCCATATGCCTCGGCCATATCAAGTTTCTCCGGGTTCCCGCCATCAGGAAGTTTCCAGTCGAAGTGGTAAAGAAGGCTTGCAAGAGCAATCTCGATATTTGACACCCCAAACATCATACCGGGGCACATCTTTCGGCCAGCGCCTCCTGGGGTGAACCTGAAGTCCGTGCCAGCATAGTCCACTATTTCGGTCTCGAATCTCTCGGGTTTGAACTCGCTCGCGTCGGTCCAGCTCTCCTCATCCTTGCCTATCGCCCACACATTCACAAACACCGTGGTGCCTACAGGCACATCGTAGCCCATGACCTTTGTTGTCTCATTGCACAGCCTCGGCATGAGCAACGGTACCGGAGCATGTAACCTGAAGGTCTCCTTGATGACCATCTGAAGGTAGTGGAGCCGGCCATCGATGTCAGCCTCGGTCACCTCGGTCTTTCCTTTGAGGACTCCTCGGACTTCTAACTGTGCTTTGGCCATCATGTGCGGGTTCCTCATCAGCTCCGACATGGCCCACGTTGTCGTGGTAGCCGTTGTCTCCGACCCCGCGGCGAAAAGGTCCCGTTGACACGACGAATATGTTTGAGGTCAGAAAAATTTGTAGCGCGTATGCAAGAGAGGTGGTAAACTTACGAAGAGGACGCCGCTGATGTTTGCGTTGGTGAGGGTGATGCCGCCACCCATCCCGCCATCCTTCTGGAACCGCAGCAAAATGGTGAGTATATCTCCCCTCTCGTCACTTCCGGCACCGGCATCGCTCTCCATCGCCGCCTTGTGGTCACTGATCATGGCCTCCATGATGGCGTGGATCCTGTGGTGCACCTCCCACGTCGCCTTCAGGGCCCTGCCGCCGAGGGCCTTGGCGAGGCGCGACGTCGGGAACAGGTCGGTGAGGTTGAACCCAGACATGAGGTCCAGCACCCTGTCCAGCTCCTCAAGGTACGCCCCACGCTGCGCGCACCGGTCGCCCACGGACACCCTCATGATCACGTCGTTCATCATGACCTTGGCCATCTCACCGACGTTGACGACCGCACCACCGGCGGCGACGGACCTCGCGAGCCTGGCCGCCTCCTCCTCCCGGACGTGGCGGAACGAGCGGACGCTTCGCGGGCTGAGCAGCTCCGTGGCGCAGAGCTTGCGGAGGGGCTTCCAGTGCGGGCCGCGCGCGAAGGAGATGTCGGCGCCGCCGTAGGTGAAGACGTCCGCGGCCACGTACATGGGCCGGCTGGCGAAGGCGGCGTCGTGCACCTTCATCACCTCCCTGGCCGCCTCCGCGGAGGAGATCACGAGCGTGGGGACGTGGCCTAGCCGGAGCAGCATCACGGGACCGTGCCGCTGCGCGAGCCGTTGCATGGCCTGGTGCGGCAGCGCGCCGAGTAGGCAGTGCATGTGCCCGATCACCGGCAGCGCCCATGGGCCCGGCGGCAGGTTCAGGCCACCGGCCCCGCGTCTGCGCTTAAGCCTGAGGAGTACAGTGGCGCCGAGGACGACGAGGAAGGTGTACCACACGACCTGGATGGCCGTGGTGTCTGCCATTGGAGCTAGCTCGTAGGATTGTGTAGTGTAGGTAACCAAGATTCAAGATGCAGCTATATATACAGGAGAACAACGAGTAAACAAATCGAACTGAGAGTCGATGGAGTACAGGGAAGGGAGATCCATACGAAAGACGACGTGCGTTGTCAGTGAGATTAGCTTAAGATTCACTTGATGCTCTGTTTTTATATTGCTTGACTTGCTATAGCAATGTACTGTATCAGCGAATCAAGAGCAAGCGACCTCCGGGAGGGATTAAATTTGGCGTCAGACAATGGAACAAAACATGAATCGGCCGGATAGGACAAGAGGAAGTTGAGACGGCATCCAGAAATTGGTGTTGGTGATTGCGAAACAGCATCTAAATCATGACCAAGTGCCTCTTTCTGTTTCGGCATTACTGAAAATGGACAGATCAACATCGTGTATTGCACTGAGAATAATATAGGAGTACATCGGTAGCTGGACATCATTTGAGTCGGATTGTTTTTAAAAACAGCAGTAGACGCGTCTCTGTATGCTGTATTGCTGTTGTGTAAGAGCACTGACGCATGTGTTCGTCTGTTCGATCCTTCTGTATGACAAGTACATACTACCTATATGAAAGCTGAAGGAAATGGCGGCCCCTCGGCGATCCGGCACTGTAGCTTAGCTACAGTTGTTACTGTAGAAAATCTACAGTACCACAGCGCCCAATCCGCGCCGTCCATCCTTCATCCAGCGGGCGGCGCAGCTCCTTCGTGACGGTTTTCCAAAAAGCCCCCTCACAAATCCTTCGCCTTCTCCGCGGTCCACAAAATTACGAAGAAACAGACTTTTTTGTAAATTCTGGAAAACGTAAGGTCCTCAGCGCAAAACCATCACCAGTTCCCCCCCTTCCCTCCCCCCCTCGCGCGCGCCCAAGATCGCCGCCGGCCGCCGACGCCTGACACCGTCGTTGCAGGACTCCCCGCTTCGATTCGAGCGCACGACGAGCTCCGCCGCCAAATCCTCCACCACCAAGCCGCAGATCGGTCGCCGGGACATCGCGCCGTCACCGTAATCGACGTCGCCGTCCACGCTGCCTTCCGCCGTCTGTGCACGCCGTCGCGGCCGCTCCGGCGACCAACGCATGGCGGCGCCGCCGTCTACGTCTGGCCCGCGACCAGCCCCGTGCAGCGCACCCACGCGCGTGCTCTGCCTCGCCGTCGCGCGCCTCCGCGCCTCCGGCGACCTTCACGCCGCCGCGGCAGAAGCTCCGCCCGCCCGTGACGTCACTACGCCGTCACGGCAGGCCTGGCGCGGGCCTGGGCTGCCCACACGGGCCGTTACGTGGGCCGGCCTGGCTGCGTTTTTTTCTACCCCTCCTGTTTTTTCTTTTTCCCTTCTTTTCTTTTTTTCACTAATTTTTCCAAACTCTTGCAATATAATTTTCATAATCCAAAACTGCAGTGCTTCAAAATGTGGACATTTCAAAATTTGAACTCACAAATTTGCCTACTTCAAACAACTTAAAAAAAATCCCACGACATGCTTCCCCTCTAAAAAATATTCGACTACTTTTTACGTCCCAAAAATATAATTAAAAAATACACTAGACCTAACGACTTTCAATATGCTAATAACAACAGTTCCACTCATACACACGAAATGCACAAACAGAAAATATTTACATATTCGACGACTCACAAGATCCAAATTGCACCAAAACAAAAAAAAAGTGTTCAAAAAAATGCTACCACTATATCCATCTGAAAAAAAAAATGAATAGCATATCCAACCGATTAGAACAAAAAAAATAATACTTGCTACTCCTGTCAAAAAACAACCATGTTTTCAAATTCTAAAAGACTCCAATATACACAAACTCATTTGCTCTAATTATACCTATATGAAAGCTGAAGGAAATGGCGGCCCCTCGGCGATCCGGCAACTGTAGCTTAGCTACAGTTGTTACTGTAGAAAATCTACAGTACCACAGCGCCCAATCCGCGCCGTCCATCCTTCATCCAGCGGGCGGCGCAGCTCCTTCGTGACGGTTTTCCAAAAAGCCCCCTCACAAATCCTTCGCCTTCTCCGCGGTCCACAAAATTACGAAGAAACGGACTTTTTTGTAAATTCTGGAAAACGTAAGGTCCTCAGCGCAAAACCATCACCAGTTCCCCCCCTTCCCTCCCCCTCGCGCGCGCGCCCAAGATCGCCGCCGGCCGCCGACGCCTGACACCGTCGTTGCAGGACTCCCCGCTTCGATTCGAGCGCACGACGAGCTCCGCCGCCAAATCCTCCACCACCAAGCCGCAGATCGGTCGCCGGGACATCGCGCCGTCGCCGTAATCGACGTCGCCGTCCACGCTGCCTTCCGCCGTCTGTGCACGCCGTCGCGGCCGCTCCGGCGACCAACGCATGGCGGCGCCGCCGTCTACGTCTGGCCCGCGACCAGCCCCGTGCAGCGCACCCACGCGCGTGCTCTGCCTCGCCGTCGCGCGCCTCCGCGCCTCCGGCGACCTTCACGCCGCCGCGGCAGAAGCTCCGCCCGCCCGTGACGTCACTACGCCGTCACGGCAGGCCTGGCGCGGGCCTGGGCTGCCCACACGGGCCGTTACGTGGGCCGGCCTGGCTGCGTTTTTTTCTACCCCTCCTGTTTTTTCTTTTTCCCTTCTTTTCTTTTTTTCACTAATTTTTCCAAACTCTTGCAATATAATTTTCATAATCCAAAACTGCAGTGCTTCAAAATGTGGACATTTCAAAATTTGAACTCACAAATTTGCCTACTTCAAACAACTTAAAAAAAATCCCCACGACATGCTTCCCCTCTAAAAAATATTCGACTACTTTTTACGTCCCAAAAATATAATTAAAAAATACACTAGACCTAACGACTTTCAATATGCTAATAACAACAGTTCCACTCATACACACGAAATGCACAAACAGAAAATATTTACATATTCGACGACTCACAAGATCCAAATTGCACCAAAACAAAAAAAAAGTGTTCAAAAAAATGCTACCACTATATCCATCTGAAAAAAAATGAATAGCATATCCGACCGATTAGAACAAAAAAAATAATAATTGCTACTCCTGTCGAAAAACAACCATGTTTTCAAATTCTAAAAGACTCCAATATACACAAACTCATTTGCTCTAATTATGAATTGCTTCCAAATTTAATTTCATCTTCCCAAAAAAAAAAACACTTCAACTTCTTTTTATCAACCAATATTTACGTCAGTTCGTGCAAAAAAAAATGAACATGTCAGAACATTTCAATCTAAATTTGAAATATAAGGCTTAAAAAAAACACCCTTCGAAGCCTGATTATTTTACGAACGTGATATTCGTACAATCAAATATTTTTTACACCATAGTATTTACAAATGTGACTGATATATCAACATGCACACACACACACAAAAAATGATCACATTAATTAGCACATCAAAATGTGCATACAAATGTAATCTATCTGTTCATAATAATTTCATGCATGTTTTACAGCATTACACCATGTTTACTTAAATTTCCATACAATAAAAAAAAATACACCAAACAATAATTTTGGAACTTAGATTTTGTCTACCACAGTATTTACACATGTGAGTAATACATGAACATGCGCACACACAAAAAAAATGCTCAAAAGATACACACAACACATTTGAAAATTTCAATTTGCTAGGAAAAAAATATCCAAAATATGTATGTACATCAAATCTTTCCATCCAAAAAATGTCAACACAAAATTCCAAGTGGCCACAAAAAAAAATATGAATAAACTATGGCAAAATGAAACCATATTTAAGCATTTCAATTTGGTAAACATTTGGAAATAACAATTGCGCATAAGTACGCCCCACATTACTTGGATAGTTTCCACAAATTGGTATAAATAGTTGGAAACCAACAACTTCAAATCTTTTCATCCAAAAACTGTCAAAAATAATTCCAATCTACCACACAAAAAAATGCAAAATACGTACGGCAATATGAAAAAACTTGCGCATCTAAATTTGATAAAAAATTGGAACAAATCCATATGTACTTGCTCCAATTATATGGAGTTCATTTTAAAAAAATTTACCCAACTATGGAGTTCAAACGAGTAAATGTACATTTCCCCCTACCGTCAACTTAATTTAAAAAGTAATAATTCTCAAACATTTCAAATTGCTTAAAAATGGAAATATTCTAAACTATAACGACATGTCCAGAAAAAATAATTGATACTTATTTGAAGCCAACTAAAACAATTCGAATTATCTAATATTTGTATACGTTGTAAGTGCACTTCACCTACTTACGAATTTAAGTATAAATAGTTGGAAACCAACAACTTCAAATCTTTTCATCCAAAAACTGTCAAAAATAATTCCAATCTACCACAAAAAAAAATGCAAAATACGTACGGCAATATGAAAAAACTTGCGCATCTAAATTTGATAAAAATTTGGAACAAATCCATATGTACTTGCTCCAATTATATGGAGTTCATTTTAAAAAAATTTACCCAACTATGGAGTTCAAACGAGTAAATGTACATTTCCCCCTACCGTCAACTTAATTTAAAAAGTAATAATTCTCAAACATTTCAAATTGCTTAAAAATGGAAAATATTCTAAACTATAACGACATGTCTAGAAAAAATAATTGATACTTATTTGAAGCCAACTAAAACAATTCGAATTATCTAATATTTGTATACGTTGTAAGTGCACTTCACCTACTTACGAATTTAAGTTTCATAAATGCTCACTAAAACCATTTTCCCCTAATTGTACTGTCCAACAAAAAAAAACATTATTTCTTCACAACATATACAACGCCAAAAAAAAAAACCAAAAAAAACAAGGGTGCGGCGTGACGCCGCACTAAATATTACTAGTATAACTCTTAGGGTACATGTTTTCTTGTGGTTAACTCTAGTTAGCAGTTTGTTGTGTGAACTAACCGCAAAATATTCTTGGTAAATGTCTTCTTTGAGGTGAAGAATGAAAATGTTGATCACATGTTCCTTTCGTGCGACTCCGAAATATATTGGCTCCCATTATGGAAGTGTTACTCGTTTGTGGTTTAGCGTTGTTTTTAACATGTTTGCTCATGCAAACCCTAGCCGTCGCCGCCGGCGCCATCTGCATCTTCATCGTCGACTTCGTCTAAGATTCGACGGGTCCTCACCTCCTCTAGGTGCCGCTCTGGTACTAGGAGAGGTGGGGACCTCAGACCTGCGCAGGGCGCTATATAAAAGTCCTTAATGTTAGAGCTTTGTTTTGGTTGGTGTCTTCTTCGTCAATGTATGGTTCTTCAGATCTTATTTCGCCAGATCAATCTTGGATTGTTTCTCATGATTGTTGCGAGGAGGTTTGTCCTCGCATTATATATCCCGGCTACTACGTCTTCGACAATGGTGATTCGTTCTCTCGGCTCCCAACGACGTCGACAAAGTGGATCGGTTATTTGTCCCTGAAATATCAGTGGTGTTGCTCTTGCGGATGTTGCTTGATTAATTTAATAGATGTGTGCGTGCACAAAGCCTTGGCATTGCGGCTCAAAATTAAAATGGGAGAACCTTCTCATTGGTATTCACAGGTTTGTGGTTTTGTATTTTCGGCGTTGTTCTGCGGTTGCCTTCGGAAATGTACAAGATTGTGTCATGGAAGAAGAAAGGGCTTGAAGATCACATAGATTTGCTCGTCTTTTTTAGTATTGTCTTTGTAATCGATATAATCGTGTACTCTTTGTTTGTTTAATATATATGAAAAAAATCCAAAAAAAAAACATGTTTGCTCATGCATGTTCAAGAAAAAAACATGTTTGATCATGCATAAATGTTCCCTAAATGGAAACGAAAGGGTGATATCTTTTTGCCCGGTGCATGTGGTCTTTTTGTTTTTTGATGAAATTCCCGGTGCATGTGGTTTGTATGGGGAAACTTATGACGTGGCTTATAAAATGATGGCAGCCTCTCAGCGTTTGGCCCAGGGCCTGGGCTAGACGGGCTAGAGCAACAATCCAGCCCAAGTACGTATTGAATTATGGGCCCAAATAAGCTAATTCTACGAGCAACTGCGGCTTCATTTATATTGACCATTCTATGTCAACACTCTAACAATGAAGTTGTCTCTGTTAAACAACAATGTGGGTGTTATCAAACTTAGCAAGATTATTGGAGGGTTGATAATTATAATATTTCTATTTGTTGCTTAAGATGGATCAAGTGATCATGTCTTAGTGTTCTTAATTCATTTATTATATGTTTCGTGAACATGGGTTTATGTGAACCCTATACAAACAGTAAAGTTAGAAAAAAAAATACAAAAACAATAAAAAATATGGCATAAATCATGTGTGTAGAAGGTGTATACAAGTATGTGCATATCGAGTAATGCAAAACTATGCAATTTGTGTGAGAAAGAAAAAATGCGCAAGTTATGTGCAAAGAAAATGACTTTGACTATACAAAAAATTACAAAGTTTTTCTTTTCTTTTTGTAGGCCACATACCATCGTATTTGTTCTTAAAATTTTGCAGTAGTAAGTTTAAAAAATTGGAGTACGTGTGTGAGCCATTTCAAAACAAATCAGAAACTTCGAAATACGACTTTTGAAAATACTTAAAATTCAGCTTCGTTATGCATGACCCATGTTTACCTTCTCTATTTTCGAATACATGGGCGGCTTCCAACTAGTTTGGCCGAGTTGGCTCCGGTCACGGCACGTGCAACTCCGGTCAAACACAAGGTCTCCCACGTGTCCAATCAGTTTCCAAAAGAGCAACGTACATATCGATGTTCTCGATGCTCCCACCACAGCACCGAACCAAACCACGACACGAACGACAGAGAGATCGATCGATCGGATCAAATGGGGGAGTTCCGCGCCCGCGCGCCCGGCAAGATCATCCTCGCCGGCGAGCACGCCGTCGTCCACGGCTCCGCCGCCGTCGCCGCCGCCATCGACCTCTACACGCACTCGACCCTCCACCTCCTCCCCGCCGCCTCAGGTCCCTCCCTTCTTTCCAAGTTCCTTTCTTTCTTTCCCTCTCCGTCCTTCCTTTCCTTCTCTCAACTCTTCCGATTCGTTCGTTCGTTCGCAGAGGAGGGCGGCGCCGGCGCGGTGGTTGAGGTGGACCTGCGGGACACGGGGCTGGTCTTCTCGTGGCCGTGCGCGCGGCTCCGGGAGGCGCTCGGCGACGGTCTCGCTCCCCCGGCGGTCAACGCGCCGAGGCCGTGCTCCCCCGACGAGCTGGCCGCCCTGGCCACGCTCCTGGAGCGGGAACACATCCCCGAGGCCAAGATCTGGCTCGCCGCCGGCCTCTCCGCCTTCCTCTACCTCTACACCTCCATCCTGGGGTCCGTTGGCCTGCGCCCGTACCACGAATCTTGGGTCCCCGTGCCACGACTGACAGTGCGATCCTTCCTTCCTCGTGCAGATGTCGGCCTGGGAGGGCCGTGGTGGAGTCGGACCTGCCGTTGGGCGCCGGGCTCGGCTCGTCGGCCGCCTTCTGCGTGTCCATCTCCGGGGCGCTCTTGGCGGCCGCCGGCGCGGTCCGTGAGCAAGCCGGAACAGAGTGGGGGTCGTTCGACAAGGACGATCTCGAGCTGGTTAACCAGTGGGCGTTCCAGGGGGAGAAGATTATCCATGGCAAGCCTTCCGGCATCGACAATGCCGTCAGTACTTTCGGTAAGCTGCCGCTTTCTTGGATGGGTTGTTAAAATCTTCAGTTCAGTTGGTACTTCCCGAGTTTAGGAGTTCAGTCATGAAAGATCTTTGGCATGTGCCTACTGAAGAATACAGCTGCTGAACCTAACCTCACTGTTTGATATGAAATTGTGCTTTACTGAATCTATGTATGAATGTTAGGCAGCATGATCAAATTCAAGAAGGGGGAGTTCACCAACCTCAAATCCAGCAATCCGGTCAAAATGCTCATCACCGATACAAAGGTTGGTAGGAACACCAAGGCCCTGGTTGCTGGTGTGTCTGAGAGAGTATCTAGGCACCCCGATGCTATGGCTTCCGTCATCAGTGCAGTAAACTCTATCAGTGAAGAGCTATCAAGCATTGTCGAGTTAGAGGCCGATGATGAGGTAGGCATCACAGCTAAGGAGGAAAAGCTAGCAGAACTCATGGAGATGAACCAAGGTTTGCTTCAGTGCATGGGAGTCAGCCATTGTTCTATAGAAACCGTGCTGCGGACAACATTGAAGTACAACTTGGTCTCGAAGCTGACTGGAGCTGGGGGTGGAGGCTGTGTCTTGACACTGATACCAACTCGTATCCTTTTATCTCTTACTCTTCATAGCTGAATTTATGGCATTTTGTTCACAAAAGGTACAACTGATTTTGAATTTCTGATGCATTATTCCTTTTTGGTTGCTTTCAACATAATATCTCTGACCCTGAACAATAAGATGACTACTTTAGAATTTCTCAATGGCTCCACGTCGCAGAAGTAATGAGTTTTTTTAAAAGTGGCCTCAAATATTCAGTGCTAGTGAATTAGTCATGATAGAAATGTTAAAATAACGAAAGCCAACTCCTCAGCACCTGTGTTTCTGAATGTCTGATTTTATTAATGTAGCAAAGGTGTATGATAAAATGCTTAATGTTTTTACCGATGCCATACTTTCTTTATCTTTCAGTATGTTCATGACACACAATAATATTTGAGCAAATGCTTCCTTGACATGATTTCCAGTATTGTCCAAGTTAGTTTTGGAGAAAACCATGGCAGAGCTTGAGTCACATGGTTTCCGCTGCTTTAAAGTCGAGGTTGGTGGACGGGGTAACACTCCGCTTTTTAAAGAGATGTTGTAACACTTTGAGCGGCCCTTTCTTAAAAATTGTTGTAACAAATAAGCTTCCGGTTGCCAAATGGTGGGCACAGTTGTTGTATCAAATAGAACCCCCTTAGTGTTCCTCCCAATGGAGACAGATTAGGTGATATGTTCTGGTGTATCTTTTTCTCATTTTTTAGTGTGCGGTATGTCCTAAGGGCAACTATTGATATCATAACTTATCTAATAATAAAATAAGTTTTCAATGGTACTTGTATTTAGTATTTGCAATTTTGAGCTCAGTTTACAGTTTTCCTTTAATCTTCTTTTAAGGGAAAATTCCTTTTATGTTTTTTTTAGATTTTTTTCCTTTTATATTTTTGCTTTAGGCCTTTGGCGGCGCAATTTTAACTCCTCAGTGCTTTGCTCTGGGCCCTTGCCAAACAGCCCGGTCCACATAATTTACTTTGGCGCATGGCCTGCCACCTGTTTTTTTTCTGAAATGTCAAAAAGATTCGTATAAAAATTTGGAACGTACATCTGTGCATCCAATGTGCCAACGCTAAATTTGTACATAATTTTTTTTTTCTTTAGATTACTAAAATAATGAAGACTTCTCGATTGCTAATACATAAGGAAACAACGAGAAAGGAAAGTTTGTGGCATCTACACAAAGAATTGGACTTCGAAGAAGGTCTAAATGTAAAATATACGCATGAATATCTTACTGTGAGTGATTGGTAGGCTGCACGATAGTTGGAAGATAGGGAACAAAATAAATGTTTCATGGTGCCTACCGTTAAGTTATATACTCCCTCTGACCCAAATTACCCTGCGTTTTGGGTTTAGTGAAACTTTGACTAAGTATATAAGAAAAAATATCAATATTTATATTGTGAAATAAATATCATTGGAATCACCATAAAATATATAGTCTATAATATCCATTTTGTACTATAGATGTTTGTAATATTCTCTACATGTTATGTCAAACTTTAAAATGTTTGACCTTGACCAAATCCAAAACGCAGGGTAAATAAAGACAGAGGGAGTACATGGCTTCACGTTGTGGCCCCACGCAAAGTGGTGCCTAGCGAGTACCCATACAACTGCCAAATCGGTTGTTTCTCTAGATGCATACATGTCCAGAACACGAGGAGACAAAGATTTTCCGATGTCTTACATCATTACATGCTCCTCTCATACTGCATGTAGGCTACAACCAAACATTGACATATGCAATTTACCAAACCTCTACATTTTGTTGTTATTTGGTTGCTCCTCTTAGTCAGTATGACTGTATGGTGGATGCAATCTGGGTCTACCCCTAGGACTCACACAAGTGAGGCTAGGTAATCAATTACGCTCTTATGGAAGATGGACGTCTGAAACTTGTCGTGGTTCTACATATTTCGGCCACGTGCTAAAAAACTATACGCCTTGGATTATGAAACGGAGGGAGTATATCATTTTAATCTAATTGGAATTCATATTTATTACTTTTCAGAAAATTCTATGAATGACGTCCAAGGCCCTCTTAAAGAGAGATTGTGATTTCCTTACTGATTTGACTGCTGCTAACAAGATCACCGGTTTGTCTCTTAAAGAAAAAAGACATCAGGGATAAGAGCATATGAGAGGTGGCGATAGCCCTAAACCCATCATTTTGAACGAGAGACGAAGTTTGAAGAGCGGAGCTATAGGAAACGCGTCCACGATTGTTTGATGGATGTCTCTCGATGTTTCGCCCAGTCATCATGGTTGTGGTCGCGTCTCCGTTTGCTTTGCCGATTATAAATAAACTAGAAATATACCCCGGGCGTTGCACCGGGAACTTCTTATAAAACTTGTATTATAAGTGAAAGGACATGTTACACATGCAACGGGAAAAATCCTCGAGAATATTCAGGATTCGATTGGGCACCATAATCGAGAATCTAGATATAATCAACGTGAAATATTTGTATATTTCAAATTGATGAGGTAATTATATGGATAAAATAATTTATATTGCGAATATTTTTCATGGATGGATAGAAAATCATTAATATATGTGTAATGACATGGATAAATAATGGATCAAATAGTGGATGATGTGGCTTAAAGAATAAATGATGTGGAATTAATAAGTATTAGTGGAGATGACAAGGACAATTGATTGGCTAATAGTATGGATGATGTGGATAGCTTGCATGTTGAGATAGAAAAATAATAAATGCACTTAGTGGGGTTTTGCTTTATAAGAGGTATAGATATGGCTTGGTTGACTTTCACCCTCAAGTTTGTAATGGTTTTCATCAAGTTTTCCACATATAAACTAGATAACACTATCTTTTCAAATCATATAGACGAGACACATTTTTGTCTCCTTTTTCTCAAAAAAAAAAAATCCACGCAAACGTGGGTAGATTGGGTGGAGAGTGGCGGAGGACGAGTGAGCTCGAGCTTGAGTCAGGCGGGTCGCGCCGTGGCGCCTCGTGTCCCTCTACCGTCCTCACATCAACACAACTGAACCCCACCGCTCCCTCCATCCGGCCCGCCGCCGTCGCTCTCCCACCTCAGCTCCGTCGCCTCTCTTTTCCGGCGAGCCTTTCTTTCTCCCCCACAGAAATTCACCACCACAGAGCGAAATCCCCGCCCTCTCCCCCCTGCTCACTGCCCCACAGCCAACGAACGGAAAGAAGATTCCCCCAGCGCCGGACGGACCGAGCAGGGGCGGCTCGATCTCCTCTTACTCCCCCTCCGACCTAGCGCGCGTGCGATGCTGCCGCGCCGGCTGCGGTGATGGTGGGCTACTTCCGCGGCGGCAACCTCGCCTCCAGGCTCTTCGACCGCCAGTGCTTCTCCCCGCGCCCAGGCGCTACTGTACGCTCCTCCCCATCGATTCTTGCTCGCGGTGTGCGTTTCAATGCGTTCATAGTTTCCTCCTGTGATGGATTAGCTTGTATATTGCTTCTGTGGGCTTGGGTGCTGCGAATTGCTGGCTGTCTATGCTCAGGACGGGGACTAGAAGACTACTTCAATAGCTACCAATTTCATAACTTTCCTTTTGGGACATATAGATAGATTGATAGATAGTCTAGAGTTCGCTCACTGAAGCGAATCCCTGGTCTGTGTCGGTCAAATAGCGCACGATGACAGTGCTGAAACTTACGAATGACTACTAGAACCTTTTAAGCACCGAAATGTGAGGATAAAACCGGGTAAAATAATGTCGTACGAATGCCAGACTTTTAGTGCTGAAGAGTACAGATGCTTGTTAGCTGGCACCTTCCCACATATGGCGCTTATCAATCAAGCGCTTAATCAGGTGTTGAGTATATTTCAGAATCGTGTCTCTTCTAAGCTGGAGTGTATGAGTTGCTCTTGCTATATGTTTGTACAATAATGATATGATACAGGATTAGGTTATAGCTATGGACAAAGTAATCCGAACTTGTTTCCCGTGTACCTTGTAGAGATGTCAGTTCGTGTTTTGTTTCCTGTGATATAATTGCTAACGCACATACAAGACAATGCGTATTTGGCATACTATTCGATGCGAAAATTAGTTCTGATGTGATAACTATTTTTCAGGCTTAAGAATCTAACTCGTCTCTTGTCGTTCTTCCCTTTTTATTCTTCACAGGTTAACATTGTGAGGCAATTCTACGAGAATTTGGTTCCGAGTTACACAATATATGACATAGAGTGCCCAGATTATTCATTCCGCAAGTTCACCGATGATGGAAGATATCTCGTGGCCTTTAGCCGGAACCACCAGGATTTGATTGTGTACCGACCCATCTGGTTAAACTTTTCATGCAATGATGAATGTGATGATTCTCATGATCTTCCGGCAAAAGCAAAAAGATTTGACAGCTTCTTTAAGCAACTCTACTCAATCTCACTTGCATCCAGCAATGAGTACATTTGCAAGGACTTCTTCCTGTATGTGGAATGCCATAAATATGGCTTATTTGCAACATCAACTGCACAAAGTAATGATTCTGGTGCCACTGAGGGTGCAATTCACGGGGTACCATCAATTGAGAAAATAACTTTCCATCTTGTGAGGTACAATCATCTTGACTTAGTGGAATTCAGCTTTTAGTTCTAAATACAGACACATTCTGTGACCTTCCTTCTTTCGTTGAGGAGTTTATTTCTGTTACCAGGCTAGAAGATGGTACGATACTAGACGAAAAGGCTTTCCGCAATGACTTTATAAATCTTGCTCATAGCATTGGAGCTTACCTGTATGAGGATCTTCTTTGCATAGTCTCTCTTCGATATCAAACAATACATATCCTACAGATCCGAGATTCTGGCAGCCTTGTTGAGGTACGCAGAATTGGTGCATTTTGCCGGGAAGACGATGAATTATATCTTCATTCACATGGCCAGGTACCTGCACTTTTTGTTAAATTTGTAGTTCTCTACTCGAATTAACACTGTGGCTCAGGAATGTTAATGTGCTAAGCCCGTCTAGAAAATCCGAAAATGTATTTTTTTTGTTACAAATGTATCTTGCACGATCCATGAGCCAAAGAAAAACTTGTACGTTTGCATGCATTGGGAAATAAGCAAAAGATCCTATACAAGAGGCCAATGACAGGGCTAGCAAAATATCAAACATTCCTGCTGTATTTTAGGTGCAACTGTGCAAGTCATCACGATTTACATGTGGTATTGATACAAGCTCTTTGTTAGACGTAAAATGATACAAGGCTTTGATCGACAATTACTGTATTTATAGTTTATTTATGTGTTACAACATTAATCAAGATTGGTTTGTTGTTAAACTAACCATCTACCAAGGATTGCCATGTATTTGGCACTAACTTTCCACCTCCTTTTTTCGTAACTAAAATAAACCCAACTACGACGAAAAAAACAGTGAGCAGCGTAGACAAGGATTGATTTGTGAATGAGATATAAAAGTTGCTATATGAAGTTCAATTATTGGGTGAATAGCAAATTGATCCACGGGACTTTGCTGGACTATAGCCCCGTTTTGAGCATGTCACAGTAAAGGCACTGTAATAAATATCATACATAGTAAGTGGGGTTGCTTGTACAAAACAAAAAAGCACCTTTTAAGCATGTTATGGATGCTAATCTTATTAACTATGACGTTATTAATGGACTTCATGTACGCAGGCTGCACAAGGAAGTGCGTTCCTTCCTGGCATCAAGCAGCGGTTGCTTTCATTTATTTTCCGCAAGACTTGGAATGAAGAACCTGATCAGGCTCTGGTTAGCTATCTATCTTACATTTTGTTCATTCATTTGGCACTAACATGTGAACTTTGTGTGCATTGAATTTTAGTTCATGGGTTTAGTTTCGGTCTTTCCTCATTATTTTGTATTGTTAAGGAAATGTATTGCTCGTGTAAATCATCCTTAATCCATTGCATTCACTGCTGAAACATTTTTACTGACCCTGCCCTTCTCATGTATAGTGCTATTGTATGTATTGAATTGTTCAATAAAATTGTGCTGGTTTTCTTGCTCCTTTGGTGGTGGTGCTCACTTTGTAGCTTTATTTGTAGATAGTTTTTTTTATCTCTACTTGGTTGAAGTATGGATATTTTGGTTGCAGAGGGTCCAGCATCTGAAGAAGAAATTCTATTTTCACTTTCAAGACTATGTGGATCTTATCATTTGGAAGGTACCTACAATAAGTCCTTTGTTATGTTTGTTATCTAGCTGCCTATAGTTTGCTTTAGCTAGCTCTCAGTAATGCCATAGCCTTGATGATAGGTCCTGCGTTGTGTATTGAACATGTCATTTTCTATGGTTTTCTGGGTGCAAGAGTTACTTATAACATGATAGTTGAACAGGTACAGTTTTTGGATCGCCATCACCTATTTATCAAGTTTGGTAGCGTGGATGGAGGGGTAAATACTTCTTGTTTTGCAGACTTCTTACCAACATGTTGTTCACATTTGTCATTATCTAATGGCAGCTATTGCTGTATGTCTTTAGGTTTCTCGAAGCACTGATCAAAATCTAGCATTCTTTGCTGTGTACAACATGGAGACAACAGAGATTGTCTCACTCTATCAGGTATCAACTATCGATGGAACATATATTGTCCTTGAAATCATTTGATATTTCATATATTTTTGTTGAGCTTAATATATAATTTCTCAACAGAATTCTTCAGAAGACCTGTACTCACTGTTTGAAACTTTTTATGATCATTTCCATGCAAATCCCCAAAAATCTTTGCATGGAAAATTTATCTCGTCGCATTCCAATAATGTTCATGCTCTCGATCAACTGCGCACCACTAAAAATAAAGCAAGCAGCACCTCACAGGTAATATTATGACACCACGAGTATGATGCACTTTTGTATCAGCTATTCTACAAGATGTGACAATTAGAAGATCTATAATCATAATGGGGTCATCATTAGTGTCAATTACCATACTATATGAGATGGGATAGAGTTTTAAACTTGATCTCTATATGTCAGCTTATATTTTTTAGATAAAGGGAGTCTTTATTGTTTAAGCATGACACCCAGCCTCTGCATAACAAAGATGCACACAGCCGAAACGAGTCTGAAGTACGAGAAAATAAAAAGGCGAATTACATATCAACATGAGAAATTGTAAAACCGCCTATGGTGGTGGAGGGCCGATCCGCAAATTATGCTGCCATCCATGTACGGATAAAAAGTCTCTCGCCGTATCCTCCAGTCTTGTACACACCTCCATAAACAGGTCTCGATGCCCCACACGTTGCAACTGATATCACGAACGGAGTGTAGCAGTAGTCTTGTAGATAACCCGCATAAGAGAATAATTTTTATCATTTCTACATAGGCAAAGCGACCATATTACGGCAAGCGCTGCCACCCTAATAAGTTGTTTAAACCTATTATCCACTCCATTCAGCCAATTGCCAAAAATATGAGCAATGCTTGTAGGTGGGTAAATAGTAGAACCTATCTGGATGATGGACCATATAGAACTAGCGAATTTGCACTCGAAGAACAGGTGTTTGATTCTCTCGTCTTTATGACAGAAGACACACTGTTTACTCCCATGCCAATTGCGTTTTGCAAGGTTGTCTTTAGTAAGAATTACTCCTCGACGAAGATACCACGCAAAAACTTTGTTTTTAAGTGGAATTTTCATCTTCCAGATTTTCTTATTATTCTGTACTGGTACATCCGGCTGAACGAGTGCTGTATACATGGAGTCCACGGAGAATTTACCGCAGTTGCGTAAATTCCACTGAAACTCATCGGACCCTTGAGTCAAATTGACAGTAGCGAGTCGCTGGAGCAACTCATGCCAAGATGCCAACCTGGGTCCAACAAGATCTCTACGGAACGTCACAATGGGATGATTATTAACCAATACATGAGCAAGCGTATCACTCTTGTGACGTCCCTGGACTATACCATATAACGCTGGATATTGTTCTTGGAGTCAGCTTATATGAATTCGTATAAATTCAACAATAGATGATTTTCCTATGAAAGTTTTAGAAATCACACATTTATAAGAAGAAGAATTAGGGGTGCGGGAGTGAAACAATTACCTCCTTGCTCATGGTTGTTTCTTGATATCTACATTTACTAGATATTTTTCAATTTGTTGTAGGCATATGCTTTTGGTGAACGCTTCTTGTTTGTTTTTGGCAGTTTGTGAAAAAGATGATGGCCTCATTACCTTACACTTGCCAATCTCAAAGTCCTTCACCATACTTTGACCTATCACTTTTTCGGTATGATGAGAAGGTTTGTTCTACAACTTGTTTGAACTTTGAAATTTTCATTGTAAAGTAGTTGCTGTGTACCAATTTGACTAGTTTCTGGCTTGCGTATCAAATGATTTTCATTGAAATTTTCATTGTAAAGTAGCTGCTGTGTACCAATTTGACTAGTTTCTGACTAAGATATGTATCCTTAAGTGTTCTTGTGTTTAGGCTCCACTCCCAACCTTTATCTGCTGGATACATTAGGTAAAACTTTATTGTGCCATAATAATGGTATCAGTAGGAGATAGCACACATTACTAACTGAACTGTCTAAAAGAACATAGTCAAGGTTATACCTGCCTCTTGCGTCAAATCTAGCATCAAACCATTGGAACATGAATTCTATTTGTTATGCATGTACTCAAGTCTGTGGATCAAATATGATAAAATAAATATTCAGTGTACCCAGCTCTTTAGGAAAAGGGATCCCATGATCTTATAGAAAGATTTTTTATTCATATTTGTATTAAACCTTTGACTTCAGCAAGTTAATATATCCCTAAAAATGGAGCTTGTATTTTGTGACTCCTGTAGGCATTACATAGATCACATTGTTGCTGCAAATGTACTCTATGACTTGTCTCACAGATTGTTAGGGAGCTCCTATTGAACTTGGAAATTGACTCTTTATATGGTAGTAACTAGGTAACGGTTTTGCATACTAGTAAGCACATTGACAATTTGCTCATTCTATGCCAAGAAACCCTGACGTGATTGCAATTTGCGCTATCATTGCTATGCCTTCCATGAACCTGTAAATCTTCTGGGATTTGTGATACTCAAGTGTGCAATAGTAGTTCTTCTTTTGCTGCTATTTAACTCTCACCGGTACTTGGTTTGCAGCTGATTTCAGCGACTGATCGGCATAGGCATTGCACAGAGCATCCTATAAAATTTATATCTGTGAAGCAACCAAATGTTGTCAAATTCAAGATTAAACCAGGTAAATCTTGATCCATTGCTGTGTCCAAGCATCTATATTCTTGAGCTAGCCCCTTGTGGGAACCTATTATCAATCTGCCTGTATCCACATAAATGTTTTCTTGACTGTAGGTTCTGATGCTGGCGCTTCCGACGGCAGAGCGAAGAGGATATCTTCATTCCTGTTCCACCCATTTTTCCCGCTCGTGTTGTCGATTCAGCAGACGTACATGCAGCCAACCGTCGTGAATGTACATTTCAGGAGATAGCGAGGTTACCCAACTGTATTTGTATATCAGTAGAGAGCAAAGTGGCAGCACAGCATAATGGAAATTTTGGCCAATATGTAGTAGTATGATGTTTTACTGGCTGATCAATCTTACTATAGGGGGGAAAAACTGGAGCAGTAGTTTTGGCATCTCCATGACGCTGTAATGTTTTTATTAGCTGACCGATCGTGCTATAGGAAAGAAAAGAAAACCGGAGTGGTAGCTTTGGCATCTCCATGACGCTGTAATGCTGTAATTGCCATCATATTTTGTATGAAGTGTCCATGCCGGAAGGAAGATATGTAAACCATGCAATTCAACTCGCAAATGTCGTCACAATTATAAAATCTTAGTTAGCTAATGTCACATTGGTTCGAATTAAACAACACTTTGCACCCCTTAACATTTCCCATTTGCAGTACACACAAACATGAAGAACCAGCAATGGCCACACATCCAAATCGGCAGAACAAATTTTAACTCCAAATACATCCGGTAAGTCGGCAACCCTAACTAGCTACCTAGGATTCGGTGACCTTCATACGGCCCCGTAGCCTTCCAGGTGCAGCTTCATCTGCATGGCGAGCGTGCCTCGCGGCCCTCTTGACTTCCAGTCTCGCCTGCCGCCGTTCCACGGCCACACGGGATTCGGCGACCTCCGCTGCGAGCCAGACAGGGTCGATGCCCAGGTCCACGGGCCCGGCGACGCTAATCCTGGCGCGGCGCACCCTAGGCCCGTCCTCGCTCTGGCATGTCTGCTGCCGTTCCGCCGCCGCCACGAACTCTGCGACCTCCGCGGCGAGCATGTTGGAGTCGACGGGCGTCCTGGTGTTGCGTTTGCGCGTCGTGCTAGCCCCGTCTTCTTGACCGTCGACCGGCCGCCGCGCCTGGTTCTTCCGTTCCTGCTCGGCGGACAAGAACTTGGCCACTTCCGCAGCCAGAACGCCGGGCTCGATCCCCATGTCCATTGGCCTCGCGACGCTCATCCTGGCGTTGCGCTTGCGCGTCGTGCTAGCCTGGTCTTCTTCACCCTCGACCTTCGGCTGCCGCCACGCCTGGTACTTCCGTTCCTCCTCGGGGACAAGAACTTGGCCACCTCCGCGGCGAGGACGCCGGGGTCGATCCCCATGTCCATGGGTCTCGCGACGCTCATCCTGGCGTTGCGCCTTATGAAACCGTGGCGGACGCCGAGGCAGCTTGCCATCTTCTCCTCCGTTGACGCCGGCGGGCGGTGACTGCCTTACTAGCAAGGATCCGGTTGGGATCGTGTCGAGCGTCCCAGCGAGCGGAGTGGCGCATTATAAACTCAGGAAGGCTACACCGACCTGGAGTTGGAGTCCGAGTCGGAGTCGGCGGGAGAATACGTTTGTGACCTTCCTTCCTCGACTGAAGCTCCAATCCGTCGTCCATTTGCTATTGTTCGTTACTTCGTTTGCTTGTTAGTTAAGTCACAGCCCACATCGCAGTTTAGAAACAGTAGTAGGTGTGCTCGCTCGGCTCATTTGATCATCACATCCGATCCATTTTGTTACTTCCAAAAAATGGAAAAATCATCATTCCTAGCTCTTCATCATTCGATCCATTTTGTTAAAAAAAATGAAAGTTTTCAATTTCTAGATGAAACGGTTTAACGTTTTATTGATTTTTTCGCAACGTATGAAGACGGGTGTATGCTGTGTCAGAAATACTCGTTAACTTTTTGTCGAGTGTTACTCTCGGCAAATGTGACTCGTCACTACATTGGCATCACAGTGTAGGCCGACTTTCATCCATTGGGGACTCGGCAAAGCGTTGTGCACTGCCAAATTCGACTACTCGGTAGTACACTCGATACGTTACACAATGTAAGCCTTTTTACCTAGCTAGTTTAGCTTGCTAAAACGGCTTACATTTTGGAACAGAGATAGTATTAAGGAAACTGACGATATCAAATCACGGGGTGTGCACATAAAAAATTCGGAGTAGTAAGTTGCAATGCACTATCATACAACCTTCTCAAATAAGTGGATGTATAGCATTTAAATTTGTCCATAAAATTAAGTGTACTGCCTTCACAACCCCGTTAGTGCTAAAGAGAAAAATAAAGGCAGTGAGAGCTGACAGGCTAGAGCAGTGGCGGAGCTTGGCAGAGGTTGCAGGGGGCGAAATGCAAAATATTTATGTTTGGGGGGGCCAAATGCTATTTTTCTTCTCAGTTAAGCACTCCCAAAAAAAATTCTTCAGCAATTAATCCAAACCTGGGGGGGCCATGGCCCATTTGGCCTCTATGAAGCTCCGCCTGTGGGCTGGAGAGACTGCATCTAGCTAGCAGCAGCGAGATCTTTAGAAGTGATCCCACAAATTAATTCAAGTCAACCGAAGCAAAAAAGATGCCCATTTGAATGTAAGAACGGGCACACATCGTCTCATTCACAACTACAATAAACAAAGGACGTTGGCTATTTCTCTTGCATGGTTGATTTCAGATACATCAAGATATGTGTAAAAGGAAAGAGAGTAACAAAGGTGCACAATCTGTTATATTCTCAAATTAAATCTCCCTGGTCTTATGGCATAGAAGCCACAGTACTACTACACCTCCACATAACCACATTTACCAAACCAAGGAAGGTAGCCCTTTATTGTTTCTCACAAAAGTAAAGAGTACAATTGAAAAGGTTTAAAAAAACACAGTAAACTGAAACTTGATAAATCTTGGGCTCTGGTTTTGAATCAGTTGGTTGAACATGCTCACGGGGGCGCATTACCGTATCCTGATCCACCACCTCCACCACCACCGCTTCCACCGTTCGTGCCATCACCTCGGCCACCACCATTACCCTTAGCATCTGCTTGTCTGGTGTTGATCTGATAGTTAACAGCAAAACTTGATCCAGAACCAGAGCCACCCCCATATCCATGTCCGCTGGATCCACTGTTACCCCCACCTAGTCCCCCACCGCCACCACCACCATTGCCGCCGGCACCTACGGATCCATCAAAAAATGCATCCTTCGAGGTAGAGCCCGAGCTCATCCCGGATCCACGGCCATATCCACTCCCACCGTTTTGTCCACCACCGCCGCCTGCTCCTCCACCACCAGCGACTGCATGGGCAGCATAATTCTCAGCCGATCCAGTGCCACTGCCTGAACCCCCGCCGGAGCCACTCATGTAGCCGCCACCCTCTCCTCCTCCTTCACCACTTCCATTAGCCTCGCCATGGCTTGGACTCGCATTGGCCAATCCAATGCCTACAAGGACAATCAGGCTAAGTGCTGTTAGTCTACTTGTATCCATTGTAATTGTATCACTGAAGTCGATGCTGCTCGAAATGTTTGGTGGAAGACTGTTTGGGTACTAGTGCTATTTATAGGTTGGAGGATCGTACTATTTCTGTGCACTGGCCACTGGCAAGTACTCCCTCCGTTCGGAAAAGGATGTCACAAAAATGGTCTATCTATAGTTCATTTTTGTGACATCCTTTTCCAAACGGAGGGAGTAGTTTTTTTTACTTCGCAGACGAGATTGGAAATCTGTAGTCTGGCTTTAGGTCTTTCTTTTCCTGTTTAGTTTACCGGCGACTTTGATGTAGTATCAAGGAATCTTGATTAATTAGCTGCCTCTTGGCATCTTTTGAGTTTCGAGGCAGGCCTTCATGCATCGCGATCTACAAATGCATACATGGGCATTTGCCTTGCTTTGACTTGGGATCGCATGTTCTATTTGGGTTATAGTACTTGCGTTGTAGATTTTGAGCCTTCTGGCCATTGTCAGCAGCGTCATGTCTAGATCTAATCCTTAGGCATCTCATCCCAATACTTTCTACTTGACTTGGCTTAGAGATCTAGGGTCGATTAGTCAATCAATTCCTTGGCTGAGAAGAGCAGCGAGAAATGTACCAAATCCATTGCATGGAAGAATGGCATCGTGCATCGTGATCTACAAATAATACATGTGCACTTGCCTTGCTTTGACTTTGTATAGAAGGTTCTCTTATGACTTATGAGCAGTACTTGTACTACTAGTCCGTCCTTTCCGGTTTATTGGGTTCATCTTGCAAAGTAGGACCTAGTTAAGTGCAAGAAGACATACTACTGCTACATACATATACTCCTCACTCCTTCATGCATTGGTTGATTCTACATTGAGGAAATTTTTTACATAATTTAATGCGGGTATAACTATATATATTTGCATATTCCCAAAAGAAGTCTTACAAATAGATAACTTTATATTTTTGAGAAAGGGACTTTTAACCCAGAAGGGAGGGAGTATATATTTTGAGACTTTTGGCCATATGTCGGCTGCCTCAAGTCTAGATTTAAACTTTAGATATCCCCCGAGTACTTCTATACTTGACTTGGCTTAAAGACCTTGAGTAGCACACCATGGGTCAATCAATTCATTGCTTGAGTAGAGCAGCGAGAAGGAGATTGGGATAAAAAACAAGAAAACCACATATATTTTTGACATTGTCAGTCAGAACTACTTCTCTGGTTTGTGTGATCTGATTTTGTGACATCAAGTTTGTCCAATTTTCTAACCTATAGCCATCTGCCAATACTTCTACTACTTGACTTGGCTTAAAGACACAATTGATAAGGTTTTGGAGACGTCTCTATTAATGTGAGGTTCATGGCTTCAGGCGAAATTTAGTCATACAGGGGCTTGTGGCATGGAACATTTTTTGGGAAATTGGCAATTTGTCCAATTTTCCTAAGGGTCTAAATATTTTAGGTAAATCTACACTATACAAAAAAAAAGAGTGGATTCCATGCACTTTTGAATTGTATATGTGTGACGTTTTAGTTAGGAGTTTAATAAATCTTCCTCTAACGAAAATTACTTACCAACACACATGGCTGCTGCACATAGGTTGCCCAGCTGCTGAAAAATTGGCCACCGCTAGGCACATGTCGCCATGTCGGCCTAAAATTGGAAAACTTAGGCAACATCGGAACACTGAGGAGACAGACACTTGTAGAAAACGCCCATAAAGACTCAAAAAAATGTAATGTGTCTTCACAACAATCTCATTCGTGTTTGTTTTACAAAATGAACGTATGTATGCAATATTTAAAAAAGTCAAAAAGAAACTAAGCTACTGGGCTAGTTTGACGCGTCAAAATTTTACCATTGGGCCGAATAAAACGAGCGGCCCTGCTAATCCTAGCGATCAGCGCGCGCTGGGCAGAGGCATCTTGGGAGTCTTCATGGTCAATTAAACAAGAAAACAAGGTGCAATTATCATGTAAAAAAATGCAATTACGCGCACAGCAGCACTTCAAACTGAACCGATCCAATATACCCATCCACATACAAAGCCATGGAAGCATCCATCCATCTACAACATACACGTTCTGTGGTCAACCATGGTCGGCTGGTCATCACTTCCCCCGGATCTTGTCCGCCGCGTCGGTGATCGCCTCCTGGCCTCCGGCGACCTCGACTACTACGTCGACATGCGCGGCGTGTGCCGTGATTGGCGCTCTTCCACCACCGATCCACGAGCGCGCATGTCGTGTTCTGATTCCATCTTTCTCCCATGGAATTGGGTCATCCTCGAGTGGAAGATCAAAGACGACCGCAACGACGGTGACCGTCGTCTCTTCCTCAACGTCCTCACAGGACGCTTCCTCTGCCGGCGCCTCCCGCTGTTCCGCGTCCACGACCTGGTCAGCTTCCTATCAGGTTTCTTTGTGCTCCGTGACAGGAAGATCAAGGACGTACTCCACTACCTCAACCCGATAACAGGTTATACCTTCCTCCCTGCTGCCAAGTCCGAACGACATGAAGTGGGAGCCGCCATGGCGGACTCGGTGGAAGAGTACCCTGAAAATGAGTTTCATGTCGTGTCCGCCGGAGAAGTACTTGTTATCCGTCGTCTGCACAGCGCCATACAAGTTTTCAGGAAAAACGCGGACGGTAAGCCAACGGAAGAGCCTGTCAAGAGCATCGGCTGTCGCGCCATCTTCCTCGGCGCCGAGCGATGCCTGGCCGTCAAGGCCGATAAGCTTCCGACCGTCGACGTCGACTGCGTATACTACACCGGTAGTTTAGTGGACGACGATAGGCACCAGCTCCGGGACGACGCGTACCCGTTCGAGGAATGCGTGAACATGTACAGGTACGACCTTAGAAATGGCCGCGAAGAGGTGATCTCCAGCCCTGTCGCCGATTACTTCGACAGACTTTATGCCCGACGCCCTTTCAGCCTTGCTCAGCTCCTTCTCGCCTACTGTGCTTGGTCCTTCCGGCCGCCGCATTAGATAGATCCTCTTGTAAATCCTCTTGTAAAGTGTATCTTGTAATGGCGCTTCCTTTGTGTGACAAGGTGGCCTGATTTTGCGTTTTTTTTAAATTAAACGATAAATGGAGCGATGACTTTCTCCACGTACAGTTCTTCGGCTCATATATACATGTACGTAGTTGTCTGGATCTCTATAACAACATGTGCGTACATATACAAGAAAACTGATTTTGTTCAAAGTCAAACGAAGAGGATATGTTTAACTTCTCTGTCATGCTAATCATTTTTTAGTTTTAACTAAGGGTAATTTGGTCACTTTGGAATGAGACCACGGCCTCTGGCGTCTGCTGCCAATGCGTAAGCACCCGGCCGGTGGAAAAACATAGAGCCGACCCATTTCTCCTGCTCCCCTCCCCTCAAACCCGTCACCAAAACAAAAAAAATCCAACGCTCGCTTCAAAACAGAGATAAAAGACCCAAAGTAAAAATTATAAATCGCTATAGAAACCACATAAACCGATTAGAGCCGTACATCATGGGAAACCAGCGAGCCGTATGAGAGCGAACTAGTCTGCTGCATCTCTCTCCGTGGGAAAAAATTCAAGGGTGGGCACGCTTATCCTTCTTTCGCACTTGCTAATGCGATAAAGGCCAATTGTTGCAGAAATAAATGGCACTGAGCTGTTTCAATAAATGACACTAGGAAATGGTTCAATAGCTCATCACACATACTATTTCACGACTTATTTTAAACTGTACTAATTGAAGAAAATACTTTTTCATCATTCGGCGTTGCCATCGGTAAGAGAAAAATTATACTGTAAATTTTTGTAAAGAACATGTTTTTTTATTTCAAGAAGCATAATAGAGAGCTTTGAACCTATCTCTTATAACTTCAGATGCCATCTCATACGTTACAACGGAACCTTTCATGTAAGACAACATGGGCCGACCACTCATATCATAATGACAATAACATCCTTATTGTTGCTAAACGAGGAACAAGTAAAGCTCTCATGATTCGAGTCAAGGTTTTCTTCCCGAGTGAGTTTGAGAACCCGGAATTTCCGGTTACCGCGATTAGTGGAAAATCCCGATTTGAAATTCAACTTTTTCCCCAGTTTGACCACTTACCATTTTTTTACCTGGTATGACCATTCCTGGGGGTGTGCGCAAAGATTACCCGGCGGGTAACCAGACTTCGCTGCTTGGAGCCAGTATCTTTAAGTGATCTAGGAAAGGAAAAAGTCTAAAATAAACCTTGAACTTATAGACGAAAGATAAATCAAACCCTTAACTCTTGATCCCGGTAATTGGCACTCCAAACTTGTCAATCCCGGTCTATTTTCGATCCTACACCTGTTTGGCACACCGGGATACTGCAAATCCCGGCCAGGATAACTTGATGCGCTCACTTACAATCCGGTTCCACATCTCATATTCATCCCCTTGCTTAAATCTCCATCGCCACTGCCGGCAGTTCGCCATCACATATCCTAGCGAGGTCGTTGCTACGTTGGGGAAATGCCAAGGTCAACCGCCGCCACTTGCGTTAGGGGCCTCCCACCTGGTCGCCTGTGAACAATGCCATGGTTGGCCACAAGTAGCAGCTCTGTGACCGCATCTGCTCCCGGCCTCCGCCGCCAGCCAAAGACCAGCTCCACTACTGCTTTCCGGGCGGCCGATTCGGCAGTTTGCCTGAGTGTGGCGTCCTCCCAGGGCCACGGCATCGGTGTGGACATTGACTTGGCGAGCTGCGCGGCGAGAGTTCACGGTTGCACGCACAGACTGCGTCAGCCACGACGCACTGCCTGTCGAGGTGATGCTGCTACTGCTGCTGCTTCGATCTGTGGCTCTGCCGGTCCGTTTAACATGGGCAATTGCTAGAGATGCAGAGGCAATCTCTAGCGCTACGGGAGAAATACTTTGTTATTTTACTAGCACGCATGCGGACATGTGTATCCAACATGGCAATTGTTTTTTTGTTGAATGTCAAAGTGAATTCGAGAATAAGATCCTTTCGGGATTGATTGTCAGAGATATTAGAGAGGGTGAAGAAGATGAATATGACATGTGGGACCCGATAGCCAGTGAGAGTACCAAGTTATCTGGCCGGGATTGCAGTATCCCAGTGTGTCAAACAGGTGCAGGTCAAAAATAGACCGGGATTGACAAGTTCGGAGTGCCAATTACCGCGATTAAGAGTTCAAGGTTTGCTTTTTCCTATGAGTTCAAGGTTTGTTTTGGACTTTTTCCTCCAGGAAAAGAACACATGAATGAGGTGATCAACATTTTTTCATTTTTCCGCACAGACAAAATTTATCAGCAATATTTTTGGCTATTGTGCCACAACAAAGTGCTAACTAGAGATAACCACAAGAAAACATGCACGTACCCTAGGTTATGTAGTTGCCGTGCAAAGGAACAAACACATGCGTAGTGCAATACACGATTTAGATTTTGCCATTTTTTCAGTATTGGCAAGTCAAGCAATATAAGAACAGCAAGTGAATCTTAGGTTAATCTCATTGACAACGCATGTCGTGTTTTATATGGATTCCCCGTCCCTGTACTCCATCGATTCTCAACTCAAATTTGTTTACTCGTTGATATAGTTGCATCTTGTTGATCACCTACACAATCGCTCCAATGGCAGAAACCATGCCCATCCAGCTCGTGTGCTACACTTTCCTCTGCGTCGTCGTCGCCACCATACTCCTCAAGCTCAAGCGCAGACGACGCGGCGCCGGTGGCCTGAACCTGCCGCCGGGCCCATGGGCGCTGCCGGTGATCGGACACATGCACTGCTTGCTCGGTGCGCTGCCACACCAAGCCATGCGCAGGCTCGCGCAACAGCACGGCCCTGTGATTCTCCTCCGGCTCGGCCACGTCCCCACGCTCGTGGTCTCCTCGGCAGGGGCGGCCAGGGAGGTGCTGAAGGTCCACGACGCCGCCTTCGCAAGCCGGCCCATGTACGTGACCGCGGACGTTTTCACCTACGGCGGCGCCGACATCGCCTTCGCACGCGGCCCGCACTGGAAGCCCCTCCGCAAGCTCTGCGTCACGGAGCTGCTCAGCCCGGGGCACGTGCGCTCGTTCCGCCCGGTACGGGAGGAGGAGGCGGCGAGGCTCGTGAGGTCCGTCGCCGCCGCCGGTGGTGCTCTTGTCAACGTCGGGGAGATGGTGAAGCTCATGATGAACGACGTGATCATGAGGGTGTCCGTGGGTGACCGGTGCGCGCAGAGGGAGGTGTACCTGGAGGAGCTGGGCAAGATGCTCGACCTCATGTCCGGTTTCAACTTTCAACCTCACCGACCTGTTCCCGACCTCGCGCCTAGCCAAGGTGCTCGGCGTCAGGGCCCTCAAGACGACATGGCAGGTACACCGGAGGATGCACGCCATCATGGAGGCCATGATGAGTGACCACAAGGCGGCGATGGAGAGCGATGACGGTGCCGGAAGTGACCAGAGGGGAGACATACTCACCATTCTGCTCCGGCTCCAGAGGGATGGTGGGATGGGCGGCGGCATCACCCTCGCGAACGAAAACATCAACGGCGTCCTCTTCGTAAGTCAGCTACCTCTCTTACGTACGCGCTACAAAATATTCCAATCCCAAATATTTTTCAGAAGATGATTTCAATCGTTTTCATCGTGTCACCAGGACCTTTTCGCTGCGGGGTCAGAGACGAACGCGATGACGATGACGTGGGCCATGTCGGAGCTGATAAGGAACCCACGAACAATGGCCATCGCGCAATCTGAAATCCGGGTGTCCTCCATGGAAAGACCAAGGTGGCCGAGGCGAACATTGAGGGCCGGCTCCACTATCTCCAGATGGTCATCAAAGAGACTTTGAGGTTGCATCCCCCGGCACCGCTGCTCATGCCGAGGGAGTGCACGGAGCCAACAAAGGTACTGGGCTACGACATACCGGCAGGTTTTTTCTTTTTGAATAAAGAGAGTCCCCTCTCCGATTTCTATTAATAGAAACCACAGCAGTCTGGGCTACAAGAACGAGAGTAACAAATCTGAAAAACGAAAATAACAACTCACATCTCCACGCTGGTCCTCACATGCGAGTGACCGCGCACATCCAGAACGGTAGCAAACAACGACTGAAGTAAAACTACCAGAACTAAACCTAACAGAAGCTCTTCTTCATTCTTCGGATGTCCAGCATTCAATATCTCCAGCTCCCTCTACGTTTTCCTTTTCAATGGGTGATTCTGAGCGCCCCTGGCCTCCACCCCAGTGATGCGTTGAAAGCTTCACTTGACACCCGCTCTAACAGTTTTGCTCCCCACGCCAGCACCTCTTTTGATCCCTGGTTTTTCTGCAGAATTGCCCAAGATTCAATCCAATGGTTAACTCTATGAATTAAAACAAAAGGATCGTGGTGCTTCTTCCTTTCAAAGCACAGCTCGTTTCTCGCATTCCATATGGTCCAAAAAACAGCAGCAATCCCAACCATGATCAGATCCTTTTTATCAGTACCAAAGCTACGCATCCAGGGACCAAATGCCTCTTTTATAGATGCAGGTTTCTTCTTAAAATTAAAAGCACATTGTAGTATGCTCCAAATTAATTTTGCCATGGAGCAGGACAACAGTAAGTGTTCAGCCGTTTCCCCCCCCCCCCCCCCCCCCCACCCCACAAAAATGACAGGCAGTAGGTCCCTGCCATCCTCGTTTAACTAAGTTGTCTTTTGTCAACACACTATTTCTAAGAACCAACCACAGAATTTTTTTGATTTTTTGAGGGATTTTCGACTTCCACAAAAATTTATGTGGATATTCGATACCATCCTCTATATAGAGACCGAACAGAACATTTGCCATTTGCATTTAGAGACCAGATCACACGATCCTTACCCTGTATCAGAACAACATTTTCACAATTTTCTTTTATACCTCTCCATAATTGGAGAGTGTCCCCCCACAGTGTTCTCCGGAATGTTATCCATTCCCATCCGTTTCTCAACACATCAGTTACTGTAAAGTTCTTTCTTAGACAGATTCCATATAATCTCGGACAACTCATTTTCAGGGGTCTATCCCCAACCCACCAGTCTTCCCAAAATCTGGTGTTTGTTCCATCACCAACTTCCTTCCTACAATAAGTATAAAAAGTTTCTTTCACGCCCAAAACTCCAGACCAAAATTGGGAATCTCCCGGTCTGTGTTTGGCCAAACTAAGACATTCATCGCGCATATATTTCTTCTTGATAATTTCTTGCCAAAGACCATTTTCAGTTTCAAGATTCCACCACCATTTGGCTCATAAAGCCTGATTCATTATGTCAATGTTTGTGATCCCTAGTCCCCCCTGATCCTTGGGTTGACACAGGACAGCCCATTTAACAAGATGATATTTTTTCTTATCTTTATCTTCCTGCCAAACCAATTTTGATCTGTAAAAATCAAGTTTCTTCCTCACTCCAACCGAAATTTTATAGAAGGATAACATAAAATTAGGTATGCTAGTTAAACAAAATTGGACCAAAGTTGCTCTCCCTGCTATGTTTAGTAATCTCCCTTGCCAACCAGCACAATTCTTTGCTACTTTGCTCAGGACAGTATCCCAATCACTCGCCCTGATCTTGATTTTATCTACTGGTATTCCTAAGTATCTCAGCGGTAACTTCCCCAATTGACAAGTAAAAATCTGTTTGTATTGTTCCCCTTTTCAGCAGCTCCCCTAAACAGGAAAAGCTCGCTCTTATGAAAATTAATCTTAAGTCCAGACATTTGTTCGAAAGCACAAAGGATAAATTTTAATCTTTTAGCGCTTTCTAAATCATCTGGTAACATAAAAAAAGTGTCATCTGCATATTGTAACATATTCACACCACCTTCAATTATATCAGATAGCACTCCAGTAATTAATCCTTTCTTTTTTGCATTATCCATAGTCATGGCTAATGCGTCAGCTGCCGTATCAAGTAAAAGAGGAGACAATGAATCACCTTGTCTCAGTCCTTTATGTGTAGTAAAGTATTTACCGATTATATCATTCACTTTAACTGCTACATGTCCTCCTCTCATTACTTCCATAATCCAGTCTATCCACACATTCGGGTACCCTTTTAATTGTAGCATTTTGCATACAAAGAGCCATTTAATTTTGTCATATGCTTTCTCGAAATCGACCTTAAACAAAACCGCACTCTCTTTTCTCATATGTATGCTATTTAAAGCTTCGTGTAAAACAACAACTCCTTCCATGATGAATCTCCCTTTTATAAAAGCAGTCTGTACCGGAGAAATCACTTTTGCAACCGTCTTCTCAAATCTTTTCATCAACACCTTTGTAAAAAAATTAAAACTAACGTTCAGCAACCAAATGGGGCGAAATTTCTGAATTTGTTTTGCATCTTTACATTTCGGAATTAAGGTGAGTATCCCATAATTTAGTCTGGATAAATTCATCCGACCATTATGAAGTTCATTAAACATATTCGCAAGATCATCTTTAACGAGGTACCAAAAATGTTTGTAAAACTCAATATTAAAACCATCCGGGCCCGGGGCTTTATTAGGTTCCATTTCAAAAACTGCCTTTTTAATTTCTTCAACTGAAAAGGGTTTCACCAATCCAGAAGCTTCCTCATCACTGATACGAGTTGCCTCCTCAATACCAATGTTTATATGAGAAGTCTCCGGATGTCCAAACTGTTTTTTGTAAAAATTGGTAATATATTCACCCAACGCTGTCTCACCTACAATCAGACCCTCCTCTTGTTCTAAAGAAATAATTTTATTTTTCCTTTGTCTGCCATTTGCTTTAGCATGGTAATATCTAGTGTTTAGATCTCCTTCCTTAATTTCTTTGTCTTTACATCTCTGTTTCCATTTGAGTTCTTCTTGTTTAAGAAGGAGATCTAATTGCGCCCTCAACTCATTCTGTTCATTTCTCACAGAGAAGGTTAATCCAGCAATCTCACAATTTTTATCAATTGCATCGAGCTTAGCAAGGAGTTCAGATTTAGTTCTCCTATAAAGGGCTTCCATATTTCTGTTCCACCCTTTAAGTTTTTTCCGTAATAGACGGAGTTTCCCTTGAAAAATGTCTGTACTATTCCCATGTATGCTGTTATTCGACCAAATCTTCTCCACAATTTCTTTTAACCCCACTCTCTCAAACCAAGCATTTTCAAATCTAAATATAGGAGGGCTTTTACTGGGTACTCCCGTATCCACTATTAATGGAGTATGATCAGAAAATTCCCTCTCAAGAGCCGTAACAAAAGTGAGTGGATATTTATCTTCCCAATCCGGGCAGATCAAAATCCTATCAAGTTTCTCATACGTAGGGTCATTTTGGTTATTGCACCATGTATATCGCCTCCCATTTAAGTCTAAATCACGTAACCCCGCGTTTTCAATTATCACATTGAACACCATGCTCGAATGACTTAATGCACCAGGTTTATTTTTTTCCTCCATTTTCCTAATGATATTAAAGTCCCCTCCGATTAGACAAGGATAAGAGTTATCATGCAAAACTCTTGCCAACTCCGCTAGAAAGGTAGCTTTACCCTGTGGTTGAGCATCACCATAAACCACAACTAGATTCCATCTAAAATCAGACTTTTTATCATGTACTAACACCCGTATATAATACACACCGATTTCATGTTCTATATATTCCAAAGAATCTTGGTTAATGCCAACCAGAATCCCTCCCGATCTACCTCTAGATGGCGACCAGGTCCAATGAAAGTTCCTTCCACCACAAATTCTATGTAGTTCGGTTCGAGAAAAGGACTGTTTGATAGTTTCTTGTAATCCCAGGAAATCTACTTTTTTATCATCACAGTTTCTCGAATAATTCTTATCTTATTATCATCACCAGCTCCTCTCAAATTCCAAATAAAACCCAACCTTTTAATTTCCCACAGTACAAATTAATTTTTCTTTCTACCACGTTTCTTTTTAATAGAAACAGGGGTGGAAACTTTCAAGCAGCTCATTGCTGTTGAGTTACCGGCCCATTTTTTCTTTGCTGAAAATATCTGTCTAAGTTCATTAATTTCCATATCATTATCATCATCACAATTTTCCTCACCATCTGAACACAATTCCTCTATATCAGCATCGCCGGTATCAATATGAACCGGTGAGCTCTGTGTATTTTCTTGATCAGAGATAATCAGAGATTGTTTCATGATATCCTGACGTGCATGTTCTAGATTTCTCATAATTTCAATGTTGGAATCAATTAGGTCTAAAGAACATCCTAAATCAATGCCTACTAGCGAAGCCATAGTTGCAAGGGTAACATTATCAGAAGTAAACACGTCAAGGTTATCATAATTACCGTAGTTATCCTTTGTCGCCGCTCTTTCCTTTGCCAGGTCCTTGATGACCCACAAGTATAGGGGGTGTATCGTAGTACTTTCGATAAATAAGAGTGTCGAACCCAACGAGGAGCAGAAGGTGTTGACAAGCAGTTTTAATAAAGGATTCGCTGTAAATACTCACAGATAAGTTTTTAGAAGTTTTTGATATAGCAAATAAATAAAATAAAAGTAAATAAAATGCAGTGATAATAATTGCAGCGAGTGGTCCAATCCTTTCTACAGCAAAGGACAAGCCGGTTTGTTTACTTATAATGACCAAACGTTCTTGAGGACACATGGGAATATTGTCAAGTGCTTTCGCTTCATATAGTGATTAATCTTCATTGTTTTGATAAGTGTTGTGTGGGTGAACCTATGCTAATGCACCGCCCTTCCTAGGACTAATACATACTTGTGATTAAACCCCTTGCAAGCATCCGCAAATATAAGAAAGTAATTAAGATAAATCTAACCACAACTTTAAACTATGAGATCCTGCTATCCCTCATGCATCGATATACCAACGGGTGTTTAGGTTTCTGTCACTCCGGCAACCCCACAATTGGCAAACGAATACAAGATGCATTCCCCTAGGCCCATAAAGGTGAAGTGTCATGTAGTCGACGTTCACATGACACCACTAGAAGAATAACACCACAACTTAAACATCAAACCATTAAATATTACTCAACATAATTCACTACTAACATCAAGACTTCTCCCATGTCCTCAAGAACTAAACGAACTACTCACAAGACATCATATGGAACATGATCAGAGGTGATATAATGATGAATAACAATCTGGACATAAACCTTAATTCAATGGTTTCACTCAATAGCATCAACCACAAGGAGTAATTAACACCGGGAAAGTTCCCCTATGAACTAGACAAAATTCAACCCTAGATGTTACAGCGGAACGGAGTGGAGCGGCGGTGATGAAGGTGTCGGCGGTGGAGATGATGATGATGATCCCAATGAAGTCCAGCTCGATGACGGTGACGATGGCGACGATTTCCCCCTCCGGGAAGGAATTTTCCCGACAGATTTCTCCCTGCCGGAGAGCTTTTCTCTCTCTGGTGTTTTCCTCCTCGTGGAGGCGGCGCAATCCTTTTTCGACCTCTCCCTTGTCTTAGGGTTTTCTGGGGATGATGTACGCGAAAGGGGGCTAGCAGAGGTGGGCCAAGGCCTCCTCACCGCCTGGCGGCGCGCCAGCAAGGTGGGCCGCACCACCAGGTGGTGAGGGCCCATGGTGGCTCACCTCATCCCCCCTTTTAGCTGCCTCCATCATCTGATAAAATAGGGGCTTCTGGATATTCTCCTCAAATTATTGATCTTCAGAAATATACTATCTTGACGGTCTTTTTTCCAGCAGAAATCTGACTCCGGTGTTTAATTCTCCAATAATCATCAAACATGCAAAATAGGTAAAATAACATAAGTAACATCTCTAAATATGAAATATATCAATGAATAACAGTAGATTATGATATAAAATAGTGATGCAAAATGGACGTATCAACCCCCCCCCCCCAAGCTTAGACCTCGCTTGTCCCGAAGCGAAAACTGAGCTCAGTAAACAAGACCACAGGTTTATGGAGTGAAGTGTCGATAAACAAAATATGGATAAGAAGCATCACATTTATTAATACATAAGTCATTCTAGACAGCAACTTCCCTTCATATAATCTCAACTTGAAACAAGTAAAGGGAATCACAATAAAGTGCATAGAGAAAATCATAATTGGTGATGGCAAACTTTAGTTCTTGGTCAGAGAACAATTAACAGATCATACTTATCTTTCGAGCAGAGTCTTTATATTTGAGCTTATATTGCAGAACTTACATGCTCAATCATAACAATCTCCTTACAGTCATTGATAACTTTCAAAGTTATATTCATTCAGATAAAAGCTTTGTGCTAAACAAGGAAACATAAAAGATATGATAAGGAGTATCAACATATAAATGATTGGATCACAACAACTCAAATGCTTGCTTGAGATAGAGGGGAATAGGTTTACTGACTCAACAAGAAAGTAAAAGATAGGCCCTTCGCAGAGGGAAGCAGGGATGAAATCATGTGCTAGAGCTTTTTAAGTTTTGAAACCATATAGAGAGTATAAAAATATTTGTTTGAGCTACGTATGTCGTTTCAACGAATCGTAGTAAAGAGAACACTACCCCCTTGTCAACTAGACTTTCAAGAGCGGCTCCCATGAAGGACGTTATTTCGACCCAAAGGGTAGATCATCCCTCTTCTCTTTTGTTTACACATGTATAATTATAAAATGGTATGACACTCCTCCCAACCTTGCTTGCACAAGCCATGGCTAACCGAATCCTCGGGTGCCTTCCAACAATCACATACCATGGAGGAGTGCCTATTTGATATTGCATAACAGTTTGAAAATTGCTTCTGATAAATCATTGGCAAACATGTGAAGAGATCAAATGGTTAAAGTTGTAATTAATTGGGACTGGGCACCCCATTTGCCAGCTCTTTTTGCAAGTTATTGGATAAGCGGTGTATATGCCACTAGTCCATTGGTGAAAGTCTGTCTGACAAGAGTGATAGAGAAACTCTACAAAACCCCTCATGAGCTAATAAACAGTGACACAAAATGAGGAGTAATAAGGTTTTGAATAATTTAAAGGTAGCACATGAAGTATTTACTTGGAGTGGCGCAAAATACCACAAAGTAGGTAGTTATGGTGGACACAAATGGCAATGGTTTGGCTTAAGGTTTGGATGTATGAGAAGCATTCCCTCTCAATACAGGTTTTTGGCTAGCATGGTTATGTAGCAAGCATAAAAGTTGAGGGATACAAACAATTACACAGGTGATAAGAATAATCATGCAATCTTCCTTAGAAACACAAATAATTTAACTTGAGAATACTAAGCTTATGAGCCAACAAGAAAGAAAGATCATGGAATAATTTATCTACATGTACTTCCCTCTCTCTACTTAAGTCTCAAAGTATTGTTACTACTGACCAATGCTAAGTTTGCCAAAACCAAAAAGATCTACCTAATGCTCCAAAAGTGATGCCTATACTAATAACAAGATCATCAACATGAAAGAGAATTGCAAACTAAAATAAAGCATGCAGAAAGTAAATGACAAAACTTCTCATTAATATCCATAACGGCAACTAACACCAAGAGATACATAGATAACCAACTAAAAGAGAGATACTTCCACATTGCAAACCATCCTATAAGATAACTTCCCTAATCACGATATGACTCTATTGAAAAGTAAAAGGTAAAGATAATGGTGTGATACCGCGGCACTCCCCCAAGCTTCGAACAAACCAAGGGGATGCCAATACCAATGATGAATTACTCCTTCGGTGGCGGTGGTGAATTTTTGATAAGCTTATCAACCAGCTCCTTCAGTTCATCAATCTTGTAGGTGAGAGCGCAAATCAGCTCCGAGTTGTGCTCGATGCGGTTCATGAACTTGTCAGACTGCGAGTCCCAGCTCTTGAAATTGTTTCCCCACTTCTCAGCTTCAGAACCCCTCTTTCCTGCATTGTTAGAACGATCTATATTCCAACCACTAGGCAATTTTGCCTCGGGATGCTTTCAATTTGACTCTTATGAATTAGATTGTGGAAGGGGTTATTGATGCCTGGATAAGACGTCTTGGGAGCTAGGAAGCGACATGGAACCTTTCCCCCGGTGCTCATCCGCGCGCCTCTCTTGAGGTTGAACGGATTTGCTACCACTCCGATGCTTGCAACGGTGGCGCGCGGGTATACGCGCGGATCTTCCTCCACTTCACCTTCATCTTCACTCTTGACCTCTTTCTCCGGCTTGGGGTCTTTAGGATCATCTTCTAAAGGCTCCTTGCCCTTGTTGTTGTTGTTGGAAACCATGGTGCTTCTAAATCTGAAATCAAATCCTGGCAGAAACAGCTCGAAACAAAACACGACGAAAAGTGGATATACGAACCTCGGGGGTTCGGGTTAGATATATAGCAAAAAAATTGCATCAAAAGGAAGGTACTGGAGGAAACCTGGTCGGAAACGAGCTCCGAGGCGTTCTCACCACCTGGTGGCGCGGCCAGGGGTGGGCCTGCGCCGCCACGTGGTGAGGTGCCCTCGGGCACCGTTTCCCACCCGGTTTGGTCTCTTATTTTTCCATATTTAATAAAAACAACAAAAATATCTATTGGAAGGTTAAACGCGAACTTTTTCTTACCGAAACTGTTACCTATTCAAAGTTAAATTCTGCAGTCTCATGAAAATGCCTTTCAATGAAAACTTCCGGAGTCACCACTTTAATAGTGTCAACATCTTCATTGTAAGAATCTCCAGAGATGTAGTGTTTGAGTCTTTGACCATTCACCACTTGTGTAGAATTATCTTTGAGTGAAGCAATCTTTATTGCACCTGAACGATACACTTCCACAATAACAAAAGGTCCTTCCCATTTGAGAGTAATTTTCCTGCAAAAAATCTGAGACGAGACCTATACAATAGAACTTTCTCACCAACATTAAACTCTCTTTTAAGAATTCTCCTATCATGCCATTTCTTAACTTTTTCTTTAAAGAGTCTAGCATTTTCATAAGCTTCACTTCTCCATTCATCTAAAGAACTCAAATGAAGCAACCTTTTTCACCAGCAAGTTTAAAATCTCTATTAAGCTCTCTCACTGCCCAATAAGCTTTGTGTTCTAATTCTAAAGGCAAGTGACAAGCTTTACCATAAACCATTTTGTAAGGAGACATACCCATGGGTTTTTATAAGCAGTTCTATAAGCCCATAAAGCATCATTTAACTTACTAGCCCAATTTTTTCTAGATTTATTAACAGTCTTTTGCAAGATAGATTTAATCTCCCTATTTGACAATTCTACTTGTCCACTAGTTTGGGGATGATAAGCTGAAGCAATTCTATGATTAACACCATATTTAGCAAGGTCTTTCTAAAACCACCATGGATGAAATGAGAACCTCCATCAGTCATAAGATATCTAGGTACACCAAACCTAGGAAAAATAACATCTTGAAGCATTTTTAAAGAGGTCTCACCATCAGCACTTTTTGTAGGTATAGCTTCTACCCATTTAGTAACATAATCAACAGCAACAAGTATATGAGTGTTACCTTCTGAAGGAGGAAAGGACCCATGAAGTCGAATCCCCAACAATCAAATGGTTCAATAACAAGAGAATAACTCATAGGCATTTCATTGCGTCTAGAGATATTACCAACCCTTTGACATTCATCACAAGATAAAATAAATTTCTTGCATCCTTAAAGAGGGTAGGCCAATAAAAACCTGATTGTAGAACCTTTGTGCAGTTCTATCTCCAGCATGATGCCCTCCATAAGCACTACCATGGCATTTTCTCAATATCTCCTTGTTCATATTCTGGAACACATCTTCGCATAATGCCATCAACTCCTTCTTTATATAAGTGTGGGTCATCCCAAAAATAATGCCTCAAGTCATAAAAGAATTTCCTTCTTTGCTGAGCTGAAAAGGTTGGAGGCAAGTACTTGGAAACAATAAAGTTAGCATAATCAGCATACCAAGGACTATCTCGTGAACTTACCCTTATTGCAGCCAATTGTTCATTTGGAAAACTATCATTAACAGGAATAGGATCATAAGGAATGCTTTCCAATCTAGACAAATTATCAGCAACAGGATTTTCAGCACCTTTTCTATCTACAATATGCAAATCAAACTCTTGCAAAAGAAGTACCCATCTAATAAGCCTAGGCTTAGCATCTTTCTTTTCCATAAGGTATCTAATAACAGCATGATCAGTATGAATAGTGACTTTTGAATCAACAATATAAGGTCGAAATTTGTCACAAGCGAAACTACAGCTAGAACTCCTTTTCAGTAGTTGCATAATTCTTTTGAGCAGAATCAAGAGTTTTACTAGCATAATGAATAACATTCAACTTTATCTACTCGCTGTCCAAGAACAGCACCTACAGCAAAATCACTAGCATCGCACATAATTTCAAAAGGTAAATTCCAATCAGGTGGTTCAACTATAGGAGCGGTGATTAAAGCCTTTTTCAAAGTTTCAAAAGCTTCCTTACAATCATCATCAAAAACAAAAGTACATCTTTTTGAAGAAGATTAGTAAGAGGCTTTGAAATTTTAGAGAAATCTTTAATAAACCTTCTATAGAAACCAGCATGACCAAGAATACTACGAATACCTTTGACATCTCTGGGACAAGGCATCTTCTCAATTGCCTCAACTTTAGCTCGATCAACTTCAATGCCTCTTTCAGAAATTTTATGTCCAAGAACAATTCCTTCATTAACCATAAAGTGGCATTTCTCCCAATTAAGAACAAGATTAGTTTCTTCACATCTCTGCAAAACTTTATCAAGATTGTGCAAGCAATTATCAAAAGAAGTTCCATAGACGGAGAAATCGTCCATGAAGACTTCCACAATTTCCTCACAAAAGCCATGAAAAATAGCAGACATGCATCTTTGAAAAGTAGCAGGAGCATTACACAAACCAAAAGGCATACGTCTATAAGCATAAGTTCCATAAGGACAAGTAAAAGTGGTTTTCTCTTGATCTTGCTTTCTCACAGCAATTTGAGAAAACCCAGAATAACCATCAAGGAAACAAAAATGAGTTTTCTTAGACAATCTCTCTAGCATTTGATCAATAAAAGGTAAAGGATAATGATCTTTCTTAGTTACTTTGTTAACCTTTCTAAAATCAATGCACATTCTATAACCAACTACTACTCTTTGGGGAATTAGTTCATCATTTTCATTAGGCACAACAGTAATTCCTCCTTTCTTAGGAACACAATGCACAGGACTTACCCATCTACTATCAGCAATAGGATAAATAATACCAGCTTCAAGAAGTTTTAATACCTCATTTTTACCACTTCCTTCATCTTAGGTATTAAACGACGTTGATGCTCAACAACTGGCTTCGCATCAGGTTCCATATTGATAGCATGTTGACAAATAGCAGGGGAAATCCCTTTCAAGTCATCAAGAGTGTAACCCATAGCTCCACGGTGTTTCTTCAACACTTCCAATAACCTTTCCTCTTCTTTACCTGAAAATTTAAAACTAGTAATAACAGGATATATTTTCTTATTATCAATATAAGCATATTAAGATTATCAGCTAAAGGTTTTAATCAAAACAGGATCCTCCTTTGGTGGCATTGTAGTACCCAAATCTTCCACCGGTAAATTGTGTTGAGCATAGGTTGATGCCGAAATATTTCATCAAGCTCATTCCTTTCTTCCATAAAGGCCTCACTTTCATGATCCTCTAAATGTTGCTGCAAAGCATTGTTAGGAGCAAGGGCAATAGATGCAAGTTGAGTAACTTCAAAATCTTTATTAGGCAATTCGGTTTCATAAGGTGCTTTAGCAAATTTAGAGAAATTAAACTCATAAGATTCACCAGCAAATTTAGTAAAGATTTTCTCTTTCTTACAATCTATAACAGCACCACAAGTATTCAGAAAAGGTCTACCAAAAATAATGGACAACTCTCATTAGCAGCCGAACCAAGTACGAGAAAATCAGCAGGGTATTTAGTCTTACCACAAAGAACTTCCACATCTCTAACAATACCAATTGGAGAGATAGTTTCCCTATTAGCGAGCTAAATAACCACATCAATTTCTTCAAGTTCGCAAGGAGCAATTTCATGCATAATTTCCCTGTAAAGCTCATAAGGAATAGCACTGGAACTTGCACCAATATCACGTAAACCATAATAGCAATGATCACCTATCCTAACAGAAAGCACAGGAACACTAGTTTTCCTAGAACTTTTAGGATGTGAAACAATATTAGAAGCATCTTCACAAAAGATTATATGCCCATCTTCTAAATTTTCAGTGACAAGGTCTTTAACCATTGCTACAGCAGGCTCAACGGTTATTTGTTCATCAGGTTTTATGGCTTTCTTTGTACTTTTGTTAACAACACTAGCTATAATAGAATGTTCCTTAATTTTGGCAGGAAAGGGAACTTTTTCAACGTAAGGTTCAGGAATAATGCGATCAACAGTGTTAACCTCAACACTTCTAGCTATAGGAGAAACAAATTTATCTTTATAAGGTTCATGATAATTCTTAAAACCTTCCTTTGGCATACCGAAATAAGAGGCAAAGGCTTTATAAAAATTTACAACAACTTGAGAGTCAAGACCATAAGTAGTGCTAATTTTACGATAATCATCAGTATTCATAAAAGTTTTAACACACTCGAAATCATACTTTATACCTGACTCTCTACCTTTGTCGTTCTCCCATCCTTCAGTGTTCTCCTGAATCTGGTCAAGAAGATCCCATTTTTTTAAGGATACGTCCGAGCGATGCATCGGTTTCAAGAAGAAGAGGCCAAGAGGCCGTTTACAACGCGTTTAGGCACACACGCCTGAAACGCCATCCACCAAAAAGAGAAGAGATCACTCGCCAACCCTCCACCTATCTACAGGCCCAAGGCTACCCCTAAACAACCTAGCCGATCGCCACAAGTCAGCCTCGGCCTACACCATCCTGGTGGCAGACTCCACCGATGGTCTATGCCCCTCAAAGACTACATTGTTCCTGTGTCTCGACAGACTCCAGCAGATCAGAGTGATCGCGGTCCACATATCCTTCACCTCATTGCCACCAAGCGTCCTCAGAGGCAACCACTCCTCTAAACGGGCATCGTGGTCAGGGATCCAGTCTGCTCTCCCCCATCTAGACAGGAAGGAGGACCACACATCTCTGGCTAGGACACAACCAAGCAGCAGGTGGTCAATATCTTCTTCCACCTGGTCACAGAAGGGGCAAGCAGCCGGTCTAGGAAGCCCCCGACGCCCTAGGCGGTCGGCTGTCCAGCATCTTTTCCTCAGTGCTAGCCAAAGGAAGAACTTGCACTTGTTGGGGGCTCGCGAGCACCAGATTTGCTGGGCCCCAGCCATCCCAATCTGGCCTTCAAAGAAAGCCCTGTAGGCCGACCGAGCTGAGTATTTGTGGTTGGCCTCCAGACTCCACCTAAACTCGTCTGCGGTCCCTACGGACAGGGTGAAGCCCTCCACGCTGTCAGCCAGGGACAGCAACTCGCGTATCTCACGCGCATCCAGGTCAGGGGGACATCCTCGAGCCAACCGCCAGCGAGTCCTTCTCTTACTCGTCGGGAGTACCGGGCACTCTTGGGCACTTTAAGGAAGAGGCATGGAGCCACATCCTTTACCCGACCAAGCCCTCCAGGTAACCACCTATCCGTCCAGAAGAAGGTGGATGCCCCATCGCCTACCACAGAAACAGAGGCCGTCTCGAACAGCTCCCGTACCAAACGGGGAACCTGGATGTTGAACTCGAACCAGGGTTTCGACCTATCTGTCCTGCTAAGCCAGAGCCACCTTGCTCTCAGCGCCAGGTTCATGAGCCTCAGGTTAGGAATACCGAGGCCCCCCAAGCGCTTGGGCATGCAAGCTCTCTTCCACGCAACCAAACAGTGTCCTCCACGCGCGTCTTTGCGCCCCGCCCACAAGAATCCGCGAATGATCTTCTCAATCGCCACGAGGGTTTCAACCGACAAGTCCAGCGACATCATAGCAAAGATCGATACCGCCGAGAGAGTGGTCCTCACAAGCTCGAGCCGCCCTCCGCGGTTCAGAAGCCCTGCCCGCCACCTGGGGAGGTGGCTGGCCACACTATCCACAATATACTGGAGCTGAGCCGCCGTCAACTTCCTAAGGGAGAGAGGAAGACCCAAGTACCGCAGAGGAAATGGCAGCAGTGGACATTGTAGCTCCTGGGCCACCAGCTGAGCCCCATGCTCTCCACAGCGTATCAGGTGCGCCGAACATTTCTCCAGATTCGCCCTCAGTCCTGAGACCATACCAAAATCTTCAAGTAGCTGCGCGAAAACTCTGAGGTCTCCCGGTAGCAGCCGGAGAAACATCACCACGTCGTCGGCATAGATCGATGTGCGGTGCCTAAGCCCTGGCTCTGCGAGCGGCGCCAACAATCCACAGGCCGTAGCCCTCTCAATCAACAGGTGCAAAACCTCCATGATAAGGATGAAGAGTTGCAGCGAGAGCGGATCCCCTTGCCTCAGTCCACGCCTGTTGAAGATCTTCCCGCCGGGATGTCCATTAAGGAGCACCCTTGTGGAGGCGGATGAAAAAAGGGCGCAGATGGTTGCAATCAGAAGCTCACCAAACCCCATCTTTCGCAACACCTCCACCAGGAAGGCCCAACTGACTGTGTCAAAAGCCTTGGTGATGTCGAGCTTCAAGAGAACTGCCGGGGTTTCCAATCTATGAAGTTTTCGCGCTGTGCATTGGACCATCATGAAGTTGTCATGCAAGCATCTTCCTCGAACAAACGCGCTCTGATGCGCACCCACCAACTGGGGTAGAGAGGGGGCCACCCTGCAGGCCACCACCTTGGCGACAAGCTTGGCGAATCCGTGAATCAAGCTAATAGGGCAGAAGTCCCGCACCTCTTCAGCCCCCACCTTCTTAGGCAGGAGGGTGATGAGAGCTTGGTTGACAGAGCTGAATCCACGGGTGTCCCGGCGAGAGAGTGAGTCAAAAGCCTCCATGACGTCCTTCTTGATGATTCCCCAACATGCCACATAAAATCTGTTGGAGAAACCGTCGGGACCCGGACACTTGTCCAACGGCATGCCTCTAATAGCATTCCACACCTCCTCCTCTGAGAAGGCCATCTCCAAGTGGGACAGATCCACGGTGGGCATCTGTAGGAACTCCAAGTCGAAGGAGAAGGGGCGATCGATCTCAGTGCTAAGCAGGTCGTCAAAGAAGGAGTCCACGGCCTCAGCCTTGTCTACATGCTCGGTCTTCCTCGTCCCATCGAGCATAAGGTGGCCAATGAAGTTCTGCCGCCGCCGGTGGCTGGCGTGCGTGTGGAAAAACCTAGTGCAAGCGTCACCCTCTCGCAACCACAGCACTCTCGCACGTTGCCTCGTCATTGTGCGCTCGAGGGATGCCAGACCAAGCAACTTCCCTTTGAGGATCTTACGAAGTCCTCTCTCCTCTACTGAGAGAGTCCGGGATTCCATGGCCACATCGAGGCGAAAGATCAGCTCATTGGCCATCAGAATTTGAAGCTTGATGTTGCTAATAAACTTACTACTCCACCGAGCTAGACTCTTGGCTGTGGCCCGAAGCTTGAGGTCCAACCTTTTGAACGGGTTGACCTCCGATTCCATCGATGACCAAGCTTCCTCTACAACCTCGAGGAAGCCCTCAGCCTTCATCCAGAAGGACTGGAACTGGAATCTACGCCCCACATGCAAGTCTGGGGCTAAGCTGAGTACCAAGGGATAGTGATCAGACGGCCCTGACGAGTTCACCGAGAGAAAAGCGTCTGGAAAAAGCTCCTCCCAATCCACGGTCGTGAAGACCCTATCCAGCTTCTCCATGGTTGGTTGCTGGCGCTCGTTAGACCACGTGAACCTACGACCATTGAGGTAAACCTCCTTGAGCTCCAACCAAGATAGCCTGTGCCGGAAGCGCCCCATCATTGCGTGGTGGAGGACACCCTGGTTTTTGTCCTCCAGATCAACAATGAGGTTGAAATCACCTGCCCCCATCCACGGCCCTGCATGCAGGTCCCTAATATCCTGGAGCTCGAGAAGGAAGGCCCTCTTAACATCCACGCCCTGAGGGCCGTAAACCCCCGTGAACCACCATGCCTGCTCACCCCCAATTGAGATGCTAGCGGTGAGCGCATTAGTCGTCAGGTGAGGGTTGGTGACTGAGACAAAAGCAGACTGCTAGGCGAGAAGTATGGCACCACGAGTCCCTACGGCCGGCAGGTAGAGGAACCCGTCAAAGGCCACACCGAGACAATCTCGGATGATCTGATCCGTGATGATCTCCATCTTGGTCTCCTGGAGGCACACTATCTTGGCCCCAGTGGCCGACATCGCCTGAAAGATCACCGCTCTACGCGCCCCCGAATTCAATCCACGCGCATTCCAGATGGCAAACACAAGATCGAGCTCCAACATAACTAAAGGCACGAAACTCAGAGAGTACAAGGATCAAATACAAGACTACAGATACACACGCCTAAGTAAGGCACTCCACCGGTAAATCCTCGGACGTCGGCAATACGTCAGGGAGCCACCCAAACAGACCTAAGATCACATCAATGTGTCTCTGCGGCAACGGCTGACGAAAGAGGTCCAGGTACGCATTCAGCGCCTCATCCCCGATGGTCTCGCCTTCTCTCGCGATCTGCAGACGCGTGATCAGCTCACGCTGTTGATGCTTCACTGGCGTCCTCGCAGCAAACTTTCCACGTTGTCTAGCACTGCGTCTCACTGGTCCACTGTAGATCCTCTTAGCCCTGCTATGCCTGGCCGGCCTATCCAGAATTGCCACCACCGGCTTGGTGCAACTCTTTCTGAACTGGTCCAAGTCCTGGGCTACGACCTCAGCAGGCCCATCCACGGCCGCCGCAACTTGCTGGCCCGGCACATCCTGCGTGTTGCCCTCGGAGAGCGAGACAGAGAAGCACTCAAGCACCGAGACAGGTGAGCTCTCGCGCCCAAACTTTGACTCGGGCGTGACAGGCGAGAGGGACCCAAAACTGATAGGGGACAACAGCCCCGCTGAAGCGAGCAGCAGCTCATCTCCTCCACGTGGCGACCTAGCAGCAAAATCCACGCACCCGCCACCGAGCGCGCCAAGCTGAGACTGGAGTTTCGAAATTTGAAAATCGTCCACGGCTTGGCCTCCACGCATTAGCCCTGACGGCTGTCTGATCCCTTGACTGCTTTTTGCGCTACAACCAAGCGCAGGATCAGATTGGTCCAGGGTCCTTGCAGAGCCTAGCAGTATCTTTGCAGCCTCCTCCACTACTTTTGCTTCACGTGGCAGTTCCGCAACGGCCAGGTCCAAAGCAGGAGCAGCAGGTCCACGTGCCAGGGCCGGAGTGGCCAGCGCTGCTTCCAGCCGCATTGGATCCTAGCTCCGCATCGCATCCTCAGCACGTGCCCGGGTCCCACCATCAGCCAGGAGAGGGTCGGGCGACCGGTCAACCTCCTCCACGTCACCATCTGTTTCGTCTACCTCACGCACAGCAGCGCTCGGAACCTCCTGCTAGCCTGCCGGCGATCGCCGCCGGCCGTCGCGCCCCAGCTGCGTCTGCGATCCACATGGGGGGCAGGCCGGCCATCTCTGCCTTGGTCACGCTCGTCACGCAAACCTCGGCCCCTTTCGCGATCCTCGCCATGGCCATCGCCGGAACCACCTGCGCCACCGCCCGACCCCGGCGAGCTTGGCCGCGACAGGAGCCCTCTCTCTGCCTCTGAGATGATACGCAAGTAGATGATGTAGTCGCATCATGCTCTTCTCCAGCGGCATCTGTTCCTCCCCCGGCAGGACTAGCGCATCATCCTCGTCAAGCGGGTCGCCGGGTTCCTCTATCTAGAGCTCCTTCTCCGCGGGAACGCGCTCGATATCGTCGACCCACGCCGTGGCACTGAAGGTTCGAAGATTCACGCCGCTTGCCAACGCCGCGCCGAGCCCTTCAATCCATGCCGTTGAGCCAAGCAAGGCTCCCACCGTTGTGCGACTCCATGCGTGCACCGGGATGCTGGTGATCTCCAGCTGCACCCTGTGGCGCGTGGTGCAGTGTGCCGCCTGGAGCTGGCGATTCCACGGGGAGAAGCGGAGCGTGAAACCTCTGCCGGCGGTGGCCGCCTCGTCCCTCATCCTCCTGCTCGAGAATCGGAACAGAAAGTCGGCCGGCCACAGGAGGTGCACAGAGAAATTCTCTGCCACCTTGGGAACCTGTTCCGCAACTGCACGCCCCGCTTCCTCCGGCGAGATGCTCCGTCGATTGCCGGAGATGAAGGCAACCAACGCCCAACGCAGAGCAGCCTCGTCCCGATCGAGTTCCGCTGAGCGAGGTAAAATGACCACCTCACGCTGCGGCTTTGCCTCCATGGGCTGTTTCCGTGCGACCTCTCCACGTCCGGCGACCGCTGCGGCGAGCGGGAGCGGCGTTCCCTACCTCTCACCGGCCGGAGAGGCGGAAAATCCTCCTCCGACGGCGCCCACCGGCCGCCTAAGTCCACGCCACAGCCATGGCCAGAACCAGCGCCGCGCTGGCCTCCACGGTCACCACGTCCGTCCTGGTTGCATGTGGCCATGCCACGCTCGGGCGGAGCGGCGCGAGAGGCCGCGGACTCCACTAGACCCAGGGGCGTCGAAGGTGGGACCCTGGCGCCTATGCGCGCGTGCACCGGAGTGCGGCGCTGCTCCATGTGCTCCGGCGGCGAGGGGGGAGTTCGCACGCCGATGCGTTCGTGCACCGGAGCGCGGCGATGCTCCACGAACCTCTGCTGCGGTGGTGGATACACCGTGGCTCCAACTCGCGCCTCGACGGGAGCCCTCCAATGCTCTCCCTCCACGGCCCGATGCCCAGCTCTCGCATCCATGCCCCGCTGCGCCGCCGGCATGGCACCTGTGCGCGCCTCCACAGGAGCCCTCCAACGCTCCCCATCCACGGCCCGCTGGCCAGCTCGCACGTTCCCGCCCAGCTGCGCCGCCGGCCAGAGACGCCGCGTCGCCTGCGGGCAATCCCTGGCGTGGTGGCCGTCTTCCTTACACTTGAGACATTTGGTGTCATTGGGGCACTCCCTCGAGATGTGCCCCGGCTACGCGCAATTGAAGCAGTTGCCGACGAGGTCCGGTGGCAGGTCGTCGCGGATGACCAGGGCCGGGAGCTGGGGTCCACGCCGGCGCTTCGGCCAGCCACCTCCTCCACCATGGAGCCAGGGCCGGGGGGCGCCCTGCTGCGGAGTAGGGGCCGGCGGCGAACGAGCACGATGCAGAGGCGCCACCCGTGGCAGAGAGGCAGGCTTGGAGCTGACCGCTACCGGAGAAGGCGCAGGGGAGCGAGCCGCCGGTGGGGTGCCGCTGCGGAGCACTTCACAGTAGGAGCGCGGCGAAAAATCCTCTTCGTCGTCGAAGTAGTCCGCCCACCGGCGAGATTGCGAGGACTCGGGAGGCGAATCCATGGCTGGCACGGCCGCGGCGAGGGGCGAGGCGGCGGAGGAGAGGGCCGAGGCAGCCGAGATGGCCGCCGGGTCCTGCAGCGGCGCGGCGCGCGGCGGCGGCGCTCTAGCTCCTAGCTCGCGTCGCTCCTCAGCGGGCGGGGGACACCTTGCTTCTCGGATTGATGATGATGAGTGAAGGAAGGTCCCATTTAAACTCTTCTTTATTACGAGTGAATGATCCAGAACAAGTAGTATCCAATAGAGTTTTATCCTGAAAGAAGAGCCTTGCATAAAAATTATCAATAACGACATTACCAGGAAGCTCATGAATGAGACATTTGAGCATCAATGACTTCAATCTCCCCCATGCTTGGGCAATACTCTCTCCATCATAAGGCCCAAAATTATATATGAGGTTCCGGTCCTTGTGAATCTCACTTGGAGGATAGAATTTAGATTAAAAGAGAGGTACAATTTCCTCCCATCCAAGAGAATGCCCATTCTTCAGCAGTTTATACCAATGTGCAGCTTTACCAGACAGTGATAGAGAGAATAGCTTCTTCTTAACTTCTTCAATTGAAATACCTGCACACTTAAATAACTCGCATAATTCATGTAAATATAATAAATGATCGCCAGGATGGACAGTTCCATCCCCTTCATAGCGGTTATTCGTAACACGTTCAACAATTTTCATAGGTATTTTGAATGGAATTACCTGCTCATGTGGCGCCTCCTCTACTACCTTAGCAGTGGTAGTGGTTTTCCTAAATAGGAATTCAAGAGAAGACCTCTCCATAATGAAATATAGAAGCAGGCAAAAATAAAAACAGCACGTACAGTAAAAGTTTTCCTTACCAATTCCACTTACCAATAGCACTTCACTCCCCGGCAACGGCGCCAGAAAATAGTCTTGATGACCCACAAGTATAGGGGGTGTATCGTAGTACTTTCGATAAATAAGAGTGTCGAACCCAACGAGGAGCAGAATATGTTGACAAGCAGTTTTGATAAAAGATTCGTTGTAAATACTCACAGATAAGTTTTTAGGAGTTTTTGATATAGCAGATAAATAAAATACAAGTAAATAAAATGCAGTGATAATAATTGCAGCGAGTGGCCCAATCCTTTCAACAGCAAAGGACAAGCCGGTTTGTTTACTTATAATGACCAAACGTTCTTGAGAACACACGGGAATATTGTCAAGTGCTTTCGTTTCATATAGTTGATTAATCTTCATTGTTTTGATAAGTGTTGTGTGGGTGAACCTATGCTAATGCACCGCCCTTCCTAGGACTAATACATACTTATGATTAAACCCCTTGCAAGCATCCGCTAATACAAGAAAGTAATTAAGATAAATCTAACCACAGCTTTAAACTCTGAGATCCTGCTATCCCTCATGCATCGATATACCAACGGGTGTTTAGGTTTATGTCACTCCGGCAACACCACAATTGGCAAATGAATACAAGATGCATTCCCCTAGGCCCATAAAGGTGAAGTGTCATTTAGTCGATGTTCACATGACACCACTAAAAGAATAACACCACAACTTAAACATCAAACCATTAAATATTACTCAACATAATTCACTACTAACATCAAGACTTCTCCCATGTCCTCAAAAACTAAACGAACTACTCACAAGACATCATATGGAACATGATCAAAGGTGATATAATGATGAATAACAATCTGGACATAAAGCTTAATTCAACGGTTTCACTCAATAGCATCAACCACAAGGAGTAATTAACACCGGGAAAGTTTCCCCTATGAACTAGACAAGATTCAACCCTAAATGTTACAGCGGAACGTAGTGGAGCGGCGGTGATGAAGGTGTCGGCGGTGGAGATGATGATGATCCCAATGAAGTCCAGCTCGATGACGGTGACGATGGCGACGATTTCCCTCCTCCGGGAAGGAATTTCCCTGGCAGATTTCTCCCTGCCGGAGAGCTTTTCTCTCTCTGTTGTTTTCCGCCTCGTGGAGGCGGCGCAATCCTTTTTCGACCTCTCCCTTGTCTTAGGGTTTTCTGGGGATGATGTACGTGAAAGGGGGCTGGCAGAGGTGGGCCAGGGCCTCCTCACCGCCTGGCGGCGCGCCAGCAAGGTGGGCCGCGCCACCAGGTGGTGAGGGCCCATGGTGGCTCACCTCAGCCCCCCCTTTTGGCTGCCTCCGTCATCTGATAAAATAGGGGCTTCTGGATATTCTCCTCGAATTATTGATCTTCAGAAATATACTATCTTGACGGTCCTTTTTCTAGCAGAAATCTGACTCCGGTGTTTAATTCTCCAATAATCATCAAACATGCAAAATAGGTAAAATAACATAAGTAACATCTCTAAATATGAAATATATCAATGAATAACAGTAGATTATGATATAAAATAGTGATGCAAAATGGACGTATCAGTCCTCCACTCTCATGTCTTCTTTTTCCTTGAACCTCTCACATCTCCTCCTATCATCCTCTTCATTGATCCTCTCGCTGTCATCAGAGCAGATCTTTCCAGTGATTTTTTCCATTTTTGTTCTGAAAGAGTCAACCGATTCTTGACTGTTTGTGTAATCAACTGGCTCCTCTTCACTTTTTTCGTTCTCACTATTCTCCTTTGCTTCAGGTTCTTTCTCAATTGGCGGCACTATTTGTCTCTCTTCTTCTTTCTCAGCTAATCGCTGCATTGCTATCTTCAACAAATCATTTGTCTTGAAACTTCCAGTTCCAGCCTTCTCTTCATTTCCTCTGCTTCTTGCCATTTCTTTTCCTCCAAAGCCATTTTAGCTGTCTGTCTAGCGAATTCTTCCTCCATCTGCCTCATTTTCCGCATCATCTCACCTTCTTCCCTCCCTTGTGCGATGTTTCCATGTGATACATCCACATTTTGGTCTTTCAACAGCAGGGATTCCACTGGAACCTTGGTACCAATACTCTTCTGCAGTGCCTCATATTGGGTTAGAGACATACTGCCCAGAGTAACAGCTGTCCAGATTCTTCGGAGTTTTTCGCCCTCTTATTGTTCTCCTCTTTTCCATCTGTCTCCATGATTTCAGTCCCCTCCCTATTTCTTTCATATCTCTTATAATTGCAGTTGTACCATCCCTTCTCACACACTGAATCTAGAGCAAAGGCGATATCAAAGAAGAATAGATCCTTTGTGGTTATTTCTGTAACTTCTGGTATCTTATGTATATCTCTGACCCCCACCTTAATCTTGATCTCTTCATGAGTAATTGTATCCATATCAATTTCCATTACAGGACCCAAAGCAGATCCTACCTCACACATCCCAAAGAAATGCCTTAAACAATCTGGCATGGTATTTGAGTCGCTGTATAGTCGATGTATAGTCGCCGACTATACAGCGAGTCGTTTCTCAAAAATCCAGGCGACTCGCGACTATACAGCGACTTGCCGCGACTATACAGCGACTTTGCTCGACTATACAGCGAGTCGAAGGGTTGGCGACTCGCTGCCGACTCGCGACTCAATTATCATGCAATCTGGTACTCCGCCAGCTCGTACCCAGACTGTATGCAACTTTCCTTTTGCTTGACTTTCAGGAGTCCATCCAAAGATTCTGATTACAGCTAGTGCCCAACAAGTTAAAATCCTTGAATTTAACCAAATCCAGCAGCCTGGCCTTGCTAGGAAACCTCATTAGGAAGGTCCCTTGCCCCTGTGATTTTACCCTCCACTGCCAATTGCAGCTGAACATACAAGAGAATGCATCTACCAGCTGGGTTTCGTTCAAGTCCCCTGACTTCACTTCAATGAGCGCCATTGGGTTGACATGTTCAGCTGAGAAAGTTTCCTTTACATTCTGCACCAACAAGCAACATAGGCCTTTAGCAGCGTATCCTACATATTTTGCCACTGGTTTGATCTGCTTCAGCCAAGCACACTCATCAGTCTTGTGCGAGTCCTTGCCACATATAATGCAATGTAGCAGAGCTTTGCATTCTCTAGCTGCATGTCCAGCATTCTTGCATCTACCACACACTTGCTTCTGTCCATAATTATTCCCCTCCACCCTTTTGTTGTTCTGCTCATTGATGTTATTCTTCTGCATTTGATTTGCTATCACCTCACTCCCCTGTCCTGTCTGTGATTTTTTGAAATCAATCATCCCGGTAGACACCATGTTCCCACTGAACTGAGGATTCACCACCTGCAGCAAATTGCCATTCTGATCATATGCATAAAGAAATTGCTGCTGTTGCCCTTCTCCGGTATTGTTCATCTGCTGCATCGACACCTGATGCCTACTCGACCCTCCTTGGATTACATTTGAGCGCCAAATCCGCTGCTCTTATTCTGAGAAATCAACCCTAAGTTAGCAGGAACTGCTTGTTGCTGCTGAGAAATCATCATTACTGGCACATCTCCAAACATCTGAAACCTAGCACTATTACTCGTATCTTCTCCACCTCTCCCATCAGAAAAACAGGTGAAATAATCTGCCCCATAGCTCTGTTATTCCCATATCCCAAGTTCTACTGATGAGCTGGAAGGTTACCTTGCGCAGAGCTGAAACTGGAGTTCCTCTCTCGCTCATCCCCAAAATTTTCTCTCCTCTGGTTATTATTCCCCTTGAATCTCTCTGGTGCTCCTCTGCCCGCGCGGCCCTGGAAACCACCACGCTGTTGCTGCCCCGCCATCTCGGCCAGACCTTGCTCCGCCGCCGGAATCGCCTCCTCTCGCGGAGCTAATCCCTAGTTTTTGCGATTTGTGATGCCACAGCGATGAGACCGCATCCATATGCGAAAGCGTATCTGGAGACGTATAATCAATTTCAGTCTCCCAGAACATTGGAATTTCGCGATTTACCGGCCCAATATCGTTTAGGCCCATATTGGGTCCATGTTCATTTTCGAACGGAGAAGCTCGCCGGCAAACCTCCCGCCGGGGAACCTCCATTGTTCCAATCCCGTCGGCGAGATCATCATGATCAAGGTGAGTCGGAATTGAGGGATACGGATTCCTCGCTAGTCTGCGAATAACCTCCGTTCCACTAGTCGAAACCCTAAATCCCACACTCCCACGTGGTCCATGGTTCCCCAAATTTGGGGAATCCGCAGCCGAGAAATCCAATCTACAAGGGGAGATCAGGATTGAGGCGACGAGATCATCACGGGGATCGACACCACGGGCCGATTTGAAGGGGTAGAAACAGTGACCTCCGACCTTCCAGCGGCGCTTGGTGGAGGTGGTTCCCCCGGCGGCCTGAGGTGTAGGTGGGAGCACCAGGCAGCGCTAGGGGGAGGTTGGGTGCTCCGGGTGCGGATATCGGGGGCAGGGAGCAGGAGGGTTGGGAGTGGGCGCATGAGTTGCGGGATGCTGGGGAGGGTCAGCCATGTTTATCCGGACCTGGTATTCGCGCTCGTCGCCGGCGGCAGGATGAGCAACCTCTTCAGATATCCTGGCTCCATCCCGGAACATCTTGGACCCGACATTGAGGTGCGATTTGTTCCCCTTTTCTGCTTTGAAGTATTGCTTGACATCATGTCATAACTACTGAAGAAATAAGGGTGTGTATGCGGTATGCCTGTGATGCATTCATGCTTCTGCTTACTCATTGGGAATCAGAATCTCTTGCCACTTTGCATAAATTCAGAAGATTGATATATGCAAGTGTCATGATCCAACTACGAGCAGTGGTTGTATAGTCAATCGATTCCCGTCCTGGGTTTCAATTTCGTAGAATTGTCCGCCTGTACATGCGGACAAACAACCGTGGAAGAACATGTTTTCTGGCATCTTGATGGATTTGAACTTTTTCTTTCAGTATGTCAAGAATGCCAATAATCACTTCTACAATAATCTGCATCTTGTGAGTGTTGTCTATAAGTTTTATTTTTTCGACATTTATGTGCTGTATGAAAGGTCTCCTTATGTACGCTTGGTTTCCACATTTTGACATCATAATTTGCCCCCAACAAGTCATATATGTCGGCACTCGACAGAATATTCTTGCAACGACATTTTCTTATTTATTTCCAACACTACTTTCTGCTCTGAAGTTTCTAACAACCAGACATACCTGGTGAGGCAGGTGATTGTTCCAGGTTTGATATTATAGTAATTGTTAGAGTACCCTGTAAGGATGAAAACTGTCTCGGTTATTCCTGTCCTGATGCACAACACCAAGAGAGGCTACTTATGAGTTATGAGTAACTCCGGTGTTCATATAGTAATACCAAATTTACATTTGAATTTGTTACAACTATAGTCAGGTCGGGGATGGGTACTGGAATCCTAAGCTTGAATGTGTTTTTCTTACGGTGATACAGTACAAATTTGCATGTCAATTGCTGCAGTACTACTAAACGTATCTCGCTAGAGGGTAGTCTGGTTGGTGAACGGTACTGAAACCTTATGCTTACATGTCCATATTGCCCCATGATGTCCAATTCAAGATTGTATACAGACTGCATGTTGAACTCATAAGATCTGTTTTTATAATATTATACCCTGGATTTGGATATGTCAACAACCAGTCCTGTCATGTTCTAGACCCATCAATGGAGCAAATTGCACACAACACCAACCTTTGGTGCAAGAGTTGCACAAAACACAGAAAACAAACACCTTTTGCAGCTAACCACAGTTTTTCGTCTAATAAGTTGCGTCTAGCCCAAAATGATGATTTAGGGACTTAACAAGTATCTGACATGTGGGACCATGATCATTATATCGTTTATTGTATATTTATTCTGTATATCATAATTACATGTCATTTCTTAGAAAAGAGAGTTGACTATGGCAGGAAACAAATTAAAATAATTGCCAAAATCATATATGTATATGTGGTCTGACCGTGATTTTCTTTTACATGTACCACCGTGCCACACCCACACATAAGCTAATCAGCTTGGACACACATACATCACTCCCTATTTCAGTTCTCTTTTCCTAATGGACCCATCTATATATATTACATATTAGAGAAAATTATGGAAGTTTAAAAGAGATAAAACATGTCACATGAAAAAAAATGTTCTCGTACATGATATCTAGTGATGTAACATATTATATGTTGAGAGTATTCCAATTGTCGTATAATTATGGAATATGGTATATGGTATAAATATGGTAGGAAGGTCATGGCCCTACATGTTATATAGCTGTTAAGGCACTAAACAAATGTTTTGGGCTAGATGCAACTTATTAGACGAATACCTGGTGCTAGCCGCAAAAGGTGTTTGATTTATGTGTTATGTGCAACTTTTGCACCAAAGGTTGGTGTTTGATTTATGTGTTCAATGAATACATGTGAGAGAATGCTGAGGTGAACCATGCGTGTCAGTATTTACACGAATACATATTTTGGTTTTCTATGTAGACTGCAACGAGTCGTAAGAAAATGCCGATGGCCAACTTTTTAGTTACGAACCTGCAATCCGAGGTTCTCAAAGCACGAGGAACCAATCACACAAAAACTTACCATTTCGATTCAGAAATTGCAAACAGATCAGGAAAGGAAAAGAAAAGAAGCGTTTTACATTTGTAAAACTTTTCTTTCTGTGAACGTGTAACCTGTTTTACGTACTTACCATGTTTTGAGAAACGTGTTTAACATTATGCCTGTATGGCTGGACCATTCAATCTAAAAAATCATTTCCAAATTCTGCCCGCATTTTTTGCAGGTCCTAAATTTAGGTTTTCCCCGACTAAGCTACACAATTTTTTTTTTTTGAAATTTTCCACCATATATTAGGTCAGCAAGCCCGCCTCATTAAAACCCTGCCAGTCCCTTTCGGTACCCTGATTAGGGAAAGAGTGCGTCTGAAAACTTGTCGCCTTTAAACATTAAGCCCAGTTACATCGAGAGCAACTAACTCCTTTATACAATCAGGAGGTTCGTTGCTCGTAGAGCCATTAAACCCAGCTTTGCCTATCTGGGCCAGCACATGCGCTGAACCATTACACACACGCTCTACCTTAGAAATAGATAACTCACGATTCACCCTCAGTAACTCACGCCCTTCCAAGATCAGGCCCAGCTTCGTGATTGATCGATGGTGTCCACCGAGAGGGCTTGGACGGCCCGGAGCAATCACTTTCCACCGATGCCGGCCATCGTCGAAGAGTAATAAGGTGCTTCAACCCCTCCAGACATGCGAGGATTTCAGCTTCCTCCGCGCTACCACAGTTTGGGATGAATTTCCACTCCGTAAACACCACACCCCCAAGATGGTCGCTACACAATTTTTATTTGTGAAACATTTATAAAGACGTGCGTTGCACGTGCACGTGTACTAGTCTCGGAAGTAGTACAAAGTTGTCGCGAGCTATACGCCATCATGTTTGCTTCTTCTCAGGGACTGTGTTGGAAGACTATGTTAATAAATTTAATCATCATCTGATAAGAATAACTTCGAGCGAATCTCATAGCGATTCTCTTGTATTTTTTTTAGATAATCCACCAGGAAGGAAGCTGTGCGACACCATGTTTATAGAACTCTAGTAGCCACCGGTTAGGAACTTAGAATAACACGTCTCCCCTACCTATTCAAACTCAATAAGAAGAATCCCCATGTGCATATTCTATACGGCTCCATTTGTTTAGCGCAGTTAGCAGTCCTAGTAATGGTAATTGTATAGATTCTCACTTCAGCACAATACTAGTGGTTGCTGCAGGCAAGCATGCACACGCAGCTTCACCAACATCATCTTCGTGACCTTTGTGGTCGGTACATGCGTCAAGCATGCATAGCTTCTTCATCCCTTGCAAAGACGTCGTCGTTGTCCGACGAGGTATCGAGCACCGCATATGGCAAATATCTGCCATGCTTTTCCCACAAGGTCTCTCAGAAGAAGGGTGACAGCGGTGGAGGAGATCAAGCCCGCGGCGTGCTAGGTTTTCACATGTGCTGCTCGGATGGAGCAATGCAGGGTCAAGCACGATTGCCTAAAGATCACACAAATTAACTATTAAATCTAACAAGTCTTATATCCTGAAACGGAGTTTCGTGGCAGAGATATAGCGAGTAGTTGTGCTACTCATAAAGTCTTAGCCAACTAAGTAACTAGACTACTTTGCTCACTTTTGTCATCGACATGTAGCGGTAAGATCATATTTATGTTGCGAAGGCAAAAGTAGGGCAACCGAACAAGTGATGCGTAGGAGGCCATGCAATTCTTGCCGAGGAGGCTCCTCTCCCTCCACCTCCAACGAAATCCTCATATTATAATGGCATGCCAGACAATAAGTTCTAGTAGTGAAATCCAGAGTTCTAAGACTAGTCATAGTGGAGAGTAACTTAGACTAGTAACATACACATTTCTTACATAAGGACGAGATATTTCTATGTTGTATGCTTTGGAATCTAGACTAACACATATAATAATCTAAAGTAGAGAAGAATATATTCACACAATTATGTACATATACACTATATTATTTATCTATTGTAAAAACTATCACGGAAAAGTTTAGTCTCCAACTTAATTATATACATTTCAATGATTTACATTGCAACTATATATCAGAAAACATTGATAAAAGTTATTGTATGATTATTAATTTTGTATAAGTAGTGTGTAATATATATTTGTTAAAACCCCAATATGATAAAAAAATAAGAAGTATAAAATTTTAGTATAATTAAAATTTTCTCTAACTCCAAAGTTAACTTGTTACAGTCCAAAACCTAATGTCATTGTTAGACGCCCGATCATCGCGCGCACTGTTGGCAGCGGGAGAAGGGCAGGACCAGACACAGTTGATCAGGCCCTAGTGGCAGCATGACGGGGAGGAGGCGCTAGGGTCGGGATCTCTATTAGTGGCAGTAGGAGGCCGGTGTTGGAGCAATAATTTTGTAGCGAAAAAAGGTTTTCTCTAGTTTTCTGCTGATTCATTGTTCTGGCTTGCGTTTATTTTTACCTTTTGTGTGTAAACACTGTGTACTTTGAAAAAAATCCATACATATGAACATTTTAAAGATTTTCAGTTATTGTGTACCCATTTGCTTAGTACTACTCAGTTTTTCTTGTCCTTGACTTTCCTATTTTTTTCGCCTCCTCGTAGCTTGGCGGGGCCGTATCTAAGATCGAGCCAAGAATGTTCCCTGGCACCATCAACAATACTATTATCCCTATGAGTATGACCACAATGCAAACAGTGGTGGTCGTATACTATTTCGTAAATTTCATACTGATTGGATGTTGCAAAATATTTCTAGCCCGTGCAGTATTATTTTCGGGTTCCCAGGTGATTATGTGGAGTTGCATATAAGATGAAATTATGTGGCCACCATCTGATGGTGTAAATGTTTATCACCTGACGGTGGTACCTCGGATGTGTCTGCTGAAATATAGCCACTAGGGGAGGCAGGGAACCCATCTGATGGTGTAATGTTTATCACCTGACGGTGGTACCTCGGATGTGTCTGCTGAAATATAGCCACTAGGGGAGGCAGGGAACCTTGGCCAGACCAACAAGGAACGGGGGTAATCAGATCGGCGCCGGCAGCGAGCTGATATATCCGTGCCACCTTCTTCCTCCTTAGGCTGCTTGTCTCCGCACCGACCGGCCTTGATCTCCCCGGCCGCAGCGGTCCGTCACCCCCCTCTGTCCGCGCCCGCCGCCACCGTCCGTCGGCCCATCCGTCGGCGAGCGCCGTCACCTCGGGAAGCCGTTGAGCAACCGCCGTCGCCACCGTCCATTGGCCCTTCTATCCTGGCTGTCGCCGCCTCGTAGAGCCGCCAATCCACCTGCGCCTGCCGCCGTCGTCGTCGCTAGATTACATGTAGTGAATTCCAGATTTACGCTTTAGTTGTGCATTTGTGAGAATTTCAAATAATCTGAAAAAGGCCAAATCATAAGTTTGCAATGAAAAGCGGGGCAAAAATAAATCAACTCCGATAATAAACAACCAGACAAGAGGAGCAAAGGGTTAGTTTCGTCCTAATTAGGTAATACGTAAATCACAAGGTCGCAAGTAAAATTCCCCATTTTCTAGGGTTCGCACCACCGCTCTCCGCCACCGCCACCGCCATGGACAACGCCCGACGTCGTCGGGGCTTTCCTCTCAACTACCGATCGCGCCGCCCAAAGAGATCCCCGCCGTCTCCATATGCCGCGCCTCCCCCCGCTCCCCTCCCGCCGCAGCACGCCGCGCCAACGACGCCACCGCCCGTACTCCTCCACCCCTATCTGGCCGCGCCTCCGCCGCAGCACGCCGGGCCAACTACCCCACCGGCCGCACTCCTCCATCCGTATCTGGCCGCGCCTCCGCCGTGCCTCCTCCCGCCGGCAACAGGGACTGCGCCTCCGCCCAGCCTCCACCCGCCGCCACCTGGGCCCCGGACCACCGGACCCCCGCTCGCCGTCCTCCCGCCGCCACCTGGGCCCCGGACCACCGGACCCTCGCTCGCCGTCCTCCCGCCGCCGCATGGGCCCCGGACCACCGGACCCGCCCTCGCCGTCCTCCGTCCGCCGCCTGGGGCCGCGTTCTCCTCCACGCCGCCTGGCCTCCCAACGCTGACACCAGCCGCCTCGTCCTCGGCGCCTCCAACTGCGTCCTCATCCACCTCAACCCGTCCGGCGCCCCCACCAGTGGTAAGTTTATTTCACCCCTGACCCCTCTCATAGTCTCGTCGGTTCTGCAATCTGGTCTAAAACATCTGACCCTCACTGCATTGCACTCCCAAGCTGTGCAATGATGCTATGGTGCTTGGTTTTGTAAACATCTTGTAGCTGTTTTCTCCCTCGAGTTTTAGGAGTAGGTTTTATCAGGTGATCTCCTCCTGTTAAAACGTGACGAGTTGCGGCTATCCGTGTTTATACAATTATCCTGCAATGAAAAGGCACTCTGTCTGTTTGAAGCCCAGAGATTGGCATGGAGCCAATAGGCTCTGGCTTATGTGGATGGAACAATCCATTTTGCTGAAGTTTACCGCAGAGAGGAGCACTCTAGCTTGATCCACCTCTGAAAAAATGTCTCTCTGGTCCATATCTTCGCGATAGTATAGCCAGCGCCCGAGCGCCCAAACATAGACTCGAGCGCTTACAATTAATGCTCGCCATGTAGGAAACGAAAACGGCGTGTCCCTGGCGCAGTGGCGCGTGAGCGTTCGAACCAGCTACCGGGCGCACCCTGCGCGAGAAAAATCATGCGGGCTGAGAAAGCCGTCGTCCTTCCGTACGAGTGCTCCGTTGCGCCCATGTTTTTGTTTTTGAGAACGTCCGTATGGCCTGCCTGGGAAAGTAGATACCAAGGATGCGCATGGGCTCTGGTTGGGGCAGACGTGAGAGTGTGGGAGAGAAAAGACTGGGCTAGTTTGCATGCAGCCCATCATGTTGTCAATGAATTGTTGTTTATTTTGTCAGATCGTTGCATAACGCTACACGGATGTTGCTTCATGGCACACCAGATTTGTTGTGCATCGTAGCAAATTTTCTTTAAACTGTTGTAAAGTTGCCCCCTGTTTGCATGAACTGGTCCCATTGTTTTGTGTGTAAAATCATGTACCTCACTTTTTATAGTTTCCTAGAGGAGCAACTACACGTGTTATCTGGAGCAACTATGTGTGTCACATATAGCAACTTGTCAAGTTAGCTCCAGCAACAGGTGTATGCAGTTAGATGCAAAACAATAACATGTTTACGACCTACAAAAAAGAGAGTACCCCTGTTTGTTGCCATCCCTTGTATCTTACTTCAAACCAATGATCCATGCTGTATGGAGCAAATAGCATTTGTAGGTGCAACATAAACAGCCACGTAAAACTGGGCAGGAGAACACAAGAGGAAGTACCATTACGAAAAGTGTCGTCAAATAGTAGGGTGCTCTAGGCTACAGTAAAAAAGCACTCGCTTGTACTTATATCAGAACACAGTATAATAACGACAGAAGAAACAATGGATGAATAAGTGCAGTACTGCAGGTTTTTGCGACTCTGCTCCTCCTAACTTTTGTAGAACTGACCCGAAAATATCTGTGGCTCCTGATTTTTTATGAACAAAAGATATGGTTGCATTCTGTTTTGCTGTACCTGCATATTTGAAAAATGATGAAAGGAATAATCAGCAATTGTAACTTTATTGGTATTTGCAGTAATAATGATAGTGAATCGTTGCTAATATAAAGAGAATCTAAACATATATGGGTAGTTGCTGTTATATTGATTCAGTTAGGAATGCTTTGTTGCTTCCTATAGCATATTTTGTTGCTGAACTTCATAATGGTAGTTGCTTTTCTCACATTTCCTAGTTGCTGCATACTAGCTACATGCAAATTTTAACCTTTGACCCGCACGGTTTGTTACCACACTTTACTGATGCTAGTTTCTGCCTTGCCATGCCTAGTTGCTGCACATAACCTGTATAGTTGCTCCTACCCATATGTTGTTTCCAATAATGATAGTGAATTGCTGCCAATACAAAGAGAATCTGCCAACTGTGTCGTATGTGGCTGTGTCATCTTTGTTATCCAGTGTGTTATTAGTACTCCCTCCGTCCAAAAATAAGTCTCACTCAGATTTGTCAAAAAGTGAATGTATCTAGACTTAAAACATGTCTAGATACATTCACTTTTGTGCAAATCTAAGACATTTGTTTTTGGACGGAGGGAGTACTCTAAAACTAAGGTATGCTTGACAGTTTATCTTCTCTTTTATATTGCCTTCAGTCTTTGTTTCAAACAAAACTTTGCTCTATGGAACGCATGATTTAACCCATTGAAGCAATTAACTTTGCTCTGAAGTGTTCATCAAAATCTTGCAGCTTGTTTTGGCTAGGGTATAACTTGTCTTATTAGAATGTGCATGTTACTGAACGAATCACATATAATTTGTCTTATTAAGTCCATCTATGTTACTGAACCATCGGTGTATCTATCTATGTTATTACTACTCCTACTAAGTTAAGTTAATTTTGGGGCCATTGTAGCAATTCATTGGCATTGGGGAACCAAGTTAGCAATGTGTATGGTGCTTAAATCAATTCCGCAGTGTCTTTGGTCTCTCAGACTCCCTGTGTCAAACGATATGCATGTTTCTATCTGCATACATGTCTATCAAAACAAAGTAAACTTTGCATTGCACTAAAGCATGCCTCCCCTGGGACCCAAAATGATGCTGGTGGTATGGTTAAGTTTGTAAAGATCTTCTATCTGTTGTACAATTTCCCTCAAGATTTAATGTTGTCTCCCATGAAGAATATGTTTTATTAGGTGATCTCTTTCTGAGTAAAATGTTCTTCATTGTTAAGTATGTCTTAGAAATTATCGTGATTCAAGGTGTGACAGAGCTATTTGAATGTGATGTGAATGCATATAAATAAAAATAAACTCTCAGCTCATCCTCTTCCGCGTGCCCTGAATGTCTCTTTCTATGAATAGCTCTAATTTTTAATGTTTGATCTCTCAGTCATTACACGAGAATGCTAGGTTCAGCGGCAACATTATTTACTTAGAAGTCTTTTGTCACATCTGGCATGTATCTATTAAAGTTAGTCTTACTCCTAAACACATACAATGAGATCGTGATAGTGCCTTCATTCACGTGGAAAAACACCAGCACGTCTCCCTTCATTCCCATGTATGGGGCCATATTAGGCCTTATTTCATTGCTTGTGCATGCTGCGCTTGCCACACACGTTCAGCGATAGATGGGTCGTGTTTTATTTGGGACGCCAGCGTAGAAATTATTCATGAATATTGTATGTCTATTTCTTCTGCTTGACTCGTTCAAGCACAACTTTTTAAATAGGCGATGACTAATGCTGGTATATATTATAGACAACGGGATTACCGTTACTGTTTCAGAAAAAAGAATGAGTGACATGTAGAAGAAAATTTGCTAACTTAATTATTTATTATTTGCAAGAACACCACAAGGAAATAGTGTGAATTTTTTCTCCTAGGTACATGTGCTTAAACAAATAGTAGAGTTGTACATGGTCGATGCGTTGACACAAAGTTTTGTGACAAACAATGAATATTGAACAGCTCCTGTTCAACCGTTTCAACCGTTGTTCATGCTTCTCTGATTGTTTGATATTTACCTAATTTCAAAGTATTGTCTTGTTGTCATTGCCATCGTTACCGCTGTTAAAACAAACCACCTGTTACCAGATTCTGCACCTGTGTTGCTGAACTTCTTTTCACTTGTAAATATTTTTTCCGGTGGATACCAACTGAAAATGGACTCTATTTGTTTTATTTAAACATTTCTCTGGTGATAAATTTCCAAGATGGCGAAAATTTATGAGATTATCTGTCATACTCATGTTGCCAACTTATAAGTTTTTTTATTGTAAGACGACAATAGGAAGAAAATAGATTCAGTGATGATAACCATGAGTACCATATATGTAGTTTCTGACACTGTTACATTTTAGTGACCCCTCTTTTCTTGTTATTAACTTGAAATCATTATTGGACATCTGTATCTCCTAGGTAGCCTCATTTTGCAGCTGGTGATATAGATATTTGTAATGTGGAGTTATCTTTAATACATATAAAAATTGTCAACTATTCTTCTGAAATGACTTCTACAAGATGTTACTTACTACCTACAGTTATCCGAGAATAACATCTTATGATGTATTGTGCATGTAAAAAGAAAATTAAGTTCTCACATGATCTGGTAAGGACAAACCGATAGAATTTCTAGAAGCATTAGATTGTTTTGCTAGCACCTGCTTTAACCCTCGCTCTTGGTCATCAACGTTTTACTCACTGGTAGAGTTTACTATTTTGATTTCCCAGATTGATGATCATGTTTATAACTGGAGGAGCTCGGATAAGGATGAGGATGACGATTACTTGGAGCTGAAGTCAGCTTGGTGTGGTGGGGCGTAGATAGGTGCGCCCCAAGTGAAGTGTGAAGTGGTATCTTCTATTGCTGTCCCATCTGAAGCAGATACCATATTCAGTTGATTTTGGATAGACGTTGTATGCTACCCGCAGTATATCTATGGATTGGGAACTGGATTGAGCAGTTATGGAGAAGGCTAGGAGTTTTAAAACGTTTTAAGCATGCTCATGCTGTAGAGTAGGTCACTACGGCTGATGACAAGTTAACCTCAAGTTGGCACAAATACTGGTCTGCTAGGTTCTCGAGAACACAATGCAACGAGACATCCTACTTGGTTTGTTTTGCATGAATGTTCCTGTTGTTCGTGCTGTTGACCAAGTATAAATTCTTATGTGCCCCTGGGCTATTCTGTTGCATAACAAATTTGAGACAATATTGTCATTTAGTCTTTAGCTTCAAAATTAGAAGATTCACATTAAAACAAGGTTAAAAACCAAAACGCGTTAAGCACGCCAGCGGCACAGAGCAAAATGTCTGGAATGCTACCGTGCCGACCAGAACGATTTGCTTCTGAGTTAATTGTAATTCAGCTGGATGGAGTAACGAGAAGAATGTTCTCTGATTTCAGTATTGAATCCCATTCCCCTAATATGCGTGCTCTGTTTCTGATTTTAATACTGAATCCGTTTCCTCTGCGTGCAGATCTATATATGCATATGTAACTGGGGTATGATATGTCTTTTTTACATCGGCCGCACAAAATGTCTTTTCATCCCGATTTTTGTACCAACATAGAATATTTATATGTACATCGAAAAGTTGTTTGATATTTTTGGACATTTTAAATTCGTTTTTTGCTAGTGGGTGTAGATACCTGGCCATGGGCAGCCCGGCCCGGAAATGTCGGGCCGTGCCGGGCTTGGGCCTGATTTTTGGGCCCGATACGCAGGTCGGGCCGGGCTCGGGCTTAACAAAAGCAAGAAATCAGCAAGAGTCGGGACGGGCTGGTCGGGCCTAGTCTGGCTCGGGCCCGATTTCTGCAGCCCGACTGTCGGGCCGGGCTCGGGCCTGGGTTTTCTGCGACGGGCTTTTTTAGGCTCGGCCCGGCCCGAGAGATGCCCAGGTATAGTGTAGATAGACCTATGAGCCGAAGTGGATTTCCCTACAACTACTCACACCACATGCGAATTACTCACAATTTACAAATCAACTACTCTGTGCAGTCGGATGTCTACCAAGTTCAATTCAGCCACCTCTGGATATGGACGGCGGCAGCGTCGCGACGGCGATGAAGCGACGGCTCAGCGCCGATCATTCCTTGTCGGAGGAGACGAGGTCGACGTACTTCTCCGCGAGAGCAAGTTGACGCGCCCCCACTCGCTGTCATTCTTCTGATGGGCATGCTCGGCAGCAAGGCCCAGCTAGAGGAGCACATCGTTGATCTCTTCGTCGCGGCGGCCCTGCTCCGCTGCCAACCGCTTCCTCCCCCGCTGACCACTGGCACATGCCCGCGAAGACGGCGTTGAGCGCCTCATCATGGACGAAGTCCAACTCAGTGAAGTGCTGGCCGAAGGCAGCGGTTTCGTTGCCGTCGAGCTCTTCCGGCCCATCCCTTCTCGTCCATGACACCAGGGTGCCGGAAGAGCTTCCCGCGCCGTAGGAGCTTCCTTCGCCGCGTCTGGCTGCAGCGCAGAGGCGATCGAATTTCTCCTTAGTGTGGTAGTGCAGCTTCTCCCGTACCTCAATGCCAGCATGGATGAACTTCCACGCTGCCCGCTTCCTCGCGCTGTTGGAGGCAACGATGCGACTCCTCGCCGCCATGTCAGAGAGATCTGACTCGTCGATTGTGACGGGAGGAGGACCGGAGGTGCTCATGCGCTTCTACGTGGCCTTCTTCGGTGGCATGGGGCACAAAGGTGGCCGATCTAGGCGGCGGAGCGAGAAATTGCTCGTGACAGGCGACGCGGTGGATGAGCTAATTGCTCATCGGCGGTGGCGGCGGGACTCGGTGCATGACCTAAAACCCCGCCCCAGCTGCTACGTATCCAGTTCGGCCGCTCGGATTTTTGGGTGCCCAGAAAAAAATCAGGCCGAGGGGCTTTACATGTTCTGTTCTTGTGAAAAAATAGCCTGAGCCCGTAAAGCAGCGGGAATTTTTCTATTTCGGGCTTCGGTCTCTGCTAGAGATGTTCTTAGAGCATCTCTAACAACATCTCTAACAGGTAACAACTGCCCTATATTAGGCATGGTTCCGAATAAACCCTTTTTTTCTAAAAAAATAGTTTAAAAAAAACACGTAAAGAACTTGCACTTGTGGACGCGACAGGAATAGATCTAGCAGGGGAGGGCGTGAATAAAAAAGGCTACGAGGATCATGCCAATTGAGGTGGAGGAACATTGTATAACTATGGATCGAGTAGCGGCAGATGTCAGTCTTTTAGTTGTAGATGATCATACTGGCGGCGCCAGGTTTCAAGGGCGTGTATTCATTTTGCCAAAATCCTCATTGTTTTTGCTAAAACTTGCGCTGTTCTACCAAAAATTTCAAGGTTTTGTCAAAATCATGCTTGAAGACACGCTGGCGCTGCCCCTGGAAAATGAGGGCCTATTCCAGAGGAAATGGGCCCATTAGGACGCAGTAAAACGGGTCCAGTAGACCAAAATTACCCCAGAAAATGGCAAACTTATCCTAGAAAAGCCTAAAATGGTTAAACGGGGCCGTCCCATTTACTAAACGCGCATAACAGAAACTTAAAACGGAACTGAAGATTTTATTTCATTCACGCAAACTAACTTACGAACAACAGCGGGCGGTGATCACCATTTTACAATCAAACTTTGCCCACCGGAGAAGCAAAATAAACCCCTAACCAGACTAACCTAACCTTACCCGGGGACGGCGACATCATCGTGGCGGCGACGCAGCGACGGCTCAGCGTTGCTCATTCCTCGTTGGAGGAGACGAGGTCGATGTACTTCTCTGCCAGGATAATAAGCTCGTGACCTTGGTCTTATTTCACCTAAACGAAAGAAGACTTCTATATTCTATATCTAAGTTTAGGTCAGACATAGCTGCCTTCTACGACTACCTTGTTACGATTTCACTCCAGTCGCAAACTTAGCCTTAGGCATCCCCTCCTTACGGTTAAGGGTAATGACTTCAAACATGGCCAGCTCCTATAGTGTGATGGGCGGTGTGTACAAGGCCCGGGAACTGATTCACCGTTGTATGGCGGACCGATGGTTACTAGTGATTCCTGCTTCATGCAGGTAAGTTGCAGCCTGCAATCCGAACTGAGGACGGGTTTTTGGAGTTAGCTCACCCTCGCGAGATCCAGCTTGACGTGCTCCCACTCGGTGGCATTCTTCTGCTGGGCACGCTCGGCGGCGAGGCCAAGCTAGAGGAGCACATCGTTGATCTCTTCGTCGTGGTGGCGCTGCTCCGCCGCCGAGGCGCCGACCGCTAGGACATGGTCGCGACAATGGCGCCTCGCGCCTCGTCAGGGACGAATTCCAACTCAGCGAAGGCCTGGCCAAAGGCGGCGACGTCGTAGTCGTCGAGCTCCTCCGGCTCCTCCCTCCTCCTCCGCGACACCAGCGTGCCGGAGGAGCTACCTTTGCCGCGTCTAGCTGCATCGCGGAGGCGGTCGAATTCCTTCACGGAGCGGTAGCGCAGCTTCTCTCACACCTCGACGCCGACGTGGATGAACTTCCACGCCGCCCGCTTCCTCGCGCCGTCAGAGAGATTTGACGCCTCGGCGTGACCTTCTTCGGCGGCATGATGACGCGGAGGTGGCTGATCTGGGCGGTGGAGTAAGAAGTTTCTCGTCGCAGGCGACACAGTGGATGCGCTTATTGCTTGTCGGTGGTGGCGACGAGACTCAGGGCGTGACCTAAAAACCCAGGGGCGGACCCAGAACATTTTTCAAGTGGGGGCCAAATTTAGAGTGGGAGCATTCCTTGAAGGAACTTAATATTTGAAAGTGTTTTTCTTTGAATATACGCATAAATCCTTTGAAAATTTTCAAATTTGAGTGGGGGCCTAGGCCCCACTAAGCTCTACTTGGGTCCGCCCCTGTAAAAACCCCGCCCGGGCCGCTACTTATCCAGTTCGGCCGCTCAGATTTTGGGTGTCCAAGAAAAGTTTTTGGACCGGGCTTTGTTCTAGTTCTAGCCTAAAACATGGCCTGAGCCCGTAAAGCCACCGGCATTTTTCGGTTGCGGGGTTTTTCAGTCTCTGTTCATTATATTTGTTTTTTTCGGAACGTAGAGTATCCAGAGCCACCAGACTCGGTCCTTTCGTTCCTTCCCCGTAGCTCGAGCTTCCGCCGTCCGTTTCAGAGAAAGCATCGCCGCCGACGCCTCGTTCCCGCCCCGTGCCCCGTCCTCTCGCGGCGTCGCAAGCTGCCGCCATCGCCGTACTCATTCTTCCTGGGTTCATTGGAAGTGAACATCGCGCGCTGCTTTCTCCACCCCGTCTCTGTGGCCATTGGATCTCAGGTATGAGCTGGGTTCGTTTCTCAGAGTTGAATCAATCCCACTAGGCAACACCGAGATCCGCCTCTGCTTGCCACATAGTCGAGACCCAACAAATAGATGGGTACGTACTTCAGTTCTTTCCTGCGATATGCATACTCTGTTCTCCGATTTCAGTATTGAATCCGATTCCCCTAATATGCATGCTCTGTTCTCCGATTTCAGTATTGAATCCGATTCCCATAGTATGCATGCTCTGTTCTCCGATTTTAGCACTGAATCCGATTCCTCTGCGTGCAGATCTATATATGGCTATGTAATTGCACGATCCGACTCGTAGTGGAGCTCTGTCCCTCGAGCGAACATAAATACAAGTCCAGAGGAGCCTGACTTTTAATCACATCATATCAATCTTGGAGTAAGGGCGGAAAAGCCAGACAACTCGTCGACAATGGATTACGCCGCTAGTATGGGTACGTCCCAGGCTGCCATTGATAGCGTAGAAAAGGAGGTGGGGAAGAGTACGGACGTGGAGAAGAAGATGAGGAAGAAGGTTTTTCGGTTCCCGCAAGAGAAGCTGGAGTATTACCTTTCCTTCCGACCAGGACCCGTTTCACGGCGACTGATCGAACAGGATCCTCCGGCTGCAGCAGAAAGGGAGAAACTCAGGCAGCTGATTCTCACCGAGCTGGAGAGGATTAGACGAGAGTACGAGGCCAAAGGCTATGCCACCTATGAAAGAGAGGTTCCCGACGATGGTGCTAGGTATGAAGGAGAGGTCACTGACGAGGAGGAGGAAGGGAATCATGCAGCAGCAGTAGAAAAGCAAGCAGATGCCATCATCGACGAGAAGAAACAGGAAGACGCATCAGTAATAAAGCAAGCAGAGGTCAATGAGAAGAAAGAGCAAGATGCATTAATAGTAAATCAAGTAGAGAAGAAAGAGGAGATACAGTAGCAGAAGCAGAGGCCACAGACAGTGCAGCTCCCCTTAGTTTTCCCACCGGAAGAGGCAGAAGAAGATTCCGCCCGGGAGTTGTCAAGCAAGCAGAAGGGGGCGTTAAGAAAATAATAATGTAGACTTTTCAAGCTAGCAGCCCGAAAATAATACTGCACGGGCTAGAAATATTTTGCAACATCCTTTCAGTATGGAATTTATGAAACAGAATAATCGGGAATACACCTTTGTTGGACTGTGGTTTCATACGGTTATTAGTTTTGTTGATTATGCATATTGAAATTATAACTATACTACTCGATTTATATGCATATATGTTCTTAACTCATAACACTAAAGATGGAGGTTTAATAGATGAACACACCTGTTTTCAAAAAGAGAAGATAGAGTGGAAGGTCATGTTCCTCTATCTTCAAATCATCTTTGTTAGTGGTACTCCAGCTTACAAACAAATCCTTTTGTATAACTCATTTGTACTCTTAGGTATGAGGGAAGAGATATCAAAATAACTATATTTAGTATCTAGCCTAGAGCCGAGGAAGCCATCACCTTAGATTTGAAACTAGTTATTGTGTCTGTGTTTTCGATGTACAGATAACACATACTTAACATCTTACTATATATAAAACCTGGGGGATTACGCTGCCTATCATTCGTCCACGTCGCCTCCAATCCACAGCCGTCCGATCCACGTGACGGACGGCCAGGATCGACCCACGTCGCCCCCCCCCCCCCCCCCCCCCGCGTTAGCTACAGTGCCGGCGATTTTCTACCAACGGGGTGGCGACACGTAGCTCCGGTCACCACCCCGTCCGCCCGTTCGCAGCCGATGGCCGCCCACGCACGAATTTTGGCGCGGCCTTTATGCAGAGACCCCCCCCCCCCCGCGAAGGACCGATATGTAAATCGGGAAAAACCCAAGGACCTCCGTGAAAAAATGCCACGGGTCCAGCCCCATCCTCTCTCTCTCGCGTGCGACGGCCGAGTTCGCCGGCGCCGCCGACGCCGTGCCCGCCGTCTCCGCCCCTCCTCGCACGAATCTGATCAGGCACCGAGCTCCGCCGTCCTCCTCTCTCCCTCCTCGCCCATGAATGACATCCGGGACGCCGCGAGGCCGCCGGATTCGACTCCGCCGCGCCTGGCGTCCTCCACCGCGTCCGCACGACGGCGCGGCCGCTCCGGCGACAACCAGAGGCGGCTCCGCCGCCTGCGAGTTCCCCGAGACGAGGCGCGTCGAACGCGCCCCCGCGCGCGTCCCAGAACGTGCCGGCGCGCCGCCGGCGAGCTCGGTGCCGCCGCGGGCGGCTCCGGCCAGATCTGGCCACTGTGACGTCAGCACGACGTCACAGTGGGTCCACCCCAAATTACTCATATGTAATACCCGCAGTTATAGGACTCGAAAGGGTAGAAATAGGAACTGCATTTGTGCATACATGCATCTTTTGGTAAAATCTGGATAATTTTCGCGCTTTTGTGTTAAAAGAGTCGGGAGTCGATACCAGACAAGTGTCGAGGGTCTGGGAGTCAGACATTGACAGTTAGTCGAGAGGTGTCGATAAACCCTACGACTTATTTTCAAAACCCTATCCTTTCAAAATGGACATATAAATTTTGACATGACCTATTTATAAGTTCTTAAATTAAACACAATTCTATATCTTATCCAATCTTACTCAAACACACAATATATTTCAACAACACAAGTTATACAATTTATAACAAAAGTTAATGAACCATTCCAATGATATCAACACAAGACATATACATATAATTTCAAACATTCAAATAATTTACAAATCAATGATCATCTCTTCTTCAACAAGTATAAATTTAAATGCAACAACACATGATTGAATCCATCTTAATTACAAAAACACATCATTACATTTCCAAGCAAATCAAATAATACAATCTGTCCATTACAAACAGAACTACAACTACATTATTACATCAAGTCTGAGCTTACAAAAAGTTTAAATAAAAACCCTAAAAACTACATCTTCACTTCTGAATTTTCAGAGGATCTTCAACCTGCAAAACAAACAAAACAAATAAGAAGAAATTGGGGTTAGTGTTAAAATGTTGCCAACACCATTTGGTGCTGGCAAGTTAATATATGAAACCTGGTTTTCAGCCTAACCAAAACTTGGTTTAATTAGGCTAAGTGTGGAGAGTGCAAATTAAATCAAAGGCAACATTGGGACTGATCAATATGGATCATGCTCATTAATCCGAAGGCAACAAGAGGGGCAAAGGCATAATGGCAGCACTAAACAGATTCAACTTCAGGCAACTTAGAACAAAGGCAACATGTGTTGTTTGAGCATTTTGATCTCATAATCATTTTAGCAAAGCAACTCATGAATTCACAACTCCACAATTAAAACCAGGAAGCAAATAAAAGCAAAGGCACCTTAATGGTACCACATTTGCCATTAATTGACAAATTGATCCTAATTCCCACTTAATTAAGCTAAGGACTAGCTTAATTACACATACACTTGAGTTAAACATCTCAAACCCACATTCACTAATCAAATACTTCACAGCCAAGCAAACCAGCAAAATATCTAGATCAAGATAGGATCAGTGACTCGGTTGTGACTCAAATTTTGTCACCAAGGGGAGATGAACTGAGCAGCAGCACCAAATTTATCACCAAGGGGAGATGAACTGAGCAGTAGCAGCTAAAGCCTATCTTCAGTCTTAAAAGAATTGTAAAAGCAGTCCAAATAGGAAGCTCGAGGTGAGCAGGGCCACTGTAAGCAGGTGAATCATCACAAGCCATTTATCCTGGTGTCACAAGCACAGGAATCACCAGAACAGTATATAATTAGGACCAGTTCGAAGCCTGAGTTCATAAATCATCCAGCAAACACAAATCACACTTATTCACAAGCACTAGACCATCAAGCACCATCCTATCCATCTGTTCTTCACCAAGAACAATCACAACCCCACAAGCCATCATGGAAATTACCTAAACCATCCACCACAAGCCACTAAGCTCTAGAAGGAGGCCAGCAGCAAGGAGGAAACGGTAGAACCACAAGGAGCAGTCCAGAAGAGACGGTTGAACCTTGGAGCAAGACCAGAGCTCTTCCGTAGCTCTAGCTGCTCTACAACAGAGGTTGATACTTGTGCTAGAGAGTGATTTAGCAGGTTCTGTACATGACAGAACCATGCTTGAGTGCTGATTTAGCATCTGTTCTTAACAGAACCTTGCTCGGCAAGGTGTGGTGCTATAGAAATTGATTTGCAAGCAGAGTACTTCTGTTCTGTGCAAGAAATAGGACAGAGAGATGAAAGGGAGTAAAGTTGAGTGTTTTACCATTTGTTTGAGCATCTACAGAAGCAAGGGAAAGATTTTCAGTGTAGTATCTATTCTTATTCTGTTTTTATCAAAGCACACAAGCAAGTGAACCAACAGAGCTGGATTAACTGAGCTAAGCACATCTGAACACTTGAAAGAAGCGCAGGAAAACATAAAAAGCAATTCTAATCAAGAAAGCTACCGTGTAACTGATAACCCACAAGTATAGGGGATCGCAACAGTCTTCGAGGGAAGTAAAACCCAAATTTATTGATTCGACACAAGGCGAGACAAAGAATACTTATAAGCCTTAACAACTGAGTTGTCAATTCAGCTGCACCTGGAAAAGCACTAGTAACAGGGGTGATGTGAAAGCAGCAGTAATATGAGAGCAATAGTAACAGTAACACAGCAGCAGTAACAATGAGGCAATGACACCAGGAAATAGTTGATACTACTTCTAATGACATATAGGACCAGAGAGCAATGATGATGACAAATGGACCGGGGTTCCCAGCTATCTACACTAGTGGTAACTCTCCAATAACAAGTGTTGGGTGAACAAATTACAGTTGGGCAATTGATAGAATTATTATAACATTAAGACAGAACATCTAGTCTATTAATCATACGTAGGCATGTTTTCCATATATAGTCATACGTGCTCGCAATGAGAAACTTGCACAACATCTTTTTGTCCTACCAGCCCGTTTGCAGCGGGGTCTCAAGGGAATCTACTGGTAATTAAGGTACTCCTTTTAATAGAGCACCGGAGCAAAGCATTAGCACTTAGTGAAAACATGTGATCCTCATATCTAAACCATCCCCTCCGGCTATCCCAGTTATTGTCACTCCGGGACCTCGGGTTCAGGACATAGACATGTGCAAACAACTTGTAGATACAATCTAAGCAATAATATATAGAGCTTAAATCTAAGATCATGCCACTCGTGCACTAGTGACAAGCATTAAACACAACAAGGTTGCAGCAACAATAACTTCACAAACATATTGATAGACTGATCATAATGTAACAATTCATCGGATCCCAACAAACACAACACCGATTACATCAGATGGATCTCAATCATGTAAGGCAGCTCATGAGATCATTGTATTGAAGTACATGGGAGAGAGAGTACCAACTAGCTACAGCTAGAACCCGTAGTCCATGGGGGAACTACTCACTGAGCATGATGGAGGCGATGGCGTCGATGGAGAAGGCTCCGGGGGTCAATCCTCGTCCCGGCAGGGTGCCGAAACAGGAACTTCTGACCCCCGAAACTAGGTTTCGATGGCGGCGGCGCTCCGGAGTTCTTCTGGAATATGATAGGTATATTTAGGGTTTCACGTCTCGGGGAATAAATAGGCGAAGGGGTGATGTCGGTGGACCCCGAGGGGCCCAAACCACCAGGCGGCGCGGTGGGCCCCCCTGCCGCGCCGGCCTGTGGTTTGGCCACCTCGTGGCGAGTCTTCGTCTCTCTTTCGGACTCTGTGTACGTGTTGGAAAAATAGGGACGTGGCCTTTTGTTTCGTGCAATTCCGAGAATATTTCCAGAAGTAACTTTCTGAAACCAAAAACAGCAGAAAACAGGGAACTGGCACTGTGGCATCTTGTTAATAGGTTAGTCCCAGAAAATGTATAATAATGATATATAATGCATATAAAACATGTGACAATGATACATAAAACAAGCATGAAACATCAGAAATTATAGATACGTTTGAGACGTATCAAGCATCCCCAAGCTTAGTTCCTACTCGTCCTCGAGTAGGTAAACGATAAAAAGAAAATAATTTCTGAAGTGACATGCTACCAACATAATCTTGATCCAATAATAATGTAAGGCATGTGAGCTGAGATAAAATCATTCAAAGCAAATGTCTATAGTTGATATAAGAGATAATAAAGCAAGAGTCAAACAAGCTAAAAGTTTTCATGAACTATTGCTTTAAAGACGTGAAACCGTACAAGGTTCATTAAAGATGGTTTAAGTATCCAGCGAAGGAGTTCTATCCTTCATTCCAAGCATCAAGTAAATTTTCACAACATAGAAGGATTCAGTCAAGTAAACATAAACATGAACGTCATGAATCAACTGTTTCGAAGCCTACTCAACCGGTGAGCGCAAGCATTTGGTATTGGCACCAGGATGTTATGGCAAAGAGAACATAATGGGGGTTTGGAAGGCCAATGGAAGAAAGTCTCACAAAGCTATAAGTGATCATTAGACAAGAGGAAGTCTTACAATCGAAGCTATGTAAGGAGTAGTGATTGCCATGCAACGGATGCACATAGAGCTATATGTGTATGAAAGCTGTCCAATGGAACTAGTGGGGGTGCATCCAACTTGGTTGCTCATGAAGACCTAGAGCACTTTTGAGGAAGCTCATCATTGGAATATACAACCCAAGTTCTATAGTGTAAATTCCCCACATAGTTATACTAGTAAAACATGAAAACTCTCTCACATGGAGTATAGGTGCTAAACATGAGCACAAATGTGGATAAAGGATAGTAATGTTGCCCCCTTTTTCTTTATTCTTTTTTTTCTTTTTCTGTTTCTCTTTTCGATGGCCACATAGCACTTTTCACTTTCAGGGGCAACATTCTAATATGACAACACACTTTTTGGTACATATAACTCATAACGAACAAGACATGATGTATGAAACTGTATGCCTCTGCCAGTGTAGCAGGATATGCAATGATCTAGCGTAACATGGGTAAACCACACATCAGCTGTATAGAATCATGCAAAGCAATATATAAGTGACAAATGACAACAAGTCATGTAATGTAAATGGAAGTTGCATGGCAATATATCTCGGAACAGCTATGGAAATGCTGTGGTAGGTAGGTATGGTGGCTGTTTTGAGGAAGATGTATAGGCTTATGTGTAGGAGAACAAGAGAAAGTCCTCCCACGGGTTGGATGTACTGGCGAAGTATGCACAACTCTCAATGTGAGCAGAAGGCAATGCACAGCACCGAAGAGGCTAGCAAATTTGGATGGTGGAAGTGCCAAAAACCGTAGCTTAACATTAGTCAAAAAGAACTCACAAGTTTATTGCAAACAACTAGCAGGTTCAACATTAAGAGCATGATTAAAATTCACTCCAAGAAGGGCCGTTCACGGCGGTACAAGTACCCCGTTAGATCCCTCGACCTTCAGCACAACTTAGTTACTACGATGAACTTTCAGACATGGAAAGCTATCAAGTCCAACTACACCTTCAACAATTTTAGAGTTTGTAGTACGGTACAAGCTTAAAGACAACAATCCACTAATGATTTTAACTTAATTAACCAGCAAGCTTTACCATCTAAATACCTCAAAACGTTTGCAAAGAATCAGGTTATCAAAGTTCAATGATCTACAAGATTATGCAAGTTTTTCATTATACCACTACCACATGCAAATTTTCTGAACCAACACATCAACCAAGCAACTCTCCAAACAAATATAAGTGAAGTAAGAGAGTACTTTCTATAAAATAACTAATAGCTCTGAACAAGAGATACATGAAAACCAAGAGCTAGAAGCTAAACAGTGCGAAAACTGAATACTCAACAAATATAAGTGAAGAATAGGAGTATTCAAATGAAAAAGCGGAGCGTGTCTCTCTCCCAAACAAGATAGATAGGATCCGACATTGATATGATCAGAAAATAAAAATAACAAACTAAAATAAAAGCACACAGACGCTCCAAGAAAGCACATATGATGTGAAAGAATTAAAATATAGTTTCACTAGAGATGACCTGATAAGTTGATGATGAAGAAGGGGATGCCTTGGGCATCCCCAAGCTTAGACGCTTGAGTCTTCTTGAAATATGCTTGGGTGACCACGGGGGCATCCCCAAGCTTAGGCTCTTCACTCTTCTTGATCACATTATATCATCCTTCTCTCTTGACCCTTGAAAACTTCTTCACACCAAACTTCTCATAAACTTCATTAGAGGGTTAGTACTCAAAAACATTAATCCACTTTGGTTCTGTTGTGACACATTGCAAGACTCAATAAAACATTAGCTACAGCCTCCACGTCTAGAAAGCCTTACTTAAAGTCCACAAGAGACAATGCAAAAAAAACAGAGACAGAATCTGTCAAAACAGAACAGCCAGTAAAGATGAATTTTTTCGAGGTACTTCCGTTGCTCAAATCGGAAAAAGTGAAACTAATGAAAGATGCGTACATATATAAGGATCATGCGTGAATTTTTTCAGAATTTTTCAATTTTTCTGGAATTTATACAGCTCAAAACGTGGACAGCAAAAATCTGTCCCTGCGCAGAAATCCAAATCTAGCATCATCTAATCATTAGAGGCTCTTCTTGGCACAACAATTCGAAAAAGTAAAGATACAAAGGAGTTGTTACAGAAGTAAGCAAGCTCCTTGACTCAAGTAAAAGAAAAATTACAGAAATAAAACATGGGTTGTCTCCCAAGAGCGCTTTTCTTTAATGCCTTTTAGCTAGGCTTGATAGTTTTAATGATGCTCTCATGAAAATAGAAAATGAAGCAAAAGGAGCATCAAGAAGCAAATTCAAAACATTTAAGTCTAACCCACTTCCTATGCATAGGAATCTTGTACACAAATAAATTCATAAAGAACAAAGTGACAAGCATAGGAAGATAAAACAAGAGTAACTTCAAAACTTTCAGCATATAGAGAGGTGTTTTAGTACCATGAAAATTTCTACAACCATATTTTCCTCTCTCATAATAATTTTCAGTAGCATCATGAATAAACTCAACAATATAACTATCACACAAGCATGCTTTTCATGATCTACAAACACATATTTTTATCAAGCTCAAAATAGTGGGATTAAAACTTTCAAACCCACTTTTAACAATTTTATAACAAGATGATTGATCAATCTCAAAAGATATGGGACTACTAGATAAAGTCAAGACCTCTCCAATCCCATTTTCATTAGTAGTACAATTAATATTATCAAGTAATAGGACCATCATCTAGAGCTTTATCATAAACATTTTCTAAGCAAAACTCTTTAGTACCATGCATTTCGATATCAGCCACAAATAAAGGATTATCATAAGATTTTTGAAATAGCATGGATTATCATAAATAACAGTAGCATAATCATTTTCACAAGTTTTACTCATAGGAAAAATTTCAAGAGAATCCACAGGAACATAACATTCATCCTCCTTTGGTAAGCATGGAGGCAATCAAATAATGTAAGAGATGAAGAGTTACTCTCATTAGAAGGTAGGCATGGGTAGCTAATCCATTCTTCCCCTTTTGTTCATCACTCTTCTCTCTTTTTCATCTAATGAGCTTTCAGGTTCAGCAATTTCTTCTTCCAGAGGTTCCTGCAAATTGTGAGTGCATTCTTGTGCATGAATGAGTCTCTCTTTATAATCAATGATATAAGGATTATTGCTGTAATTTTCTATACAATAATCAAGGATAGAAGAGACATAATCTTTAAGGTCCTTACAAGCAATACAAGTTTCATAATTTTTAGCCATGAAGGATTCTATCTCAGAGGCTCCCATAAATAAAACAAATTGTTCTACTTCTTCGAACCCAAGATGAATATAGTTATTCCAATGATAGTTCACAATTAAAACTTCTTCACTAAAGCACATTGGAATTTAAGATGTTTAGTATCCTGTTTAGAGCAACAGTTTATATCATGGCGTTTAAGCAAGATTTTAGCAATTGCATTCAACTTTTCTAACACAGCACTCATGACTTCACCCTTTTTGATTCTCTATACTTCATATATAATTCTATAAGCTCCTATAGGTTGTGGGTTCTTCCATAACAACAGTTTTTAATTTTTTGATTTTTCAATTTTTATGGATTTTTGAATTTATAAGAAAAAACAAAACAAAACAAAAATAAACTAAACAAAAGTAAACTAAACAAAACAATACTAGACAGAAATAAACTAAGCACAAATAAACTAGACAAAACAAAATAAAATAAAAACAGAGAGAGAGGTAGAGTGTACTCCCCAGGTGAACTTATGAGTAGAGCTATGCTCCCCGGCAACGGCGCCAGAAAATAGTCTTGATAACCCACAAGTATAGGGGATCGCAACAGTCTTCGAGGGAAGTAAAACCCAAATTTATTGATTCGACACAAGGGGAGACAAAGAATACTTATAAGCCTTAACAACTGAGTTGTCAATTCAGCTGCACCTGGAAAAGCACTAGTAACAGGGGTGATGTGAAAGCAGCAGTAATATGAGAGCAATAGTAACAGTAACACAGCATCAGTAACACAGAGGCAATGACACTAAATAGTTGATACTACTCTAATGACATATAGGACCAGAGAGCAATGATGATGACAAATGGACCGGGGTTCCCAGCTATCTACACTAGTGGTAACTCTCCAATAACAAGTGTTGGGTGAACAAATTACATTTGGGCAATTGATAGAATTATTATAACATTAAGACAGAACATCTTGTCTATTAATCATACGTAGGCATGTTTTCCATATATAGTCATACGTGCTCGCAATGAGAAACTTGCACAACATCTTTTGTCCTACCAGCCCATTTGCAGCGGGGCCTCAAGGAAATCTACTGGTAATTAAGGTACTCCTTTTAATAGAGCACCGGAGCAAAGCATTAGCACTTAGTGAAAACATGTGATCCTCATATCTAAACCATCCCCTCCGGCTATCCCAGTTATTGTCACTCCGGGACCTCAGGTTCGGGACATAGACATGTGCAAACAACTTGTAGATACAATCTAAGCAATAATATATAGAGCTTAAATCTAAGATCATGCCACTCGTGCACTAGTGACAAGCATTAAACACAACAAGGTTGCAGCAACAATAACTTCACAAACATATTGATAGACTGATCATAATGTAACAACTCATCGGATCCCAATAAACACAACACCGATTACATCAGATGGATCTCAATCATGTAGGCAGCTCATGAGATCATTGTATTGAAGTACATGGGAGAGAGAGTACCAACTAGTTACAGCTAGAACCCGTAGTCCATGGGGGAACTACTCACTGAGCATGATGGAGGCGATGGCGTCGATGGAGAAGGCTCCGGGGGTCAATCCCCGTCCCGGCAGGCAGGGCCGGCTCTAACATTTTAGGGGCCCCGGGGCGAACTCCATCAATGGGCCCCAAATAAAAAAGAGTTGCATATAAGAATGGATAAAATTACTGCAAAACCGTTAACAGTTTTTCATTAGCATTGAATATATGATCATCTTTTTATCTCTGTTCTAAACAAGCATCATAGAATCTACAATGCACTAGCAGGGCCTGCGCACTAGAAAGGTGAAATAGCATGCTAACGAACCTCCATGTTTATAAGAAAGAAGAGAGGACGCCTGCATGTTGTAGCAGATCAGCAAAACTCAAAGGCTCCGGACCAGGCTATCTGAATGACTAAGGACAAACCGAGCGAACTAGCAGACGCTGATGAAGGGAAACAGACAGCAAGTGTTGTACAGAAAAATCAGTGAGCAGCTTGAGATATTTGGATTGAAAACACAAAAAATTAGAGCCGACTAGTTGGGTCCAATCGAGATTTTGGTCCGACAATTACCAGTTGATCCGTCGTAATTTAGTCGCAGGCTACCACCGGAAGTCGCTATTCATGGCGATGCGAGCAGAGTCGCCGACGGGGTCGTGCGTGACTAGATCGAGATTTGAGAGAAACGAACTGTCAAGTGCGGGATTCCGTGCGTCCTTGATCGTGCAACACTGGACCTGACTGTGCGTGTCTAATCAATCGATGGGCCTCTCATTTTTTTTCTACCATGCTTTCTATATACCTACGTACCAGCTATGGGCCCCAATTTTTGATGGGCCCCAGGCCGTCGCCCCTCTTGCCCTGGGCCAGAGCCGGCCCTGCCGGCAGGGTGCCGAAACAGGAACTTCTGACCCCCGAAACTAGGTTTCGATGGCGGCGGCGCTCCGGGAGTTCTTCTGGAATATGATAGGTATATTTACGGTTTTCACGTCTCGGGGAATAAATAGGCGAAGGGGCGATGTCGGCGGACCCCCGAGGGGCCCAAACCACCAGGCGGCACGGTGGGCCCCCTGCCGCGCCGGCCTGTGGTTTGGCCACCTCGTGGCGAGTCTTCGTCTCTCCTTCGGACTCCGTGTACGTGTTGGAAAAATAGGGACGTGGCCTTTTGTTTCGTGCAATTCCGAGAATATTTCCAGAAGTAACTTTCTGAAACCAAAAAAGCAGAAACAGGGAACTGGCACTGTGGCATCTTATTAATAGGTTAGTCCCAGAAAATGTATAATAATGATATATAATGCATATAACACATATGACAATGATACATAAAACAAGCATGAAACATCAGAAATTATAGATACGTTTGAGACGTATCAGTAACTCTACAAGGAGGCATCACAGTAAGGAAAACATGATTAAATCATGCTCTAAATCAACTAATCATCACAGCTAGTGCAAGTTCTAGCTCAGAATATTTTTCCTATACACTTATCATATCAGTGAGCAAGAAATGCTCTCCACAATAATTCCAAAGGCAATGGGATGATCTACACATGTTTGATCTACCCCAAACATGTCTACTGCATGCACATAGAGGAGGCAGTGCACTAAATCGAGTAATTCATCAACATATCTATTTTCTACACATTATGAACCGAGTCATGGTTCGAGCAATAGTTCGAATCAGAGCTTTGGGAAGCTAGCAGAAGAGCAGAAAGAGGTAGAGTAGAGGGGAAGAACTTACCGTGCGTCCATGGCCGTAGCTCCACGGCGGCGAGGCAGTGCCAGCGCAACCGTTGGAGGGGGCACATGGAGGTCGTGGACCAGCACCACCGCACCACGGCGGCACAGGGGACGAAGCCCTGCGCCCAGCCGTGGTGAGCACGCCGGAGAAGAAGGAGAGAACGGCGCCAGCACCGAAACCCTAACCCTAGGGATTGGGTTGTGCGCGGCCGCGAGAGGAAGCGGAACTCAAATCGCTCTGGTGAGGAGGCAGAGCGGAGCGAGGGGATCATTTTGCCCCACGACACGGCGGCGGAGGTGGCCGGAGTTGGCCGGGGCGAGGCAGCGACGACGCGACGACATGAACGCCAAGGCGAGGTCGAGGTCGGGCTCGGGCACGAGCGAGAGAGAGAGAGTGAGAGAGGTGGCTCGGTCGGTTGACCTGACCCGAGCCAGACCCAAGTCTTTGACCTGGTTCAACCAGGTTGGACCAGGGGTATTTTTGTAATTTCATAAAAAATTGAAAATTCAAATCTTTCAAAGACCTCTAAAATTCAAATAAATTCCTAAAAATACAAACAAAATATCTACAAATATCAACAGAAAATAATCTACCCAAATAAAATATCTCTTTGAATTTTTGAAAATGATTTCTTGTACCAAAAATTCAAATGATCCTTAAGTGGAAATGACTTTGAAATATTTCAAAATATTTTCAAAGAAAATAATATGGGAAAATTATGTATCAAGTTCAAAGTATAATTTGAACTACATTAAGACTATCATGTTACTCATCCTACCTAAAATTCAAATCAAAGAAATCATCAAAAGAAATCTTTAACAAAACTCTGGGGAATTTTGGGAAAGAATAAAAATCATCTCATTCTATGCATATTGGCATGTATTTGGTTTTTCAACATTGTCTGATACAGACAGTGATATTGATTTTCAGAACACGCGAGTCCCAATTTGTCGGAAGCTTTAGACTGCACTACCTATCAGTCTCAAGGCAAGTTCCACCTTGCATGTCCTCGATTGGATATTTTTATCAAAGTAATTGCAAAGTACTATGGTTTATCATTGTATGAAAAAGAAAAAATCTATTTTCGAATGATGTGAATTGCTATAAGTATAAGGTTGGCTGGCAGTGGAACCACGGTTTGATGTTGTGGTGGAGGTTCCACTATACGGGAAGGTATGTACCTAGGATTAATAACCCATGGCCCAGTGATCCTAGCGCCGTATTGAAGCATCAGCCAACAGATTCACTATGGATGGGCTCGTCAGAGGTTTCTTCCTCCGTTCGCATATCCTCGGCAGGCTATTACCTGGTTGCGTCCGTTGCGGCGGCCAACTGCGTGGAAGCGCGCGACCTTCCCACTCGACGGGGTGACTGGAATAGAAGCTTGGGAGGGGTGGCGGGCCAGTGGTCTTAGTTACCAGCCGCGTCACAAATGGGCGGATATGCGTTGTGCGGGGAGGCGACTCCACATGACTTGTTGCACTGAGTTCTGGCTATAGCACACATGGTGTGCTGAGAGAGCATACAGAGCCAGGCTGCTGTTGGGTAAAGTGGTGCAGCTCTGCAGAGTTAAAACAAAGAAATTGTGACTGTCACATCCTTGTTCCAGGAGGGGACTACAGACCGCAGCGGGAAAAGCATCCCAAGTGATGACTATAAACCCATGGAGACTGGAGGCATAGTTTTCTAAAATAAAATGGACCTTTTACTATAAATGTTTTACAAAACTTGCATATTCATCCATAACTTTTTGGTCAGGATGGTAGATAGAGCATCATACACCTTATCATCTATTATTTGAGCTTGCTGAGTAACGCTAGATTTGCTCACCCTTTCATCTTTTGACCCCCTGCTTAGACTCTGAGGAGGTTACTGAGGAGGACTTTGGAGCATACCATGCCGACGAGATGTACTTTGAAGCACCTGATCTGTCCGGAGGAGTAGAAGGCGTCGACTACATCATCGCCTACGGAGCCGACAACGCCGACGAAGAGGAGGTGGAGACTTAGAGTTGCCATAATAGGAATCTAGCCGAGCAAGACTAGACTAGTACTACTTAACTGCTGAGCCAATATGGTTCTTAGTTTACTGCTTTCTATCGCTAGTAGGTTGACTCCTGTCAACACAGCAATAATAGACGGTCCTACGTTGTTGAAGGAAGACGTTGAAGTTTTTATGCATTTCTGGCTTGTAATATTCAGCAGTGTGTAATAAACTAGATTCGAACGGCGCGGCTCGCCGCGCGGCGCCTGTTGCTTCTTTAAATTTTTTGCCCGTGGTTGGCACCATTTATACAAATCACTTAAAGGATATTTATATCTATATGAATTTGATCACAATTATATAGATTTGAAATCGTATTCTCCAGATCGTATGAAATCAGTAATCAGAACATCTTACAATAAAAGTCTTAAGCAATAGCAAGATCAAAACAATGGCGAAAACATGCTTAAATTGACATGGTAGTCGGTAGTACTAATATAGCACTGGCATTATAGGTTCAGAGGAGCATATTGCTCTTACATACTCAAGGTCTCACCAATAAAAAACCTAGGTCATGATGCCAGCTAAAATGGTTTTGTATCTCCTGAATCTTAGTCGTTTTTTCTGTTACATAGACTTAACTGTCCGCCTTTTCACTAATAAAATGTTTAAAAGAGACCAACAGCTGATAAAGAGAAGAGAGTAAGGCACCTCTGAAAAGGAAAAAGGATTCACACAGAGCCAGCAATAGCATATATCAGTGCAAATACGCAGCAACAGGTACATGGCCATGACAGCTTGTGAGCTAGACAGAGATATATTTTTCTATCACTCAAACAAAGCACATTTAATGGGTGGTTACAACAATTCCTTGCAGAAATAAAGACGCAGTTGCAACATCCATGATATTATTATACAAAGAGCAAACTAATGTCATATACACATGATACCAATCAATTACATCCATGTGTTAAAACCAATTAATATTCTTCAACATGAATATGAGTTCTTCTATAAAAGTTAAATTTGTAAACAGCTGTATCTAAAAAGGTACTCCCTCCGTTCCAAATTAATTGACTTCCATTTGTCTAAATGTAGATGTATCTATACTTGTAACATGTCTAGATACATCCACATGTGGGCAAATAGAAGTCAATTAATTTGGAACGGAGGGAGTACCAACAAATTTAAAGATGCCAATTTTGTCAGTAATCCAAACACATGTGTGTTACCACAACAACAGATATTGGTCCATTGCAAATAGGATTATAGTTAGTAATTTAAGGTATGATGTAATACGACAAAAGATCTACCACAACTAAGCGAAGCGCTCCTCGGAGGACAAATCAGCGGCACTGAAATGATAGCCTTGGGGCAAAGGTCCTTGGCTAGCACAGTCCTAGCTTGATGATAATACTGAATCTTTAACACAGCCAACACAAAACCGAGAACATGCTGAATCATAACTATTGTAGGTCTGCACTCGCACAATTACAAATAATTTCAATACATTACAAAAGCGTCAACAATAATATGTAGGTTCTAAAAATATAAACTTGCTACAAATGGATTTAGTGCGAGCAGTCAAACTCATAGAAAACTTATATTCCAAGTTTTATCCAAAATAATGAGAAATAAACTCATAGAACCCTGCCAAGAACCACAACAACAACGCATGGTGCAGTGGAACCTGAAGTGCTCGTAAGAAACAGACAACCACGCCTCATCGAGCAAAAACCATAACACCAATTGATGAACTAAAGCAACTTCCATATGAACCACAACATTGTAAAACATCTTCTATAGTAAATACATAACAGCACAATATATACTAAAACATCTTCTATCTAGGAACACAAAAAGTAATATAGAGGTGGAGCCAAATTGTAACAATGTTTGAGTTGGAACACTCAACATATCAGGTTTGCCCAGCCGATGATTCCATAGTTGTGGCTTGGAGTGGACATAGATTTTTCGTCGGTGGAATCCTGAAACACAAAATTAACATGAGAATAGGTTGGAATATGTGCAGGCAAGGAGCTCGTACTTTTGTCTTTTAAGTAGGCTATATGAATGATTTCCTATCTAACATGGAGATCAGGTCCAGTGTGCAAAACATGGATGATAGGCTCGTTGGCAAGGGGCCTCGGCAATTCGATTTCAGATTATAAGAACCAACAAAAATGAAATTTCAGATTCGATTGCAACTAAATCTCGGATGAAGAGCAGTAGTACAGCTTATAATCAAGATTTATGGACAGGTGAATCACTTGATTGGACTATAGTTGACTGGTGATGCATTGTGAGGATCCATGACGGTGCAGGATGGAGAGGCTTTAGTCAGGAATAGGGTCGTGCTTTCCTGTGACAGTGAGGAGACCTATAAAATGATGCATTGTTCAGGCAGGTAACGAAGCAGATCCCTATCAGGGTCCAGTAGCAAAGTGCTTTTCACAACATAGGATGATTCTTGTGGAAATAAGCAACATAATGCTTCATCAATAAAAAATGCCATATGGATTAAGAAAGAGCTAACCACTTTGAAAAGGGAATATATAAGAATTTTGGGTAAATCAATGTAGAGTGTAAATAGTTAAAACACAAACTGCATTATAATTTATATGTCATCAATCAACATCGATCTTACGTTAAAGATTAAAAATTAAGTATCACATGGTATTTTCAATTTCTTTTCAAATTTAGTGTCAATGTAACTCTTTCAGAAATCAAAATTATTAAACTCTAATACACAAACTGGGATGGATCAACCGGTTTTACCAGTGCAATTTGGTACTTAATCAAAATGGGGATCTACATTCTTTAGTTGAGCTATATATAAACTTATTCTTACAGTCCTACTGTAAGTGTTGCAACCAAAATGCATGAATGTAATTAAGAATAGGAAGCAAATATTTTATAATTATGTCGGCATATTCAGTTCTTGCCATCTACTGCCAATCAGAAAACCATACCTGGATGAAAACAATATAAAAATTAAGTGCTTTATCTCCATAGCTACGCCAATATTAAAACCTCCACCTTCTCCTACACATTTTGCCAAGCAAGCAGCAAATAAATAAAATTAACCTAGAAGAAAGCTAGATGAAAGACTGAGCCTAACCTGCTTCTAGGAAAAGAGGCATGACATGATGTCTCGCGCTTACTCAATGCTTTGCATTTCCTACATATGTTGCCCCATTATTGCCCTTTGGTGCTTTCTCTCCCGGTGCAGCCTACCCATGGTTTTAAAGGCGTCGCCTCCGCCCCAAGAATTCGACCGCCTTTGGCGCCTTTCCGTACAAGGCGCCCGCCTAGGCGTCGCCTAAGCGTCTAGGCGCTCCCCCTGGACGCCCCGACGCCTTTCCGCCTTTAAAACCATGAGCCTACCTGTACACATGGAAGCCAATGCTCATTAGATGATGTCCCATCATTGTCTTACACTGCTTCATCTTTTGTTCCACTTACTTCTATATACTATAAATAACTGTAATCTAAAAAGGATATAAAATAAGAATCATGAGTAGAACAGATACAGGTAACTTATCAGGACTACAAAGAATTACCACATGGAGCCATTTATGGATATATATATACACAACTCATACAAACTAAGCAGCATCAATGTTGGGTCAGGAAAAATATAAGACGTAAGCGGTGTTACGGCAGGTGCAACATGGCTACCGAGTCGTGGGGAGCGACGGAGACGGCAACAACAGATGTAAACTGAGAAGGTGAGTTTGGTTATCTTGCATTTATTCAACCAAAATTTGGCTTCTCACTGAATACAAACATGATTATGGTACTACTGTTAAATAAACTAAACTACATAACCTGTAATCAAACATCTTTAACAACAAAAAAATACATTGGAATTGTTATTGGATCTGACGAAACCACAATCATATAGTAGATTCATTAGGAACAGATGATACTCCAAATACCACAAAAACTGAAAAGGAAAGAACGACACATCATGATCAGGTACATGCAACTACCATATAAGGTAATAGACCTGGAGAATACAAAGCAGGAAAGCATAACTTGAAGCGAACTATATTTTCAAAAGGACAGCTGAAGTAAAAGCACAACCTTAATTGAATCCCAATCACTATCCATAATTGGAAAGGCACAAGTTTCAGTACAAATGAATACTCGGCATTTGTATCTGTTACTACATTATCTTTAGCACAGCCGAAGGGAAACATATCCAGGTAAATGGCATTTCGTGGTGAAATATTTGAAATATGGTTAATGTATATCTCATCAGAGCAATCATTCTAGTAGCAAATTAATCTACGATCCTCACTCTATTTACAAATATGAAAGCCTGAAACCATGTATGTGTAGTACATTTCAGGTACGCTGGAGCTGAAGCAAATGGGCTCACCGTGACTCACTGTCGTTGACAATTGTATTAACTGTTGTCACGGCACCAACGCTTATGTTACTGTGCCCTCCCGTGCCATCTCTAGAAGCCAGTGCACTACAAATCAGCGGCGCATACCCTGGAGTTGGTGTCCTCAGCTAGTCTCTTCGGTAAATCCGCACACAGTTCACAATACATGGAAACTGGACGTTCCCAAATAGAAGAAACAACTCAGGTATTTGTTCCTACAATAATCAAATATATGTAGCTAAAACAGGTAGAATGAAGCCAAAGCACAATGAGTAATTAACACATGTAGAATAAGGGCATCAAAAGAAGAGCGAATTTATAGGTTCAGGCATTCAGCACACAAGATAAGACAACAAATTATGACAGGAGATTTTCTGCTGCCAAATCAATGACAACAACAAACCTTGTGAGACAACAATATCTAGTAACGAATCTTTTGTCAAGGTATTGATGAAGCTTGTTAAATGAGCATTTTAGAATATGAGAACCTAAGCAAAGAACAGATCAAGCATTCCTCATCAGCAAACGCACAATTATTAGATGGTTATGTGCATATCATAAATGGTTCAGTTTCTGACAAAGCAAATTGGAATATATGCGACTATGTCAACATGGACCAGTGGTGAATCCACCTGCTTGCATGTAAACATGAGAATCTGAATTTCCAAAGATCTTCATTGGACAACACAAAATCAGAATCCTAAATCTAGAATAGAAACAAAAAGAAACACATAGATATGAGTTCTCAATAGCTAGAAGCGGGAGGCATCAAAGATTCCAAAGCAAGCAAATAAGCAGTGCTATTAACTGAAACAACATTTTATCTCTATTTTCTTTATTGGACAGCACAAAATCAGAATACTAAATCTAGAATAGAAACACATAGCTATCGGTTCTTAATAGCTAGAAAAGGGAGACATCAAAGATCCCAAAGCAAGCAAATAACAGTGGTATTAATTGGAGCAACATTTTATCTCTATTTTGGAAATTAATCATCACCCGAAAACAATATTATCGGATATCACGCAGTTCCTACGGCAGGTATACGTAGTTGTTTTTACTAATAATAGAAACTAATGCCACAGGGAGAACATACATCTTAGTAGATACGTCAGATTACCGATAGCAGTTCTGGTCCCAATTACTAATTCTCCATTTCTATACACACGCCATGAACAATTCAATATATCAAGCATATAGGAAAAAGGAGAAGCAACAACTTTTTTATGGTACATCTAAAAAATATACATCAAGCAAGTAACCGAAACTTGAAATATCTTAGAAGAAGAATAACCAAGCAGGTAAAATTAACCAAAATGAGGTAGTGATATTGACCACACCAAACAGACCAAATATATTAGTTCCAGACTTGTAGCAACTTAGACTCAGTAACATGCTTGGAGAGGTACTCATACTTGCCTGTCGCCTTCATTATTTGTGAGATAGAGAACCGATAGGAAATATGATCACAAGAAAGCTACTGAATTAGGACCTGAAAGGACAAAAATAATAAACATAATAACATTAGCAATATTTTAGATAGATTAAAGAGATTGATTAAGGAAGCTTTCCAACCATCTTAGCATCAAATTATTTTACTCATTTTTTCATAGCATAAGGAAAGGATCACATAACTGTTTTATCCAAAATATGACAAAATCTAAATAATTTGAGTCCATAGGCAGCAGAAGTACAGTATGTGGCAAGCATAAAAGATAGGATAATATGATTCTCAAGAGAATTAGGAAATGGAAGTAAGAAAGTGATGGTTGTTTACTTACAGGAAATGATAATTGATACAAACAGAAGAATGTTGCAAGAAGACAAAGGACTTATGTAGTTCCTGCAGGTTCGCAACAAAACAATTAGGTCATATAATAAGAATAAATCAAGTTGCAAGAAACCAAAGAAAAAAGGAGGGGAGATTTTTTTTGGTACATAGCAAATGTTAAAAGGGAATGCAATAGGCTGGTCCCTCTACTGTCTAGACAAACCAACCTTGTCAGCATCTCCTGCCAAATGAACAACAATTCTTAGTGGTTGGTGAGCAGCAAAACCTGCCAAGAACCACAACAAGAAAGCAAGACCGAATCAGTGATTGGTAGTGAGAGATGCACGCAAAGAGCCTTCCAAAGCAATGAATAAATGATTGAAGCAGCAATAGCATTACTGAAAAAAATGCCCAAATCTTCAGAACCTCCAGTAAGAATATACATAAATTTTCATCCCAGCTCAGAAAGACTGTGCAAAGAAATTATATTTCTCAATTTCTATTTATCAACCATGGTATGATTTGAAAGCTATTTATAAAAACTTGCACCGTTCCAGGAATTAAATATCGGGAAAAACTCAAAATAGAAAAGACAAGTGCAGGTACATACGAATCTTCAGATTTCAGAACCACCCAGCTTCAGATCGAAGCAATGACACATTTAGGCTTTAGAACGGCCACATACGCCTCCGTTCTCCGTTGAACAGTACTGCCACACCTGCTCACGATGTAGATTAGGGCGAGGAACAGAGAACCGAGGTAGGAAGAAGACGGAGAGATGGTTGCGTACCTGTGGATCAGAGGCTTGCTAGGCCAGAGCAGGAGGTTGCTATACCGGATTTTACACTTGTGTCGAGCACGATGGTGATGGCGCGGCTCCTGCTGCATCGCCGCGGCCTCTTCCTAACGCCCCCTTATCCTCTCGTGCGCAATCTCTGAACTTGGTGGCGGAGGAGGACGGAGTTGCAGGTTGACCAGACGCTGATTCCGCTTCCTCCTGCAGAGCCACGAATTATGAGGAACTGAAGCTCGGATATGGGGATTAAGGAGGTCGAGATGGCCTACTGTCGCGCTTGACGAAGATGATCCAGGGTGGACATGCCGGAGCTCGGACCGCAGCCATGGCAGCCCTCCTTTTGCCGCCACAACAAAGAGGGGCGACGATGAGCTCCGTTCCTTGAGACTGCTGCCGCTGTGCCTCACGCACGTACTCCTCGTCTTCGTCCTCTTGGCGGCAGTCAGCTAGGGAGAAGGCGCTCTGGAGGCCAGGGCGAGGGCAACGGGCTGCAGCCTGCTGTCCGTCGTCCTTCCCCACAGACCGGGCCGTGGAGCCTTGCGGCGCTTGGAATGGGGAACGGAGGCGGGGCTGACGACATGGGAAGAGGCCAGCGAGGCGGCGCCGGTGTCCGGTTGGGTAGCTCCTGGCAGCGGTGGCGGGCTGGATGGCGAGATGGAGGAGGAGTCCTGCGCGGACGGAGCTCGCAGGCTCCAAATCGGCGCGGCGCGGCTCCTCCTGCACCGCGGCATCGAGCACCCGACGGCTAGGTGCGTCCTCTGTGGGTCGAGTAAGGATTGAGGGCCGTTGGTGCATGAGCATGGGAGAGGGGAAATGGAGATATATGGGCGATACAGAGGTGACGGCGGAGGCGGCCGGCGGCGCAAGGGAGGAGGCGAACGGGAAGGAGCGGGCAGAGGGGCGGGGAGCGCACCATCGATCAAATCGAATAGTGCATCAAAAAGAGGAAGAAATGGAGAAGATCCCGCCGCAGCCTACCTCGACCAGCGTCGGTTGCGCTGCTTCCGCCGGCCACCGGCCACTCCTTGATGAATCACTGCCCCCTCGTGCGAGGACGGCTGCCTGCTCCTCCTCCGTCCCTTTGCCTCTTTGCACGGGGGCTCGACTTGAGTAGGCACCGGCGGCGGCAACACAGGATGGATGCTCCTCGACGGCAAGGACGGCGGCGCTGCCATGCTTGGGGATCGGGACGGACGGCAGCACGCGGGGAGAGACGGAGCGGACGGGATTGGGGAGAAGAGACGCGAGGGGATTGGGGGAGAGAGGCGCGGCTGGGGATTGGCCGCTAGGGTTTCGACCGTGGAGACGCGGCTTATATATCCCAGACGCGAAATGACCGTTCTGGCCAGAGCGGCTCCGTCAGAATAACGGCCACTGCCACCGCGCCCGCAGATGCACCGAATTTTCCAGCCGCAAGGTCGATGACAGGCGGACCAGGCACAGTAAAAAAAACCGCGAGATCGGACGGCTGAGAGCGGCCGGGATTCCTTATCTACGGCCGTAAATGTCTGAGCTCTGAGGAGGCCCGGTCCTCACCCATGATTATACTCTTTAGATTAGACCCGCAATGTTTCTGTTGTACTACTCTGAGTGATTTAATATTTACGGATAAGTCCTTCCGTGGGTGTTATGTCAACGACTTGTACACTACAATATGCAGTGGTGTGCGGGGTCACCGCATCATACAATTTTGAAAAAATTATACTTAATGTACACCCCTAATTTTAGATATGTCTATAAAAAAATGACAAGCATGTCAAAGTGGTGACACAAAAATAAATATGCACGACCAACATTCAAATTTCAAATTTCCATGTGCTTTCCAAATTTATGTATTTCGTATACGTCAAAACGGATTCAAATGCATTAAAACTATTCAAAAACTGGATGACTTCTGAATTTGAATGATTTTCGAAATACGGACAATCTTAAAAACGATCAAATTCCACGTTTGAATAATTCAAGATTTTAACCCACGGGCGCGGCGGAGGCCGCGCTTATTCCCCTAGTATAAACTAAGTTATGGCCAGACTCAATATATATGTTGATTTATTCATACAGCTCCTCGTACAGCAAGCAGATGTTGGTTGTTCAACTTCTCATACTGGGTTTGTCTTAGTGCTCAAAGTATTGGCTTGTGTGCCTGGTCACATCCATACTGTACGCATTGTATACAAATTTCTCTATTCCTGTGAACTGGCTTTTAATCCGGTTATCCAGCCACTAAGGACAGTAAAGACTTTCAGGCTTTTTTTTTGCGTACTGACTCCCAAGTCCTTAAATCTAACTTTATTGTTGTTTCTCAACTGCAATGCTAGGGTACATACGAGTATATTATGCTAAAACAAGTAGTATCAGGTTTCGAGTTAACCAATATGCTAGGGTATATTGCACCGAAACAAGTTGGCACAAGTTCTTGTTTCACCTTAAGATCCTATTTCAGTAGAATAATTTGTTGTGTTTCCTGAATCGGAAATTGTCCCATCCCTTCCATGCATCTCCACATCATTTGCGACCTTTAGCCATATGGATCTCATATTGACTGGCATATGGTGGACAGGTGCAGCAAAGGAAATTGGAATGTTCAGGAAACATGAGAAAGATGGTATAGGACGATAGGTTTGAGATGACGTCTCAGAAATTGGGACCTGAAAATGCATCTTAAATTGACCTGAACCTGATACAGGCCATTGGTTCCTGATACTGTTTCTCTGACTGAAATTCAACTTGATATTAGTACCAAAGAATACAGGTATTTAAAAGGTTGTGATCAACATATATTAAGTACTGAAAGTGGTCCGAGATTGTAACCAAGAACATAGACATCTCGGTTGACTGAAACAACCAAATACATAAAGAAAAACATCTCCATTGTCTGAAATTGGTTTGAACTAATCAAATAGATTTAAACACGAGAAATCATTTTACAACTTCTATAATGGGACCAGCACCGTATTTCCGCTTGTTCTTGTATGCATTTTGGACCATATTACAACTTCCTGGGTTGCGTGCCACCTTCTTCCTCCTTAGGCCGCTTGTCGCCGCACCGACCGGCCTTGATCTCCCCGGCCGCAGCGGTCCGTCACCCCCCTCTGTCCGCGCCCGCCGCCACCGTCCGTCGGCCCATCCGTCGGCGAGCGCCGTCACCTCGGGAAGCCGTTGAGCTCCCGCCGTCGCCACCGTCCATTGGCCCTTCTGTCCTGGCGGTCGCCGCCTCGTAGAGCCGCCAATCCACCTGTGCCCGCCGCCGTCGCCGTCGCTAGATTACATGTAGTGAATTCCAGATTTACGCTTTAGTTGTGCATTTGTGAGAATTTCAAATAATCTGAAAAAGGCCAAATCATAAGTTTGCAATGAAAAGCGGGGCAAAAATAAGTCAACTCCGATAATAAACAACCAGACAAGAGGAGCAAAGGGTTAGTTTCGTCCTAATTAGGTAATAAATCACAAGGCCGCAAGTAAAATTCCCCATTTTCTAGGGTTCGCACCACCGCTCTCCGCCACCGCCACCGCCATGGACAACGCCCGACGTCGTCGGCGCTTTCCTCTCAACTACCGATCGCGCCGCCCAAAGTCTCGTCGGTTCTGCAATCTGGTCTAAAACATCTGACCCTCACTGCATTGCACTCCCAAGCTGTGCAATGATGCTATGGTGCTTGGTTTTGTAAACATCTTGTAGCTGTTTTCTCCCTCGAGTTTTAGGAGTAGGTTTTATCAGGTGATCTCCTCCTGTTGAAATGTGACGAGTTGCGGCTATCCGTGTTTATACAATTATCCTGCAATGAAAAGGCACTCTATCTGTTTGAAGCCCAGAGATTGGCATGGAGCCAATAGGCTCTGGCTTATGTGGATGGAACAATCCATTTTGCTGAAGTTTACCGCAGAGAGGAGCACTCTAGCTTGATCCACCTCTGAAAAAATGTCTCTCTGGTCCATATCTTCGCGATAGTATAGCCAGCGCCCGAGCGCCCAAACGTAGACTCGAGCGCTTACAATTAATGCTCGCCATGTAGGAAACGAAAACGACGTGTCCCTGGCGCAGTGGCGCGTGAGCGTTCGAACCAGCTACCGGGCGCACCCTGGGCGAGAAAAATCATGCGGGCTGAGAAAACCGTCGTCCTTCCGTACGAGTGCTCTGTTGCGCCCATGTTTTTGTTTTTGAGAACGTCCGTATGGCCTGCCTGGGAAAGTAGATACCAAGGATGCGCATGGGCTCTGGTTGGGGCAGACGTGAGAGTGTGGGAGAGAAAAGACTGGGCTAGTTTGCATGCAGCCCATCATGTTGTCAATGAATTGTTGTTTATTTTGTCAGATCGTTGCATAACGCTACACGGATGTTGCTTCATGGCACACCAGATTTGTTGTGCATCGTAGCAAATTTTCTTTAAACTGTTGTAAAGTTGCCCCCTGTTTGCATGAACTGGTCCCATTGTTTTGTGTGTAAAATCATGTACCTCACTTTTTATAGTTTCCTAGAGGAGCAACTACACGTGTTATCTGGAGCAACTATGTTTGTCACATATAGCAACTTGTCAAGTTAGCTCCAGCAACAGGTGTATGCAGTTAGATGCAAAACAATAACATGTTTACGACCTACAAAAAAGAGAGTACCCCTGTTTGTTGCCATCCCTTGTATCTTACTTCAAACCAATGATCCATGTTGTATGGAGCAAATAGCATTTGTAGGTGCAACATAAACAGCCACGTAAAACTGGGCAGGAGAACACAAGAGGAAGTACCATTACGAAAAGTGTCGTCAAATAGTAGGGTGCTCTAGGCTACAGTAAAAAAGCACTCGCTTGTACTTATATCAGAACACAGTATAATAACGACAGAAGAAACAATGGATGAATAAGTGCAGTACTGCAGGTTTTTGCGACTCTGCTCCTCCTAACTTTTGTAGAACTGACCCGAAAATATCTGTGGCTCCTGATTTTTTATGAACAAAAGATATGGTTGCATTCTGTTTTGCTGTACCTGCATATTTGAAAAATGATGAAAGGAATAATCAGCAATTGTAACTTTATTGGTATTTGCAGTAATAATGATAGTGAATCGTTGCTAATATAAAGAGAATCTAAACATATATGGGTAGTTGCTGTTATATTGATTCAGTTAGGAATGCTTTGTTGCTTCCTATAGCATATTTTGTTGCTGAACTTCATAATGGTAGTTGCTTTTCTCACATTTCCTAGTTGCTGCATACTAGCTACATGCAAATTTTAACCTTTGACCCGCACGGTTTGTTACCACACTTTACTGATGCTAGTTCCTGCCTTGCCATGCCTAGTTGCTGCACATAACCTGTATAGTTGCTCCTACCCATATGTTGTTTCCAATAATGATAGTGAATTGCTGCCAATACAAAGAGAATCTATCTAGACATCTAGCGATATCTATCTATTTATGCCAACTGTGTCGTATGCGGCTGTGTCATCTTTGTTATCCAGTGTGTTATTAGTACTCCCTCCGTCCAAAAATAAGTCTCACTCAGATTTGTCAAAAAGTGAATGTATCTAGACTTAAAACATGTCTAGATACATTCACTTTTGTGCAAATCTAAGACATTTGTTTTTGGACGGAGGGAGTACTCTAAAACTAAGGTATGCTTGACAGTTTATCTTCTCTTTTATATTGCCTTCAGTCTTTGTTTCAAACAAAACTTTGCTCTATGGAACGCATGATTTAACCCATTGAAGCAATTAACTTTGCTCTGAAGTGTTCATCAAAATCTTGCAGCTTGTTTTGGCTAGGGTATAACTTGTCTTATTAGAATGTGCATGTTACTGAACGAATCACATATAATTTGTCTTATTAAGTCCATCTATGTTACTGAACCATCGGTGTATCTATCTATGTTATTACTACTCCTACTAAGTTAAGTTACATTTGGGGCCATTGTAGCAATTCATTGGCATTGGGGAACCAAGTTAGCAATGTGTATGGTGCTTAAATCAATTCCGCAGTGTCTTTGGTCTCTCAGACTCCCTGTGTCAAACGATATGCATGTTTCTATCTGCATACATGTCTATCAAAACGAAGTAAACTTTCCATTGCACTAAAGCATGCCTCCCCTGGGAGGCCCCAAAATGATGCTGGTGGTATGGTAAAGTTTGTAAAGATCTTCTATCTGTTGTACAATTTCCCTCAAGATTTAATGTTGTCTCCCATGAAGAATATGTTTTATTAGGTGATCTCTTTCTGAGTAAAATGTTCTTCATTGTTAAGTATGTCTTAGAAATTATCGTGATTCAAGGTGTGACAGAGCTATTTGAATGTGATGTGAATGCATATAAATAAAAATAAACTCTCAGCTCATCCTCTTCCGCTTGCCCTGAATGTCTCTTTCTATGAATAGCTCTAATTTTTAATGTTTGATCTCTCAGTCATTACACGAGAATGCTAGGTTCAGCGGCAACATTATTTACTTAGAAGTCTTTTGTCACATCTGGCATGTATCTATTAAAGTTAGTCTTACTCCTAAACACATACAATGAGATCGTGATAGTGCCTTCATTCACGTGGAAAAACACCAGCACGTCTCCCTTCATTCCCATGTATGGGGCCATATTAGGCCTTATTTCATTGCTTGTGCATGCTGCGCTTGCCGCACACGTTCAGCGATAGATGGATCGTGTTTTATTTGGGACGCCAGCGTAGAAATTATTCATGAATATTGTATGTCTATTTCTTCTGCTTGACTCGTTCAAGCACAACTTTTTAAATAGGCGATGACTAACGCTGGTATATATTATAGACAACGGGATTACCGTTACTGTTTCAGAAAAAAGAATGAGTGACATGTAGAAGAAAATTTGCTAACTTAATTATTTATTATTTGCAAGAACACCACAAGGAAATAGTGTGAATTTTTTCTCCTAGGTACATGTGCTTAAACAAATAGTAGAGTTGTACATGGTCGATGCGTTGACACAAAGTTTTGTGACAAACAATGAATATTGAACAGCTCCTGTTCAACCGTTTCAACCGTTGTTCATGCTTCTCTGATTGTTTGATATTTACCTAATTTCAAAGTATTGTGTTGTTGTCATTGCCATCGTTACCGCTGTTAAAACAAACCACCTGTTACCAGATTCTGCACCTGTGTTGCTGAACTTCTTTTCACTTGTAAATATTTTTTCCGGTGGATACCAACTGAAAATGGACTCTATTTGTTTTATTTAAACATTTCTCTGGTGATAAATTTCCAAGATGGCGAAAATTTATGAGATTATCTGTCATACTCATGTTACCAACTTATACGTTTTTTTATTGTAAGACGACAATAGGAAGAAAATAGATTCAGTGATGATAACCATGAGTACCATATATGTAGTTTCTGACACTGTTACATTTTAGTGACCCCTCTTTTCTTGTTATTAACTTGAAATCATTATTGGACATATGTATCTCCTAGGTAGCCTCATTTTGCAGCTGGTGATATAGATATTCGTAATGTGGAGTTATCTTTAATACATATAAAAATTGTCAACTATTCTTCTGAAATGACTTCTACAAGATGTTACTTACTACCTACAGTTATCCGAGAATAACATCTTATGATGTATTGTGCATGTAAAAAGAAAATTAAGTTCTCACATGATCTGGTAAGGACAAACAGATAGAATTTCTAGAAGCATTAGATTGTTTTGCTAGCACCTGCTTTAACCCTTGCTCTTGGTCATCAACGTTTTACTCACTGGTAGAGTACTATTTTGATTTCCCAGATTGATGATCATGTTTATAACTGGAGGAGCTCGGATAAGGATGAGGATGACGATTACTTGGAGCTGAAGTCAGCTTGGTGTGGTGGGGCGTAGATAGGTGCGCCCCAAGTGAAGTGTGAAGTGGTATCTTCTATTGCTGTCCCATCTGAAGCAGATACCATATTCAGTTGATTTTGGATAGACGTTGTATGCTACCCGCAGTATATCTATGGATTGGGAACTGGATTGAGCAGTTATGGAGAAGGCTAGGAGTTTTAAAACGTTTTAAGCATGCTCATGCTGTAGGGTAGGTCACTACGGCTGATGACAAGTTAACCTCAAGTTGGCACAAATACTGGTCTGCTAGGTTCTCGAGAACACAATGCAACGAGACATCCTACTTGGTTTGTTTTGCATGAATGTTCCTGTTGTTCGTGCTGTTGACCAAGTATAAATTCTTATGTGCCCCTGGGCTATTCTGTTGCATAACAAATTTGAGACAATATTGTCATTTAGTCTTTAGCTTCAAAATTAGAAGATTCACATTAAAACAAGGTTAAAAACCAAAACGCGTTAAGCACGCCAGCGGCACAGAGCAAAATGTCTGGAATGCTACCGTGCCGACCAGAACGATTTGCTTCTGAGTTAATTGTAATTCAGCTGGATGGAGTAACGAGAAGAATGTTCTCTGATTTCAGTATTGAATCCCATTCCCCTAATATGCGTGCTCTGTTCTCCGATTTTAGTACTGAGTCCGTTTCCTCTGCGTGCAGATCTACATATGCATATGTAACTGGGGTATGATATGTCTTTTTTACATCGGTCGCACAAAATGTCTTTTCATCCCGATTTTTGTACGAACATAGAATATTTATATGTACATCGAAAAGTTGTTTGATATTTTTGGACATTTTAAATTCGTTTTTTGCTAGTGGGTGTAGATACCTGGCCATGGGCAGCCCGGCCCGGAAATGTCGGGCCGGGCCGGGCTTGGGCCTGATTTTGGGCCCGATACGCAGGTCGGGCCGGGCTCGGGCTTAACAAAAGCAAGAAATCAGCAAGCGTCGGGACGGGCTGGTCGGGCCTAGTCTGGTTCGGGCCCGATTTCTGCAGCCCGACTGTCGGGCCGGGCCAGGCTCGGCCCTGGGTTTACTGCAATGGGCTTTTTAGGCTCGGCCCGGCCCGAGAGATGCCCAGGTATAGTGTAGATACACCTATGAGCCGAAGTGGATTTCCCTACAACTACTCACACCACATGCGAATTACTCACAATTTACGAATCAACTACTCTGTGCAGTCGGATGTCTACCAAATTCAATTCAGCCACCTCTGGATATGGCTTGCGGTGGTTTCTTTCTTTCAAACGTGCATAGGTAACCTAACCCTCACGAGGACGGCGGCAGCGTCGCGACTGCGATGAAGCGACGGCTCAGCGCCGATCATTCCTTGTCGGAGGAGACGAGGTCGACGTACTTCTCCGCCAGAGCAAGTTGACGCGCCCCCACTCGCCGTCATTCTTCTGATGGGCATGCTCGGCAGCGAGGCCCTGCTAGAGGAGCACATCGTTGATCTCTTCGTCGCGGCGGCCCTGCTCCGCTGCCAACCGCTTCCTCCCCCCCTGACCGCTGGCACATGCCCGCGAAGACGGCGTTGAGCGCCTCATCATGGACGAAGTCCAACTCAGTGAAGTGCTGGCCGAAGGCAGCGGTTTCGTTGCCGTCGAGCTCTTCCGGCCCATCCCTTCTCGTCCATGACACCAGGGTGCCGGAAGAGCTTCCCGCGCCGTAGGAGCTTCCTTCGCCGCGTCTGGCTGCAGCGCAGAGGCGATCGAATTTCTCCTTAGTGTGGTAGTGCAGCTTCTCCCGTACCTCAATGCCAGCATGGATGAACTTCCACGCCGCCCGCTTCCTCGCGCTGTTGGAGGCAACGAGGCGACTCCTCGCTGCCATGTCAGAGAGATCTGACTCGTCGATTGTGACGGGAGGAGGACCGGAGGTGCTCATGCGCTTCTACGTGGCCTTCTTCGGTGGCATGGGGCACAAAGGTGGCCGATCTAGGCGGCAGAGCGAGAAATTGCTCGTGACAGGCGACGCGGTGGATGAGCTAATTGCTCATCGGCGGTGGCGGCGGGACTCGGGGCGTGACCTAAAACCCCGCCCCAGCCGCTACGTATCCAGTTCGGCCGCTCGGATTTTTGGGTGCCCAGAAAAAAATCAGGCCGAGGCGGCTTTACATGTTCTGTTCTTGTGAAAAAATAGCCTGAGCCCGTAAAGCTGCGGGAATTTTTCTATTTCGGGCGTTTTTCGGTCTCTGCTAGAGATGTTCTTAGAGCATCTCTAACAACATCTCTAACAGGTAACAACTGCCCTATATTAGGCATGGTGCCCAATAAACCGTTTTTCTCTAAAAAAAATAGTTAAAAAAAAACACGTAAAGAAATTGCACTTGTGGACGCGATAGGAATAGATCTAGCAGGGGAGGACGTGAATAAAAAAGGCTACGAGGATCATGCAAATTGAGGTGGAGGAACATTGTAAAACTATGGATCGAGTAGCGGCAGATGTCAGTCTTTTAGTTGTAGATGATCATGCTGGTGGTGGCGCCAGGTTTCAAGGGCGTGTATTCATTTTGCCAAAATCCTCATTGTTTTTGCTCACTTGCGCTTTTCTACCAAAAATTTCAAGGTTTTGTCAAAATCATGCTTGAAGACAGGCTAGCGCTGCCCCTGGATGATCATTACCGAATAGAAGTACATTTGAATGGAAAATGAGGGCCTATTCCAGAGGAAATGGGCCCATTAGGACGCAGTAAAACGGGCCCAGTAGACCAAAATTACCCCAGAAAATGGCAAACTTATCCTAGAAAAGCCTAAAATCGTTAAACGGGGCCGTCCCATCACTGGTAGAAAATGGGCCTATGGTCCCAGTACGGTTGGGCCATCAGTCCCGGTTGCCCAACCGGGACTGGCCAATCGGGACTAATGCTAGTCCCGGTTGGTCCACGAACCGGGACCAATGGTGGCCACGTGGCCAGTTCTGGCTGGGCGTGGGGAGAGACTCATTGGTCCCGGTTCTTGTTACGAACCGGGACCAATGAGTGTTTTTTTTTTTGGTATTTAGGGTTTAGGGTCTCCCTCTCGCCGGTGCCCCCTCTCCCTCTCCGGTGCCCCCTCTCCTCTCCCGGTGCCCCTCTCCTCTCGCCGGTGCCCCCTCTCCTCTCGCCGGTGCCCCCTCTCGCCGGTGCCCCCTCTCCTTCTCGCCGGTGCCTCCTCTCCCTCTCGCCGGTGCCCCCTCTCCCTCTCGCCGGTGCCTCCGTCGTCTCCCCCTTCTTCGCATCGCCGACGTGCTCTCCATCGTTTCCGTACGCATATTATACGCTCTACTATATACACAGTACATGTTGATGCATATATAATTAATATTCGATCTCTTGCGAGAATACAACTATTTAATTACATGGAGATAGATCAAGCCATCAAGGCATATGTAGTTCATCGTCCGAAGCATAATGTTCTCCCCTTTCATCGATGACCTCCCTAAGCAGAAATCCCGCCAATTCCTCTTGAATTGCTCCTACGCGCAGTTCTGGGTCGATCTTCTCCCGCATTTTGCTGAAAGCAGTTGTTCTCCGCTCAGTGGTCAACTCGCGAATGAACTCGCAAACGTAGAATCCACATAAATTACTCCCCGGTGGCTGCTGCGGACTTTCACCGTTTTATAAGTTAGCTCATCTTTGAATGGACCTTCTACCTTCTGTTTGAAAATTGTCCAACACCTGCTTTGGCAAAGAAAATGAACAAAGGAGTTATTAATTACTTGACATCAGGGAACGAACGAAAGAGGGCGATATAATGCGATAATGATTGAAATTACTTGTTGAGCATTTCTTTCATGTCGGACCACAACGCTTGGTCCCAACTTAATGAGTCGTGGACTTCAACTGTGGACTTGTCAGGTTGAATGCTTAGCAGAATCCAGTGGAACCTGCGGACGTTTACATAAAGCAGACATGCATAGCTCATCAATTACACTTAACATCGAGAAAGCCAAATAAAAATATGTACAAGACAGAAACACTCACCTGAAGTTGTAAGGAAATAGTATTTCCGTACAGAAATGTTGCATGGTTAAAAAGGTGGTCAGGTCATGCTCCACGTCTTTGGGGTGATTGACTAACGTATGTGAATTCACGATATATGGGTCAACGAACCCAACCTCAAAAACTTTAGATCTTTTGCATTCCAGCATCTTCATTCTGCATAATAGCGTACAAAAGGATATATATATAGGCAGGATAATATAATACAGGCAATGAACGAGCTGAGCTAGAGACTTAATTACGAAAATAAATCACTTACAGACAATAGCAAGAGAGGATAGATTTGTCGAGGGCGCGCTTTTGGAATAACTGGAACAGTTCAGTCAGTTGAACCTGTATAGTGTAACGTTTGAAGAAATGCTCCACTCTAACGTCCAGCGGAAACCACTCTTTCGCGTCCTTCTTTGATGTGTGCACCAGGTACCAGGTATGCAGATTTCGCATATGTGTTGATAGACCCGTCATCTCCTCATTACTGACCATAGGCTCCCCTTGGACATATTTCCGTGCCATCTCTAACATTGGCGCATGTTCATAGCCTAAAAGTTGACCAAGGCTCATACCCAAGGCGGTAGCCTGTTCCTTGGCCTGAGATACAGTGACACCAAGTTCTTTAGCAGCAGCTATGGCTCTGGGGTCCAATAATTCCAGGTCTTATCCATAGCGACTCTGAAGTCCTTGTCGACATCGGAACACACTATGAGCGGGGGGACCGATTGATTTTTCTGCTGTCCGAGCTGGGCAATTTGTTTCCCGCTTTTTGCACTTCTTCCCTTGTTCTGCTCAGACTGGGCACGTGCTAGCTTAGTAAGTTCACGACCATAGTCAGATGGCAGATTCATCGATATCTGGGATGGCTGCTCAAGGAAGGACTTTCTCCACTTTTTGGATTTTTCATCGTATACCGGCTTCTGCTCGGGCTTTTTTGGTGCAAAAAAAGCCTTATTGTAGGCAGCCACCTCCGCGGCGTTTTCCGCTACAGTCCTGTCATAAGGTCTAATGGGAAGATTCTTATGAGGTACTGTTGGGAGGGGCGACCTTTTACGTTTCGGTGATCGCTTACCCCTCATAGTACGAGCGGTGGGCGGAAACGGCTGACGCGGCGGCGGAGACGGCTGACGCGGCGGCGGAGACGGCTGCGCTGGAGACTGGTGAGGCGGTGAAGAGGACTGTTGCGCTGGAGAATGCTGAGGCGGTGAAGAGGACTGTTGCGCTGGAGACTGGTGAGGAGTCGATGGCCTTGGCTGCCAGTTCGGAAGCACGATGAATTCCTTTGGCCATAGAATGGTCGCTTTCTTGGCTTCTCCAAGTTCAAGCACCTCCCCATCTTCACCTGCAGGGTGTTGCAGCTTCAGCTCCTCATAATCTTTCATCACTTCATCCACCGCGACAACAGCGTAGCCATTTGGAACCGGAGAGAAATGGTAAGTTGGATTAGGTCCAATTGGTACGACATAGCCGACCGCCACCTTCACGGTTAAGTTAAAAACTTTCACATGCATCTCACAAGGTGTGCTCTCCGTGATATCATCCACTGGGTAGCGACGAAGTGGAGCCACTGCATCATCATTACCATCCTGGAGCTCCGTGGAAGCCACGCTGCTTTTCCGATTCGATGGGCCACCGGTACCATCGCATGCAGCTTCTACCATGTGCCGTTGAGATTGGCCGCTAGTACCTTGCTGGCTAAGCACGGCAATTTGTTCCTTCTGCAGCTTTAATTCTTCTTCTATATTACGCAGCCGGTCTGCAGCAGCGCGTGCTTCCATTGCCTCCCTTTCCTTTCTCCTCTGATGGCTTCTATCAGGAAATTTCTTCCTGTGCTCGGGAATCGCAATTGTCTTGGGCTTGGAGCCAGGTACGCCTCGTAACCGTCCGTCGTGTTCCTTATTCCCAAGGGCGCGTGTGAGCTCGTCATCCTCTCTATCGGGAATGAACCGTCCCTCTTCAACATCCTTTACTGCTTTTCTAATTTCTTGGATGGGTAGTAGGGGATTATCTTTGTGTCTTCTGTTATATATGCACTTCCCTTCTGCGTCCAACGTGCCCCCATGCCCGTAAAACCAATTTCTTGCCCGTTCGATCCACTTGAGTGGCTCTGGAGTGATCCCATTAGCCAGCAGGTCCGCCTCAAGTTTCTCCCACTTAGGCATGCTACCAGCGTAGCCACCAGGCCCCATAGTATGGTGGTACATCTTTAGAGCAGCATTTGCCGCATTTTTTGCAGACTTTTCCAGAGCTTCCTCTGATTTCTTGTACGCCACAAATTCTTCCCAGTAGTCCTTTATCTTCTCATACCCTTTATCGAAGTCTGGAGTCTTATTTTTCTTGACAAACAGTTTGTTCAATCTTTTCTTCCAGTTCTTGAATAGCTCGGCCATCTTCTTAAGTGCCCAGTCCTTGACTTTTTGCTCCATGATTTTCCGGGCAATCTTTTCTGCCTCATCTGGATCCTCCTCATCTGAATCCACCTCTGGCGCCGGCAGGGTGAAATTAACCATGAGCTTTCTCCAAAGTCTTTCTTTGCCCTCATCGCTGACATATAGCTGTCCTTTCTCGTTTGGCCGATGCCATTCTCGAACGGTGATCGGGATGAAGTCCCTAACAAGAACTCCGCATTGCTTTACCATTTTATTTTTAACACCAGGGGGAGCAGTCGGTGTGCCGTCTTCAGCGACTCTTTCGATCGTGTACCTTTCTTGGTCGCCCAACTTTTTGGCTGGGCCTCGTTTTGTCCTTACAGAAGATTTGCTCGATCCGGAGGGCTAAAAGAAGAAAGAGCGTTAATATATGTATATAGACATCAGAGACTTAATTAATACAATCTTCGGCTTCATTAATATATGTATATGCACCTCGCCGGAGTTTAATGTTCCACCGGAGCCTTCGGCTTCTCCCTCGTCGGCTTCTCCCTCGCTGACTTCTCCCTCACCCCGGCCGTCGGGTTCTACCTCACCGGAGCCGTCTCTTCGGTTGAGAGACTCATCTCCCTCACCGGAGTTGTTCAAAAACTCCGTGGTGACATCGACAATATCTTCCGGCCCGCGGATTATATCCTGGAGGATATTTTCCTGATCTTCGTCTCGTTCCATAGTTTCTGCAAATTAAGAACAATGCACAAAACTTTAGTTGGGTAACTTGTTCCATATGTCAAGATACATCTACAATATCATAAACCCGTAAATTTGTAAATTTGCATCTTTGCATATCTAACACAATTTATCGGGTCAACTTCCGAACCACGATCTACCGGGAAGAACAAATACCGGACAAGAACACAATCAATACATGGCATTGATGCAATGCGCAATATGTATGCATGATCAATTTAATGCATTGACATGGAACTCTAAATCATGTTTGAAATGTTATTGAATTAGGACAAGCACAAATTAGGACTAACAAAATTTTCCTATACAAAAAAATCCTAACACTAACAAAATTTTCCTATACACTAACAAAAAATCCTAACACTAACAAAATTTTCCTATACAAAAAATTCCTAACACTAACAAAATTTTCCTATACACTAACAAAAAATCCTAACACTAACAAAAAAATTTCCTAACACTACATTTTCCTAACACTAACATTTTCCTATACAAAACAAAAAAAATCCTAACACTAACATTTCGTATACAAAAAAAATCCTAACACTAACATTTTCCTAACAATTTTTTTCCTAACACTAACATTTTTCTAACACTAACATTTTCCTATACAAAATAAAAAAATCCTAACACTAACATTTCCTATACAAAAAAAATCCTAACACTAACATTTTCCTAACAAATTTTTTTTCCTAACACTAGCATTTTCCTAACACTAACATTTTCCTATACAAAACAAAAAAATCCTAACACTAACATTGAATTCCTATACAAAAAAAATCCTAAAATCCTAAAATTCTAACTCACCGATCGAGAAGCGGCCGGTGCGGGCGGCGGTGGGACGGCGGTGGCGCTGGGCGCGGGGACGGCGGCGTGGAGGCACGGGAGGTGTGCGTGGAGAGGAGGGCGGGGTCAGGCCGGCGTCTGGGGGGCGTACGTGCGGGGAGGAGGCCGGCGCGTCGGGCCGGGCGCGTGGCTGTGCGGGGAGAGGAGGCCGGCCACGTCGTGGCGTGTACGGGGAGGAGGCCGGCCGCGTCGGGGCGGCGTGCGCGCATGGAGGCGGCGGGGCGACGCGTGGAGTCGGCGGCGGGGCAGCCTGACGGCGTTGATGCACGGCGCCCTTCTTGCTCCTGCTCGTCGATGAAAACCGTCTCGCGTGCGTGAGAATGGGGAAGAAGAAGAGGCTGGGGGTTAAGTAGCAGGGGGCCATTGGTCCCGGTTGCTTGAAAGAACCGGGACCAATGCATCTTTGGTCCCGGTTCTTGCCAGCAACCGGGACCAAAGAGTGCGTCATTTAATGCCAGATCGCTGCGCGCGTACAAGGATCTTTGGTCCCGGTTCTTGGTAGAAAACCGGGACCAAAGAGTCCTTTTTCAAACTTATTTCGAACTTTTCAGTTCTGAAATTTTGTTCCCGCCTTTTTTTTCTTATTTAGGTGTTTGGATATGAATTTCAAATGGTTTTGAATCTGAAAAGACTTTCAACATGAAAAGTTTTTAAATTTGAATAAATAATCCAAAACCATTTTCTGTTTTCTAAAATAATTATTCTAACTATACAAACTATTAACCATTTTGCCATTTTCAATTAAAAATGCATTAACTTTATTGCATATTTTGAATTGACAAAACTACCAACATCACCAACATTATTCTACATAAACGGACTTGCTGGCTCGAAGGCCGTAGGATTAGGGGGAACGGCGGGAGGAGCCAGCCCCGTGGGCGGCCGCCCGGTTCTCGCGCGCACGTTTGCGGCGGAGGGCAAGATTCATGGAGGATGAGTCTTTCAGCGCCCAATCCAGATCGGAAGCCTCCTTCGCCTTGAGCTGGTAGGAAGTCTTGGCTCGCTGGACAGGGTAGTCGCGGACAGACTGGAAGGAGGCTTCCATGGCCTCCTGTATCTTGCCGAGCACGCTCGACCTCGTCCAGAAGGCGCTGCGGCGGGCGTGGCGGATCCATCTCGTGGAGACGATGCGTTCGTGGCTAGGAATGGTGGATTAGGGTTTACCCCGTCGGCGACAATATATAAAGACCTCCAGGGCAGCGCTGGGGGAGGACACGTGCCCAGGGAAGCGCTGGGGGAGGACACGTGTCGTGACCGCAAAGCTCATCTTTAGTCCCGGTTGGTGTTACCAACCGGGACTAAAGAAGCACACGGATCGTGTGTTTCTTTCAAGCGCTTGTGAGACGTTGGATCAGGGGTGTGTTTCTTTTGAGGATTGTGAGCTGTTGGATCAGCAGTATCACGACCACTTCGTGAGCCACATGACCCGGTTGGTGTTACCAACCGGGACTAAAGAAGCACACGTACCCTATATATAGCCGCCCTCCTCAGACAGGTTACTCACTCACACAAAACATTCCAGCGTCACTCGGAGAGGCATCTTTGGGCAACCAGCGGCAAGACGTCTCTGATGACCTGCGACCGTTCCAAACGGTTGCAGATCATCAGAGATGTGTTGCCGGACGGTTGTAGATCATCAGAGACGTCTTGCCGCTGCTTGGATCGAAGTGGCGCTCAAACACAAAACATTCCAGCGTCACTCGGAGAGGCATCTTTGGGCAACCAGTGGCAAGACGTCTCTGATGACCTGCGACCGTTCCAAACGGTTGCAGATCATCAGAGACGTCTTGCCGGACGGTTGTAGATCATCAGAGACGTCTTACCGCTGCTTGGATCGAAGTGGCGATCAAACTCACGAGCCACCGTCGGGCTGTATGCAGGGGGAACTGTGTTTGGACGGTCGAAGCTGAGGTTTGAGAGGTTCCCACGGGAGGTGTGGGAGCCGACAACCACCTACCACGCGTGTTTCACCGGTCGTCATGCAATTAATACATTACTACACATCACATAAAGGTTTAATATATTACATTGATTTACATCGCTTCAGCCGTAACCATGGAGCATCTTCATTATTTAACGGGATGCTTGGGTCAGTTCTCACTGTGAAGGGCGGAATTTCATCAAACTTATCATAATCTGCTGACATGTCTGTCTTGTCCTCGACTCCCACGATGTTTCTTTTCCCTGAAAGAACTACGTGACGCTTTGGCTCATCGTCTGATGTATTCGTTTGCTTGTTTTTTCTTTTTTTCGGTCTGGAGGACATGTCCTTCACATAGAAAACCTGAGCCACATCATTGGCTAGGACGAATGGTTCGTTCTTGTAACAACCAAGATTCTTGAGATCCACTGTTGTCATCCCGTACAGCTGGTCTACCTTTATCCCTTCTCCATTCATGTTGACCCAACTGCACCGAAACAAAGGGACCTTAAAAGTAGGTCCATAGTCAAGTTCCCATATCTCCTCTATGCGACCATAGTATGTGTCCTTTTGCCCATCGTCGTTTGTTGCATCAAAGCGGACACCACTGTTCTGGTTGGTGCTCTTTTTATCTTGGGCGATCGTGTAAAATGTATTCCCATTTATCTCGTACCCTTGGAAATTCAATACAGTCGAAGATGGTGACGCGGCCAACAAGTAGAGCTGATCTCCGACAGTGGTGTCATTCATGAGCTGTAATCGCAACCAACTGCCGAAGGTCTCCATGTGTTTTTCTTTAATCCAGGAGTCATCCTTCCCCGGGTTCTTGGAGCGTACATAATTCTTGTGTTCCTCGATATACGGAGCCACGAAGGTGGAACTTTGTAGAACTGTGTAGTGTGCTTGAGTTAAAGAATGCCCGTCCCTACATATCAGTGCTTTCTTTCCTAGCGTGCCTTTTCCACTCAGTCTCCCCTCATGCCGCGATTCAGGAACACCAATCGGCTTAAGGTCAGGAATAAAGTCAACACAGAACTCAATGACCTCTTCTGTTCCATAGCCCCTTGAGATGCTTCCTTCTGGCCTAGCACGGTTATGAACATATTTCTTCAAGACTCCCATGAACCTCTCGAAGGGGAACATATTGTGTAGAAATACAGGACCGAGAATGGCAATCTCGTCGACTAGGTGAACCAGGAGATGCGTCATAATATTGAAGAATGATGGGGGGAACACCAACTCGAAGCTGACAAGACATTGGACCACAGCCTTCTGTAAACTTGGTAGAGTTACTGGATCGATGACCTTCTGAGATATTGCATTGAGGAATGCACATAGCTTCACAATGGGTACTCGAACATTTTCCGGTAGAAGCCCCCTCAATGCAACCGGAAGCAACTGCGTCATAATCACGTGGCAATCATGAGACTTCAGGTTCTGGAATTTTTTCTTTGCCATATTTATTATTCCCTTTATATTTGACGAGAAGCCAGCCGGGACCTTGATACTGCTCAGGCATTCAAAAAAGATTTCCTTCTCTGCTTTGGTAAGAGCGTAGCTGCTTAAGTATTGACGCCCTTTATCCGTCTGCTTGTTGTATGGGTCTTTCATACGTTGCTGGTCTGCCCGTGCTTCCGGTGTATCTTTTGTCTTCCCATACACGCCCAGGAAGCCTAGCAGGTTCACGCAAAGATTCTTCGTCACGTGCATCACGTCGATTGAAGACCGGACCTCTAGGACTTTCCAATAGGGTAGCTCCCAGAATATAGAGCACTTCTTCCATATGGGTACGGTTGTCAGCGTCATTCGGAACAGATAGACTGCCAGGACCCTTTCCAAAGATTACTTCTAAATCCTTGACCATGTCATATATAACATCACCATCAGGGAGGTTAGGCTTCTTCCGGCGATCTGCCTCACCGTTGAAATGCTTGCCGGGCTTTCTTACGGCATGACTGTTCGGAAGAAATCGACGATGCCCCAGGTACACATTCTTGTTTCCCAAATGTATACTTTCAGTCTTATCTAAACAGTGCGTGCATGCATTGTATCCCTTGTTTGACTGTCCTGAAATGTTACTAAGAGCAGGCCAATCATTGATGGTTACGAACAGCAACGCTCGTAGGTCAAATTCCTGTTGTTTGTGCTCATCCCACACACGTACACCTGGTTCGGACCACAACTGCAAAAGTTCATCAACTAATGGCCGTAGGTACACATCAATGTCGTTGCCGGGTTGCTTCGGGCCTTGGATGAGCACTGGCATCATAATGAACTTCCGCTTCATGCACAACCAAGGAGGAAGGTTGTAGATACATAGAGTCACGGGCCAAGTGCTATGACTGGAGCTCTGCTCCCCAAAAGGATTAAAGCCATCTGTACTTAGACCAAATCTTAAGTTCCTTGCGTCATCTGAAAATGTCGGGAACTCTCTGTCGATTTTTCTCCACTGGGACCCATCGGCGGGGTGTCTCAACTTCCCGTCTTTCTTACGCTCTTCTTTGTGCCATCGCAACAACCTGGCATGCTCTTTGTTTCTGAACAGACGTTTCAACCGTGGTATTATAGGAGCATACCACATCACCTTAGCAGGAACCCTCTTCCGGGGGGGCTCGTCATCGCCCTCAACATCACCAGGGTCATCTTGTCTTATCTTGTACCGCAGTGCATTGCATACCGGGCATTTATCCATGTTCTCGTACTCACCGCGGTACAGGATGCAGTCATTAATGCATGCATGTATCTTCTGCACATCTAATCCTAGAGGGCAGATAGCCTTCTTTGCTTCGTATGTAGTCTCGGGCAATTCGTTATCCTTTGGAAGCTTCGGCTTCATTATTTTCAGTAACTTCTCAAATCCCTTGTCAGAACAACCAGTCTCTGCCTTCCATTTCAGCAGTTCCAGTGTGGTACCGAGCTTTGTGCTGCCATCTTCGCAGTTTGGGTACAGCAACTTTTTGTGATCCTCAAGCATGGCCTCCAACTTTAGCTTCTCCTTTTCTGTATCGCATTCTCGCTTTGCATCAGAAATGACCCCACCAAGACCATCAGCGGGCTCATCTGATGCCCGATGTTCACCTCTTTCTTCTTCAACGTCTTCCATAACAGTATCACCGCATTCCTCAGGGAACATAGGATAGTTGTCATCATCCTCCTCTTCTTCATTGTCTTCCATCGTAACCCCTCTTTCTCCGTGCTTGGTCCAACAATTATAGCTGGGCATGAAACCTTTCCGAATCACGTGGTCTTGAATGGTTCTCGGGTCAGAGTACTCCCTGACGTTCCGACACTTCTCACATGGACAAGGCATAAAATTATTCACTTTGTTTGCCTCAGCCACATCGAGAAATTTATGCAGGCCTGCAATAAACTCGGAACTGCGTCGTTCGCCGTACATCCATCGCATCCGTGCATCCATCTGCATCATATATAAATTAAGTTTATCAAATACCATTACAATAACATCTTGAATAGTGAAATGACCACCGTACATCGACACGTGCAATATTTCTGTATCAATTACAGATGAAAAGGATAAAGTTGCTAACCTCGGCCGAGGATATCATCTTGTGCGAACTTAAGTGTGGCTCGGGCATTTCATCGAACACATCTTGTGCGTGGCAAAGAAAAAAAAACTAGCACCCACTTCCCACCAATCCAACCAGAAAAAAAAACAGAGGAGAGAAGGGGGGTGGGGGTTATATATAGGCAGGGGGGTATTGGTCCCGGTTCTTGGTAAGAACCGGGACCAAAGCTCCGCGCCACGCCACGTGGCTGGCTCTGGAGCTTTGGTCCCGGTTCTTGCCAAGAACCGGGACCAATGCCCCCAACCGAACCGGGACCAATGCCCCACGGGGCCCTGGCACTGGTCCCGGTTTTTGCCTGAACCGGGGCTAATGGCAAACAGGACTCCGGACGAAAGGTCCTTTTTCTACTAGTGCATTTACTAACGCGCATAACAGAAACTTAAAACGGAACTGAAGATTTTATTTCATTCACGCAAACTAACTTACGAACAACAGCGGGCGGTGATCATGTAACTGCCCGAAATTTGAGAACCTAAAAACCCGAGTAAAATTTTCGCTTTTGTGTTGCATTGCATCATGGCATCCAAATTTAACTTGCTAAACAACACCCAAATGGTTTTGGCACCATTTAAAAACAATTGTCAAACTGTTTCAATTACAAATTCAAATTAATGGAGGCACTCAAACTTACAAAACAAAATACTTTGAACTCTTATATTTGTCAAGAAAGTTCCTAGAGTTCAGAAAATATATTTTGCAATTGCTCTAAAATTTCTAAAGGAGCAACATTTCTGAAAATTAACAAATGCCCTATTTTTAACTCTATGAACAAATGTTGTCCAAAACTTTTTGTTTCAACTTGCCAATTTTTTGTGGTGCTTTTACTTGTTAGTTGGAGGCTACATGAATTCTCCCAGATTTTTATAAATTGTTTAAGTATCCTATTAAACTCAAATACAGCTGCTGTATTTTGTAAAAGAAATAGCCAGGGACCAATCTGTGATAGGCGCAAATCGGCCAGGGGCCTCTTTGCAAATCCTGTCTCGTCTCCCCTGTAGCGACCCGAGTTGTGCAACCGCACCAGCTCGAGCTCGCCATGGCCGTGCCGCACGCACGCCTCGCCCGTGCCCCATCCCCTCTGCCTCCATCTGCGAGGTGAGCAAGAAACGATCCCCACCACGTGCTGTTCCCCTTTCCCCCACCTCGGCTCCTCTGCCCACGGTCCGTTTCCCTCCGCACTGGATGCGACCTATCCGAGGTCGTCGCCGTCGCGTAGCCGCTGTTGGGGAGCTCCCGAAGCAGATCGACGGCTACCAGCATCTTCACCTCGTCGCCCTCTCCACTCTCGTCCGAGGAATCGCGCCGAGTCGCGGAGAATCGACCGCGCCATCCCCGACACCGCCGCTGCCGCTCGAGCTCCGCCGCGAGCAAATACGCCGCTGCCGTTGCACCACCGCCATCGCCGACCCCTCCGTCGGCCTGAGGGTGAGCACCCCGTGCCGTTGCGCACCTTTTCTCTCCCCTCTCGCACTGCTCCGTGCTCCACCGTCGCACCGTCGTCGGCGTTCGTCGTCGCCTTTCCTCTGTGCACGCCCGACCGTGGAGACGGCCTAAGCCGGCTGCGGGCTGGTTTGCTCGGGCCCCAAACCGGCCGTGGGATCGGCCCAGGTTGGGCTAAAGGCCAGTGGGCTCTGCTAGCCCTTCTGCCGGCCCAGACCGGGCTGCTGGCCGGTTGCCTCTGTTAGCCGGCCGGCCTGCCAACCGGCCCAGGATGGACTGGAGGCCGGTTCTGGTTGTTTTTTTGTGGTTCCTTTTTCCAATTCCTCCCTTCTCGATCATGCTTCTCGATACTCCCTCGCTCCATTAGGGACACCGCAATCCAGTGTTCTCTAGTTTCCTCCCCCTATTCGAGAGGGGTAATAATTATTATTATCGTTGTTGAATTAGTTAATTAAAAGTAAATATTTAACCGTGGAAATTATAAAATTAATAACTTTTCATCGGGGCTTCAGAAAATTGTGTTTGTTATACCAAAATGTTCAGAAAGCATGAACTATCCAGAATCATCTTTATCATGCATAATTGCTCACAATTACAATAATGTGCTCTCGTAGTAATTATAATCACTAAGTTTAAATATGGGGTTTATTCCAAATAATGCGATAAATAAAATGGGGACCCCATTTAACTTGTGGATCATGGTCAAAGCTTCTAGGGTGCATTTAAAATGTCATATCATCATTTCTGTATGCATTGCACAATTGCCATGTGTTGATTGTTGTTCTTGCTTTCCGGTGTTGTTTGCTCTCCGTAGATCATGAGTTCGGAGTTGAGCATCATTACTCCGACGAGCAGCTTGACTCCTCCGCTCAACAAGGCAAGCGTAATCCCCCCTCTGAGCATATCTTATCCTATTTCCGCAAATATTTTCTCCACTATAATATTGCATGCGGTTCCAAATGTCAATTTGATTCAGATTAGAGTATCCTATAGTTGCATTATGATTCCAATGCCATTACCTGTTTTCCCTCCTAATATCCATAGGTTTGTATTGTTGGCCTGAGATACTTATTTATGCAATGTTGATGCTTAGCCATGCTTAGTTAAATGTTCAGTTGTCAGATGGATATTACATGTTGGAAACAGGTGTTGAGAGGTTGAGATGAGAATGTTGGTGGAGAAATTGTGGTGACGGATAATAAAATTCTAAAAGGTGGGGATGAGAGCCACTGTGGTTGTGGTGCTTTGTCTCGTTCTCGCCGCCTAGTGCGAGTTCTTTACCTCTTGAACCAAGACTGAGCGTGCAAACATGCGTGAGGCCTATGCAATTGCATGAACCCTCATAGACTAAATAACTCGAGCGGGGCTAGCCAGGGTCCTCTAGTTCGGGCTTCCATTTGCGCGTGTGTGATGATGGTGGGATGAACTGAGATGAGGATGGTGGTGTTAGGAAAATGAGTGGCTGTGGGGCGGGGTGTTGTGATCCTGGCAGTCCTACCGCCACTGATGATCCTGGAAAGTCCTTAACGAGGGAGAAGTCGACACCGCTCCCACCCAGCCGGCTTTCCATGGAAGAGAGCTAATTGTACAGGTAATGGGCCGGACGGTACGCGTGGCAAACATTTGTACACCCTGCAGGGTTAAATCTTTTCGAAAAGCCGTGTCCGTGGTTATGGACGAACTTGGGAAGTGAAGGTAGGATCATAGAATAACTTGAACGGAATGATTAAAAACTGGGTACTAAAGGTACCATTCAAGATTGCAAGGTTGACTTCCTCGAGGGTGATTCAGGGAGGTGCCTTGGTGAAACAGGTACTGTGGTTGATAATGATGGTTGATGGTGAGAAAGGTGTTCAAAGAAAAGAGTTACTTCTTACCCCTTTTCAAAATACTCTGATTAGTCGATGCCATTGAGTTATGTTTTTATTAAATAAAATCAGCTTTATGCAAAACAGCCATAAAACCTTGAAAGCCTCATCGAGCTAAAGCTCTATATAATCTTGCGAGTTCGTCGAACTCAACGTCGTTTGTTTTGTTTCAGAGGAGGACTTCACCGACCTCGAAGGTGGGTTCTTTGTTGACGTCGACGAGTAGTCTGGGGTTCCCAGGTGGCAGCTTGGGACATCCCGGAACAGCTGTCGCTGGTTGTTTATTTGTAGGCCTCTTAGGCCATAATCTGGTTCTTGTTGTTAGAACAACCTAATTTGCTTCCGCTTGGTGTAATGTTGGGTCTGTGACCTCTGGTTGTCATTTGCTATCTTTCTCTATTATAAGAGTTGAACTATATTGATTTGTGTCGTAGAGTCTGTGATGTGCCAGTTGTTCCACAAGTCTTGACCTCTCTATTATGCTTTGATAGTGTGTCTGGTGGTATCGGATAACCGAGAACACAGTATCACTGTATAGCAGTCGGGTCAGGGCGCCACCGATCACCATTTTACAATCAAACTTTGCCCACCGGAGAAGCAAAATAAACCCCTAACCAGACTAACCTAACCCTACCCAGGGACGGCGACATCATCGTGGCGGAGACGAGGTCGATGTACTTCTCCGCCAGGATAATAAGCTCGTGAGCTTGGTCTTATTTCACCTAAACGAAAGAAGACTTCTATACGAAAGAAGACTTCTATATCTAAGTTTAGGTCAGACGTAGCTGCCTTCTTTTTAGGCGTGAAGAAGTGTCAAACCAAAATACCCAATAAGTATAAGTATTAGCTCTCCCGAAAAAGGAGGTGATCCATCTGCACCTTCCAGTACGACTACCTTGTTACGATTTCACTCAGTCGCAAACCTAGCCTTAGGCATCCCCTCCTTACGGTTAAGGGTAATGACTTCAAACATGGCCAGCTCTTATAGTGTGACGGGCGGTGTGTACAAGGCCCGGGAACTGATTCACCGCTGTATGGCTGACCGACGGTTACTAGTGATTCCTGCTTCATGCAGGCAAGTTGCAGCCTGCAATCCGAACTGAGGACGGGTTTTTGGAGTTAGCTCACCCTCGCGAGATCCAGCTTGACGTGCTCCCACTCGTGGCATTCTTCTGCTGGGCACGCTCGGCGGCGAGGCCAAGCTAGAGGAGCACATCGTTGATCTCTTCGTCGTGGTGGCGCTGCTCCGCCGCCGAGGCGCCGACCGCTAGGACATGGTCGCGACAATGGCGCCTCACGCCTCGTCAGGGACGAATTCCAACTCAGCGAAGGCCTGGCCAAAGGCGGCGACGTCGTAGTCGTCGAGCTCCTCCGGCTCCTCCCTCCTCCTCCGCGACACCAGCGTGCCGGAGGAGCTACCTTTGCCGCGTCTGGCTGCATCGCGGAGGCGGTCGAATTCCTTCACGGAGCGGTAGCGCAGCTTCTCTCACACCTCGACGCGACGTGGATGAACTTCCACGCCGCCCGCTTCCTCGCACCGTCAGAGAGATTTGACGCCTCGGCGTGACCTTCTTCGGCGGCATGATGACGCGGAGGTGGCTGATCTGGGTGGTGGAGTAAGAAGTTTCTCGTCGCAGGCGACACAGTGGATGCGCTTATTGCTTGTCGGTGGTGGCGACGAGACTCAGGGCGTGACCTAAAAACCCTGTCCGGGCCGCTACTTATCCAGTTCGGCCGCTCAGATTTTGGGTGTCCAAGAAAAGTTTTCGGACCGGGCTTTGTTCTAGTCTAACCTAAAACATGGCCTGAGCCCGTAAAGCCACCGGCATTTTTCGGTTGCGGGGTTTTTCAGTCTCTGTTCATTATATTTGTTTTTTTCGGAACGTAGAGTATCCAGAGCCACCAGACTCGGTCCTTTCGTTCCTTCCCCGTAGCTCGAGCTTCCGCCGTCCGTTTCAGAGAAAGCATCGCCGCCGACGCCTCGTTCCCGCCCCGTGCCCCGTCCTCTCGCGGCGTCGCAAGCTGCCGCCATCGCCGTACTCATTCTTCCTGGGTTCATTGGAAGTGAACATCGCGCGCTGCTTTCTCCACCCCGTCTCTGTGGCCATTGGATCTCAGGTATGAGCTGGGTTCGTTTCTCAGAGTTGAATCAATCCCACTAGGCAACACCGAGATCCGCCTCTGCTTGCCACATAGTCGAGACCCAACAAATAGATGGGTACGTACTTCAGTTCTTTCCTGCGATATGCATACTCTGTTCTCCGATTTCAGTATTGAATCCGATTCCCCTAATATGCATGCTCTGTTCTCCGATTTCAGTATTGAATCCGATTCTCATAGTATGCATGCTCTGTTCTCCGATTTTAGCACTGAATCCGATTCCTCTGCGTGCAGATCTATATATGGCTATGTAATTGCACGATCCGACTCGTAGTGGAGCTCTGTCCCTCGAGCGAACATAAATACAAGTCCAGAGGAGCCTGACTTTTAATCACATCATATCAATCTTGGAGTAAGGGCGGAAAGCCAGACAACTCGTCGACAATGGATTACGCCGCTAGTATGGGTACGTCCCAGGCTGCCATTGATAGCGTAGAAAGGAGGTGGGGAAGAGTATGGACGTGGAGAAGAAGATGAGGAAGAAGGTTTTTCGGTTCCCGCAAGAGAAGCTGGAGTATTACCTTTCCTTCCGACCAGGACCCGTTTCACGGCGACTGATCGAACAGGATCCTCCGGCTGCAGCAGAAAGGGAGAAACTCAGGCAGCTGATTCTCACCGAGCTGGAGAGGATTAGACGAGAGTACGAGGCCAAAGGCTATGCCACCTATGAAAGAGAGGTTCCCGACGATGGTGCTAGGTATGAAGGAGAGGTCAGTGACGAGGAGGAGGAAGGGAATCATGCAGCAGCAGTAGAAAAGCAAGCAGATGCCATCATCGACGAGAACAAACAGGAAGACACATCAGTAATAAAGCAAGCAGAGGTCAATGAGAAGAAAGAGCAAGATGCATCGGTAGTAAAGCAAGCAGAGGCCATCGTCGACAAAAAGGAAGAGGAAGATGCATTAGTAGTAAATCAAGTAGAGAAGAAAGAGGGAGATACAGTAGCAGAAGCAGAGGCCACAGACAGTGCAGCTCCCTGAATTTTCCTACAGGAAGAGGCAGACGAAGATTCCGACCGGGAGTTGTCAAGCAAGCAGAAGGCGGCGTTAAGAAAAAAAAATGTAGACTTTTCAGGCTAGCAGCCCGGAAATAATACTGCACGGGCTAGAAATATTTGCATATCCATTCAGTATGAAATTTATGAAACAGAATAATCAGGAATACACCTCTGCTGCATTGTGGTTTTATACTGATATTGGTTTTGTTGATTATGCATATGGAAATATAACTATTCTACTCGATTTAGGCATATATGTTCTTAACTTGTAACACTGAAGATTTAGGTTTAATAGATGAACACATGTTTTCAAAAGGAGAAGATGTAGTGGAAGGTCATGTTCCTCTACAAATCATCTTTGTTCGTGGTACTCCAGCTTACAAACAAATCCTTTTGCATAACCCATTTGTACTTTTAGATACGAGAGAAGAGATATCAAACTGACATTATTCAGTACGTAGCTTAGAGCTAAGGAAGACATCACCTTAGATTTGAAACTAGTTATTGTGTCTGTGTTTTCAATGTACAGGCAACACATACTTAACATCTAAACTATGTTATGGCCAGACTCAGTATATGTTGATTTATTCATACTGCTCGTGAAGCAAGCAGATGTTGGTTGTTCAACTTCTCATAACGGGTTTGTCTTGTGATCAAAGTATTAGTTTGTGTGCCTGGTTACATCCATAATGTACGCATGGTGTACAAATTTCTCTATTCTTGTGAACTGGCTTTCAATCCAGTTATCCAGTCACTAAGAACAGTAAAGACTTCCAGACTCGACTCTAAGTGTCCAAGCTATTCTTGCCCAAGTCATAACATCTTTACAGCGTTTACCAAAACACGAGCCGTTTCATCCTACAATATTGCATATTCTTTGCTCGCACTTCGTCGTGTGGTCTATTTCACGGACGAAAGAGGCAAACCATGAATGTCCATATGACATTTTTCTTTTTGCGTACTGACTCCAAAACCCTTAGATCTTTTTTTGTTGTTTCTCAACTATAATGCTAGGGTACATAAGAGTATATTGCGCCGAACCAAGTAGTATCAGGTTTCGAGGTAACCCGTATGCTAGGGTATATTGCACTGAAACAGGTTGGCACAAGTTCTGGTTCCAGCTTAAGATCCTATTTCAGTAGAATTGATGTTCTTAATTTGATTGTATTTCCTGAATTGGAAGTTGTTCCATCCCTTCCATCTCATATTGACCGGCATATGGTGGACAGGTGCAGTAAAAGAAATTGCAAAGTTCAGGAAACATGAGAAAGATGGTATAGGTTGGAGATGACGTCTCAGAAAATGGGACCTGAAAAGGTAACTTTAAGTTCTCCTGAACCTGATATACGTCACTGGTTCTGATACTGTTTGTTTGACTGAAATTCAACTTGATAGTGCAGTACCAAAGAATACAGGTATCTTAAAGATTTTGATCAACATATATTAAGTACTGAAAGTGGTCCGAGATTGTGTAACCGAGAACGTAGATATCTTGGTTGACTGAAACAACCTAATGGATAAAGCAAAACATCTCCATTGTCTGAAATTGGATTGAACTGAATCAAATAGATTTAGACACGAGAAGGCATTGAACAATTTTGAGTAGTCATCAAGTGGCGTCTAACTTGTAACCTTTACCTAGTGTTGCCAACATATTTGGTAACTGGTTGCATCTAATAGTATGTTGTCTCCATCGACGTTGAAAAAATTCGTTTTTAGTGGAAAGAACTGTTTGTCCTCTGCATGTCATTCACATGTTTACTTACTACTTTATCTGTTCCTAGTTTCCTACAAGGTTGGAAATGGCGTCGATGTAATTTATTAATCCTACAAGGATGACAGTCTAGTCTACAGATCCAAGATCCATCGTCTTATGTGTTCATAGGTTTTTATTGTGCCAATTTTGGTGTTTTTCTCGTTATGTGGTTGCGTGCTTCTTAACTGTGCAGAAGCAGAGCGTGGACTCGTTTCAACTATATCACACCGATGCTAATTTTTCATTACCTTGGCAATTTTTCTCGTAGCACGTGGGTCCATGGTTTAGAATTCAGTAAGTTTTCAACAAAATTCACTGCATTGATCTGAGCAGGCACCTAAAATATTTCAGCAAATGCAGTACTACACAGTAATTTAAAAATAGTTAAATGGATTTTAAGAGAAAATTTCAGTCATTTGGTAGAAACAAAAAGCAAAATAACTGAAATTAATTCACTTAACTTCAGTGATTTTGCTAGTGGCCGAAATTTCTCCGAAACCAAATTTTTTTCGAGATTGAGAAACCATGCCGACAACTATGCAGCAAATAAGCTCTTTGTAGCCGAAATAAATTAAATTCAGGCTTTGGCACACTTGAGTGGTGAAACCAATCGGTCGCTGCTGTCATTTCCCATGAGAGCTCGCAGTAATGGCAATGCGTCGCCTGTTGAAGTGCCAACGCGCTTCGGTTCTCGCACTACCTCAAGTCCAAAACTCCCCTACTTCGGATCATGTGGCCTAGTTTGGTATCGAAGTATTTTTAAAGTATTTGGAGAATACTTCAGTTTTCTATAATAATGAAGTATCGAATACTTCAAGGCGTTGGGTCAAATAAAAACTGTGGTTTAGAAACTGACATATCCCCCAAAAGTTCAGTTTTTTTGGCGTATTGAAAACTTCAGTCCTGACCTCTTTTTTCCAAAACGGAGAACGGAACGCTCGTCTCCTCACCCCACGTAAAACCCATATGGCCATATGCTGCCTCCTGCCGCTCGCTGCAGCCCACAGTCGTCTATATGTCTCGTTCAACCATGTCCTCTTCATCGGGCATGGAGAAAGCAAGCTCAGAAGGAAAGGTTCGTTCTGCTCCAATTTGATTTCAGTGGAGCGCATGCGCAGATCTATTTCGTAGATGCGTTCTGACTGTCCTCCTTGCCGATCGCTCCACCGTCTGATCCAGCGTCTACCATCCGGCACCTCTTGTTCAATGCAATCCTCCTTTACCTAGTCGCCAGCACCTCCCAAATAAATCATGCACTCATCGCTCCTAGTTTCATGCACGGAGTGTTTTCTGTAATGCCTTGTACTTGTCAGGTTCAACTCTAGGTACTTTCGATTAGTACTACTGATAAGCTGCACAAGCCAGCTCTCCACGTTGTGAATTAAACATTGAATGTCAAGTAGGAAGGATTTGCCGTGAGTACAAAGCATCATTTATAGGGGATTTACTTAGACGAAGCTGATTAGCTGAAGCATTCAACGTGCTCAACTCATGCACAGCCATGCATGCAAGCGCCATGCAGCAATCAACGGTCAAAACGAATCATTCATGCACTCGGTCAAAGCGATGGTGAAACGACACTTCCCAAACGTTTCACAGTTTCTCGCAAAACTAAGAAAAAGTGTCGTATGATGAAACTGAAGTATTGCTTCGCCAGGCACTTCAATACTTCAGTATCCGGATACTGCAGTTTAGAAAGAACTTCGGTACCAAACTCCTCTACCCGAGTTCCTGCAGCATCTCCCAGCCCCTCTTCACTCTGAAACCTCCCGCCCATTCGGCCATGCGGCCAGACTGGTCGTCCCTCCCGTGGGAGCTACTTGGCCACATCGCCGACTGCCTCGTCGCCACCAACGACGTGGACTGCTACATGGACTTCCGCACTGTCTGCACCAGCTGGCGCTCCGCCACCGAAGACCCCAAGAGCAATACCTCGGACCGACGGTTCCACCCTCGCCGGTGGATCCTGGTGGACGAGGTCTTCCAGTCTGCCGTGCGCCTGATGGTGAACACCGCCACCGGCCGCGTCCTCCGCAAGGACCTCCCTCTCCTCCGCAGGTACGAAGTCACGGCCACCACTCCTTGCGGCTTCTTCGTGCTCGCCGACTTGGAGCCCCCTCACGCAGCGTGCGTCCTCAACCCTCTGACTGGCCACATGATCCGTTTCATGGCGCCTGTGCCCTTTGATCTGAGTATTTCTGCCGCCGCTTTCTCTAGTGGGTGTGGGTCTTGGCCGGACCTCGTCCTGTTTTCGGACAGAAACTACAAGCTGTACACGGCGGCGCCAGACAGTAAACATTTCTCTCTGCCAAATTTCGTAGAAGGCTTGTTCCCTTTCGTTTCTACGCGGCTGGCCGTTGGCGGCGGCATCCGTACTGACGGTGTGTGTGGATGGGCGAAATCTTATGGGTTTTTCTTAACTCCGAAGGTGGCTCATGTGTTGAAACTATTTTCAATCGATGGTTCTAAGTTGTTCTCTTACCAGAACAGCAATGGGTTTGCCGATCTTCCTGGGATGGGGCATTCCAACCACTGTTTCTTGGTGGAGTGCGCTACACAGCCATTGGTTGTCATTGTACAACAAGATCGCTTCGGGGTTTTCAATATGGATACTGATGGTGATGATGAGATCAAATCTGTAAAGAGCATTGGCGACCATGCCATCTTCGTGGGATACCGCAGGAGCCTGTCTGTCACTACAAGAAAGTTCCCATCCATCGCTGCCAACTGCGAACGGTTTTCACGAAGTCCCACAAACGGTTTTCCTCCCGTGTCGCTCCCTAGGGCGGCACCGGGGGCTGAACCCAGCCACCGCCGGACACAACTACTGCGCTGCCGCGCCGCCGCTGCCGCCGGCCCTTGCCGCGGTGGCGGCGCCCAATCTCCCATGGCGGATTGGGGAAGGATGGCCCCAAAGGCTCAAGATGGACGCTAGGGCGCCCGCGACGGTCTTTGAAGCGCGTGAGGCCGGGGCGGTGCCCCGTGCCGTGCAGGACGCGGCCGTGCTGGCCTGTGCCCGAGGGCCTCCGGCAGAGCGACGGTGAGGAGGCGATCGCGCGCCGCTGGTGGCCGTCTCGGTACACGGCGTGCGTCTAGGATGCAGGGCTTAGATCCTGGCTCTAGGGCCCCGATCTGGGCAGAGGAGCTTAGTCAGGATCTGTGCTACGGGTGTCTAGCTGTGGCATTAGTCACGCTGAAGACGAACTGCGGCTGGGTGCTGGGCTGCCTTCTCCTCTTCTGTCGTTCTGCACGGAGATGACCGGCAGCGTGGGGGCTGCGAGTCTCGCGAATAATGGTGGCGGTCATATGGTTCCAAATCGTGCCAAGACGAAGATCTGCTTGATGCCTGTACCTTGATCTGGCAAGAGTGTCGAGTTTCGGAAGGCTCCGTCGGTGATCTATCATGGGCTAATGCCTAAAGTTTGCTGGATCGGGGGGATTCGGTCGCGCCGGAGGTAGCGGTGTGAAGCTCTGCTTCTGTGTCATCATGGGCAAATCCATGGTGTAGTCGGAGGCGGAGAATGCCATGAAAGCTGAGATTAAAGGACTAGCAAATGCGATTGGAGGTTCTGCGGCGATGAGGAACTGGCTTGGAGTTGCAGGAGGCGGAGCAGCAGCATGTTAGTGGGGCAACATCACAGGTGAAGTTCAAAGTCTTACCTTTCAGGGTGAAAATCCAAGGCTTGGCCTTAATTGGTTGTGTCTGGCAATGCTCTTGCTGAAGACATTGCTTTGAGAGCGGGGACTATTATCTTCAGGGTGAAAACACAAGGTCTGGCCTTAATTGGTTGTGCTTGGCACTGTTATTCTTGAAGGCGTTGCTTTTGAAGATTTGGACATCAGGTGGTGTCTTGGTGGTAGTTGTGCGACTGCTGCAAGGACTGTAACTCTGTACCGAGACTTTTCTTTTTATTTCTTCTTCTTATTGTCTTTCGGCTGTGTGCATCCGTAATGGCTTTGGCTATTACTCTTTATCTAAAAAATCGCTGCCAACTGCATCTACTATGTGAAGTCCACAGACTCATCCCTGGACATCTACAAGTATAACCTCGAGACTGAGCAAGAAGATAGGGTCTCTGAAGCCATAGATTCGTTGAACCCCAACACGCTGTGTTTCGCTAGCACTCCATTTACAGTCGTTCAACTTCTACCGAGCTACACAATCAACGTCCGGGAATCCCAGCTTGAGGTTGAATGGCTTAATGAATGGAAGAACCGTGATGGCGGTTGGGCGTCTCTGTGTGAATCCTTCTTGCTGCTCATTCTGACAGCGGCACTGATGTTAATGAATAGGATGATCGAAGTATGTAGCCGTTGGATGTGGTTTTGTTGAGAGATCTACCTTACTCCTGTGGCTGGACGGAACTACAGTTGAGGTGTTAATTTGTAACTTTCTGACCTATGAGGTTTGTTATTCACTACTTCCTGCATGAGCCTCCGCCACTACGGCCAATCCTTACCGTGTGCCAACTCTTTGCCATGTGCTCGATGTCGGGAATACGGCAAAGTAATCTTTGTTGTGTGTCGCACACGAGAAAGACACACAGGGCGTCGTAGGACAGAGAACACACGGTAAAGAAATACACACGGTGAAGGAAAACAAAGCATATCGAAAAGATAGGCAAATGGTCACGCGCGCGACATAGTTACAATAGGTATTTACTGTATATTTGCACAGAATAAAGACTAAATCTTTACCGTGTGCATACGCACATCAACGGCTCACAGTGAGGGTCTTTGCTATCGGTTTTCAACAGCAAAGATTGACGTGTGCAAACAAATATAATTTTAAGTGTTAAAAATGACCTGTTTGTGAAGCTAGTACAAAAATTATGGTGCAAAATGGAACTCATCTAATTTTCACACACATAAAGTCCATATTTGATGGATAATCCCCAAATATTAGGATTTTTCTTGATTCCTACTTAATTTGTCCTATTTAAATGACTTTATACTGATTTTTGATATACAAATTTAAATTACAGGTGTGTCATAGTTTTTTCAGATTAAACAAACATTTTAAGGCACAAAATTAACGATTATATCATAGAATTTTCGATAGTGTTTGCAACTGCAATGCACGGCAAACCGTCCCATGGGTAGGTACACACATCTCGTCTCGTACAAGGTTCTCCGAGGTTTTGTGCCTCCAATTGTACATTTGCACTTGCATATAGGGATCAATCGAAAATACAAATATTCTATCGGGTCGAAGAGCAAGTAGAATAATAGATGACCGCACACACAGAAGCTAGGAATGTCTCAAGAATAGTTGGTGACGGCTAACGTCCGGGCGATTTGGTCCTAACGGCCTGCGATTATACGTCCACCGCTCTAGCCTCCACCCACAGTTCTATACTTTTTCAATTTTGGTTCCACCCGCAATTCAGATTAAATCTCATAACAATCGTTGATAGGGTTTACGCTAGGCAAACTATAAATAAGAAATTTCATCTAAAATATTTATTCGTGAACAGAAGGCTAGTATAGACAAACTCACACAAACTAATTATAAAAACAGAAGACATTTCACATCATTTTTTGGAAGAAATCAACTAGAAATAGGACATTTAATACGACCGACAAATAATGAAATTGGTAGAACATTACCATCCTAACTCAAAAGAGTAAGGAAAGTTTTTGTTAGTTAATGGACCTTGCCAGCCAAGAGAAGTTGAATCTCCATATTAAGATTTTATAGTAAATGAAAAGGTTCAATCCCGTTTTATTTGATGTACTAAAAGATAATATACAAATTTAGCTACTAAGCTATAAGCATCTACTTTTGGTACTTGTTTGGTTCTAATGAAAAGGCTGTGTCCACCAATCTGATGCAGAGGACAAGGGTATGCTCCCGTTTCAAAAAGAAATCTACCATATTCCTTTTTGAGCAATTACTATATTCCATTTGGAATTGAAGTCTATTTTTTTTTGTAGGTTACTGAATGGTGTTTGATATATGTACTTTGGAATTTGCAAATCGACCACTTGTTTTCCGGGTTTGTTGATCCTTGTTTGATCATTTTAGTAGGCACTTTGATTTTTATTGTTAGATCCTTGTATTAACACATTGTATACTGTTATGAGCAATAATATTGTTACAAGTTATAGAACATATGTTTACATATTTATTTCATGTTAAAGTGATACATCGGGGTGATTGCTCCGGCAGCTCCACGCCTGCTTCACACTTAGTCACGCGTGTGGCTTCTATGCCCACTTACGGGGACACATCAACATTTAGATTCATCCAAAATGTTGTTAATTTCATTTAGAAATCATTTTATTTATTAAACTTGATATTGATCTATGAAAGTGAGTGTGACCTTGTTCAGACGGTAACATGTATATCAAAGTCAAGTAAGGAAAACTCATGTCTCAGTCAATAGTGCTATCCACTTCATGTAAACTCAAACTTGCGAAGCTCAAATAATCTCAACATGGAAAACCTTACGAATTGAATGATAAATTTTGTAATAATAAATTTTAGAGGGCTTTAATTCATGCAAGGCATTATAGTATACTCCAAGTACGGAAGTACCGGTTCAAACCACACAATAACCAAAACTCAAAGCTTCCCTAGTAACAAAAGTTCCAAAATAAAAGAAACCAGACACCACTGCCAGCCGATTCTATCGCCAGGTGTTGCTATTGCTAGGACTCTAGGAGTAGAAACGTGCACAACTTGAAAAGGTGGCTAAATTAAATTCATGGCAAAGGCCATTGATTCCTACGACCTTGCTAGTACTACTGAACGAAGCGCCGCCGCCTTGAACTTGCTGCGGCCATGCACGTCCGTTGAACTCCCAAAGCTCTTCGATTCCCACGCACTAATTAACCCGAGGTGTGCATTCCATCGCAGCGCATCAAAGCAGCCGCTCTGACTTCACACGCACCTACTTAACCCGTTCATCTGCACACGTCCTTTCCCCTACCCGAAGGAAACAACACCAAAACATCCGATCCAGCCTCCATGGCAGACTGGTCCTTCCTCCCATGTGAGCTCGTTCGCCGCATCGCGGACTGCCTCCTGGACACCAACGACCTTGACACCTACATGGACTTCCGCGCCGTCTGCCCCAAATGGCGCTCCGCCACCGACGACCCCAAGAATTCCTCCGAGCTCCGCTTCCGCCCTCACCGGTGGATAATCATCGACGAGGTCTTCGAGAGCGACTCACGGCTCCTGGTGAACACTGTCAGCGGTCGTGCCGTCCGCAAGGACTTACCTCTACTCGCCAACTACCATGTCATCGCTACTACCCACGGTGGCTTCTTCGTGCTGGCCGACAAGGAGCCTCCTCATGCCGCGGTCGTCCTCAACCCTTTCACCGGCCACATGATCCGGTTCAAGGCTCCCATGCCGTCATATGTGGATGTGTGTGCAGCCGCTCTCTCTGGTCATCGCAGCGGAAAGTTATCTATGAACTCTTTTTTCTCGAGTCGCTCTTCGCCGCTCCAGCGTACTTCGCCGACCCTCATCTTGCTCTGGGACGCATCTTACGACCAGTTCATGGCTTTTCCTGACAGTGAATCATTTGCTGTGGAATTGGATGACAAGTTATTGGATCTTCTTGACATTGGCTTTGAATTGGTAGGCAAATACATAGGCCCATTCACTTTTATGCGGCTAGCTGCCACTGGCGGCATCTGCGCCGCCGAAAGCTGGGACTCGACTATGGCGCATCCTATTCATGGTGCTCCGGCTGACAAGATCCACCGCTTGCTGGAGCTGTTTGCTATTGATCATCACAATATGTTCTACAAAAAACCTGAGACGGGGTTTGCTGATCTCCTCGGGACAGGAGATCCGAATCATTTATTCCTGGTGGAATCTGCTGGGAAGTTGTTTGCTATCATTAAGCTGCAGAAACACCTGAAGATTTTCAGGCTTGACAACGGGGATGGACTTGAGCCTGTGCAGAGTATCGGTGCTGACCATGCCATCTTCGTTGGTTATCGCAGGTGCATTTCTGTCAGTACTGACAAGTTCCCATCCATCGTCGCCAACTGCGTCTACTACGTGAAGCCCACAGTTTCATCCCTGGACATCTACAAGTATGACGTTCAGAATGAGACGGAAGAGAAGGTCTCCGAAGCCATTAATACACTGAACCCCGTCACTCTGTCTTTCGCCAGCCCTCCGTTCACCATAATTCAGCTCCTCTGCAGCTATACCATCAACGTCGGGGAATCTCAGCTTGCCAAGGAAAGGCTTAAACAGATGCTTCTTGAGAGGGAACAGCTTAGACAGCTTGCTAAGTGGCATTTGGGGCCTAGGGAGATCTTGATGACAATGAGTTCTATGATTAAAGTAATAAGCGGTTGAACCTTTATTCCGTGTTCTTTTGTTTCATGGTCTCTTGTTGTAAGGAAGTAATCACCCATTACATTGTGTGATCTCCTGAGCGAGAATCTCTTTTCCAGTAACGATGTTCAGCGTTTAAATTACCCCAATCTGTACCGCTTTCCTTATTTACTAGTGGAATTCGGCGCGGCGACACGCCGCGCCCTTGGTGGGAATTTTTGTGTGTGGTTTGTTTTATCGTTTTAGTTACATTATATATTTTGTAAGCAATGATATTCAAGTTTGCACTAAAGCAACTCGATTTGGGCGGAAATTGTATGAGCTCATCGGTGATAAGACACAGAGTAAGTTTAAGCAGAAACAGGATTAATCTTCCAGGAATTGCAAGGCAATCATCTCAAAATGCACATGTTAAAATTTAGATGATCAATTTGCATTTGAAATATGAACATCACATAATTAAATTGTGAAGTAATTCCCAAGGTACAGCTAAAATCCTATGAATATATAATACACTGATACATAAGATGACACAAAGCAAGTATTCATATTAAAAAAAGAATAACAGGAAGTGTAACACCATACAGAGGCAAAGTATTGGTGAGGCAAACCTAAACTGGCTCCAATGAATTATTTGCAACCTAAGGAGTGCATGCAATGAATCAATATCTAACTTTGACATTGTTGTGAATTACCATGTAAAGCAGTATTAATTAAATTCAACCGAGCCAGAAGCCCAAAGGTAAAAATCTATTGGAGCAATTGACCAACAGACGCAAATATCGAATTTGGTGAATACACCGTGCTACTACAAAAATAATCTTTTAGTATGCAAGCTAACCTTGCCAACAGTATGCATGAAGCTCCTGTTGTTTGGCCATTCATCATGGTCCTCTCAATCCTAAATCCAGTAGTAAAATTCATTACACGCGCATCTGCCATGAAAACCACCTGCACACATATTTAACCTTTACTACCAGCATGATGTTCTGGATATTATATCATAATGAACAAAATAAACAGAAGAAAATTAGAAGGGGTGGAGTGAGAGCATGTGTACTTGACTTATTAGAATGGTTTGTGATGGAATCATTGCTTATACCTGAAGGTCAAAAAATAAACAGAGGAACCTTATAACTTAAAAAGGACAAAAGTCCTCCTGATGGAAGAAGTGAAGCTGCTTTATACAAAAATCTGGGGATTAAGCTATTACTGAGGAAGAGACAATGTGCTATGGTATTCAGAGGGAAAATCAGAGGAAAAACAATGAGCAAATAAATCTACGCTAAGTTTACACTGACAAAGATTTATAGGGATTTCAAGTTGAGAGACCTCTATCATTATATCCAAGACAAATTTCAGTAGAGGAAAATCAACTATTGTGGCAATTTTTTTTCATTATTGTACATACAGGCAAAGTGATGTGGGTATGTGCAAAACAAAAATTGAAGGCATTTGTATAAAGAAGCAACACTACCACTTGGCTTGCACAGCCTAGAGCAAAACACATACCAGCACCCACAGTTTAAAAAATGGTAACATATGAAATCAAGAATTCCCCTTACCCATCGAATTCTTCCATCTGTACCCTCATCGCCACCTGAACATGAGTGGAGATCAAGCAGAGAATGAGTGCAAGGAGGCGACACAATCCAACGCAGGCGAGGCACCGAGCAAAACCAGTTCTCCATGGTTCTCCTCTAGCTTCCTCATGTTCTTTCCATTCACGAATATATACAGTACTCTTTGCCTTCTAGCTGCCGCCACAACCTGGTGAAAAACGCAAAAAAAATATCCCCTGGTATATGAGCATATGCAGATCCTACCTCGCCCACCTGCAAAAACAGAGCAAGCTCTAAGCAGTGTTACCACTGGTGCCGAAGCAAAATGACGCCGCAAGCAGGAGCACCGAGGCACAGTGATGCCCAAATTGTGCCAGGACGCCCCGAATCGAGTGAACTGCCCCCAGAATCAGCCCAAATAGAGCGCAATCGCGAAGAGACGGGGGTGGGGGAGGAGGGGGAGAGGAATCGTACCGAGACATCGGGGGTCGCGTCGATCTTGAAGCTCCTGAGAAGCACACGGGACCGCCGCTCGTCGCCGTCCTGGGGGCTGCAACCACCGCACTTCCCGAGGGCCGCGCGAGCCGAGGCGTTTGCGCCCGTGCCGTTTGCGGCGTTCGCGGCCGTCCCCGTGGCGTTCGCGGCGGAGGGCGGAGCTCGCGGTTCGCGGCCGGGCCGGAGCTGGCCGTCCGTCGCGCCGCCGCCCTCGCGGCCGTGACGGAGCTCGCCGCGAGAGCCGGCCGCGCCGCAGCAGCGCCGTGGATGCGGGGTGGAGGTTGCCGGGCCGCGCGGCGTGCGAGAGGTGGAGGCGCGGGCCGGGAAGTTGCGGCCGGAGCGGGAGAGAGGAGCGGCAGAGCGTGGGAGGAGGCGAGATCGCGGGCCGCGTCGCCTCGTCCCTCTGCATCCGACCGACGCAGGCATGGGAGGCGGCGGCGGTGACGAAGCGGAGGAGTCGGGGAGGAGCCGGGGTGGGGAAAGTGAGAGTGTTGAGGATTTAGGGTTAGGTCTTGATATTTGTTCGAAAGGACCGATTCGCAATTTCCGGAAAGTGTAGGGATTTTTTTTGTAAAAATACCACGGGGACTGTTCAACACTGTAGCATCTACAGTACTCGGGGGCTGAGAGCTCGCAGATTTGCACTGCTTTTATATAGTTAGTAAAATGATGGTTACTGCTATTTGGCACTCGGAAATCTTGTCTCAGATTTTATTGTTCTCTTTTTCTGAGTCATTGCTTTCGTACACCAACGTTTATCTTATAAATAATCTGGTATGAAATGATAATACGAAACATTTATAAAAAGAAAAAATATGATTGTCTCGCTTCCCCTATTCTGATTGTATAAAATTCAATGAGTTTGTCCCCCAGCACTATCGGTTAGGGAATGCTTAGGTGTATATGATCTAAAAGTAATACAGTATCTATTAAAAATTAACCGATGCCTTGCCTATAGAAAGGTACGTAACAGTTGTCGCTGCTAGCATTCGGCTACCCGTGGGCGTTGTAGATTCCAACCATTTCTGTCAGATGGGAGGTGGTTAGGAAGAAGAGGAGGCTACGCCACCAGAAGAGAAAGGGGAACAAACGCGATCATCGTCGCCCTAGATGCATTGTTCCATTTCTGTAGCGATTGCATGCCTCAACGTTGGCGGATTTTCATGTGCCCTAACGAAGCTCAATATCGCTCAAATATAGCAATGCCAAAAACTTACACACAGGCCCCTCCCTTCACTCCGGACGCCCCCACTTCCCTCTGATATGTCCGGACTATCCGGGACCCCCACTTTCAACAAATATGTAGGGTGGAAATGAGCGTGTCCGGGCATGTTCGGACAGCCTACCACATAGCGAGACACACCCTTAACAACTCTATGTCTTTACATTTTCTTTAGGTTTTCCCTCATTCTTCTTCCCCGTCAATAACATGCAATTGACAAGACAACAATTTTGGGGGATATGGCAGGAAACACATACAAATTATGGTTCAAAGCGGATACGTTGATACAATGTTTGGACTTCTTTGCGGAGAATGAGGGGCCAAATTAGACCACACTAGTTGGAAATGATCTAGGAAAATAATAAAATATTAGGTACATTGATGCCCATGGTAAAAAATCTTTTCCAACATAGTGTTAGTAATGTAAGAAAGTTCAAGAAATTTCATTGTAGGATCATAATAAAGTCGTACTAAACTTTCGGTCAAAAAGTCGTCATAAACAGCAAAACATTAGTCGAATAATTTCAATATGATTTATTCATTCAAAATTTGTAGAATGTCAGAATATTAAAAATTAAATGCACCTTCTTACATTTTTAGGGACAACATACAGCTAGGCTTTGAAGAAATTTGCGGATCAAAGCAGATACTATGCCTTTCATGCCTTATAAAACAGCTGGTGCCTGTACTTTTGCCTGATTATCCGGTCCGGTAGACAAAAAGAGTCTATGTTGTAATGTGTTTTGCAAAAAAAAAAAAAAGGCGAAACACATTCATCGAAATCACAAGATAATCAGGCAAAAATCTTGTAATGAAGGCCCAAATCAGGCATCTTAGAGATCGCGTTCCAAATTAGCATGCCCATCAATGAGCACGTCGATCGCAATCTCCTCCCTGTGTATATACTGAACCATGCCAGACGATCACATACCTCGTCGAAAAGATCTCGCTACAAACGAAACAGCTCCAAGCACCTAGTCGGCAATGGCGACCAGGCAGCTATGCGCGTGCCTTTGGATCATGATCATCCTCCAGGCCGTGGCTTTCGCCGCCTCCCAAGTCCCAGCCTCGCCGGAGGACCCCTTCGACCCGGCAGAGCCGCCCAGCCCCGACCCAGCTGCCAGCGGGCGCGTCCGCCGCGCCCACGCCACCTGCTACAAGACGGTGACGCACGTGCCGAGGAAGTGCGCGCGGCAGTTCATCCGGGCGATCTTCAACGGCCGCTCTGTGATGGACTTTGCGATCACCGCGGACTGCTGCCACAAGCTCACCTGCGTCCGCGAGACGACGTGTGCCGACGTGCTCGTCACCGTCTGCCCTCCCCCGCCGAGGGACCTGTGCCCGCCTCCTGATGCGCCGCCGCCACCGGCCATGCAGAGACGTGTGCCGCCACCGGCCATGCAGATACGTGTGCCGCCGTCGGCCATGAAGACTAAGTAGTAAACGCTGATCAAGTATCTTTTCTTGTGAGGATCTGGTATTCTGCTGGGTTCCACGATCCATACTCTTTCGGCATGCTTGTCAATGGCAGAGGCCGAGAAGCTCAGTTGTACCATCTCGATGCAATGGCAAGGAAATAAATCTCCCGTTATCTAAAAATAACAAGTGTATCCTACATGCATGCAATTGAATGTCTGCTGGTGAGGATCTATACGCCCGCCTTGTTTTTGGTTGGGATTTTTCAATTTTTTATATTCCTTTAGTGTGATATCTTGAACTCCACCTCCAAACTCCGATCTCCTCCCTCGCGCCGCTACGCCGGCGAATCCCGCCGCTGCTCCTCTATATCCTTGGACTGGGAGGATCCCCTTCGCGACCAGGAAGTCGACGGAGACGAAGCCAGAGCTCGGAAGGACTTCATTGTAATTTTCTATGTTTCTGGGCTTTTCTGTAAGAGTCTTGGTTAGTTGTAATCTGATCCTTCCTCGCAAAAAAAAAACTTCTCACGCACTCTCCATTTCACGTTGTGTCGAACATGTAAGGATGTCGCTAAAATGGATGAATCCAGACATATTTTAGTACTAAATAAATCCATTTTAGGGACATCCTTTTCCAGAGGGAGTAGTAATTAATTTCCCACATATTTCCTGAGGTCGTATTAGGGTCTCCAGGCACCTTTCTTGATTGAGGGTGAACGGTTGAAAGCCTGTGTTGTTTGGGGTGTATCACTAGCCAATGTTACTTCAACCGTTATTCTATCTCCTTGTTCGAGCTGAGTAGCTTTGTGGTCTTAAGAGCTTGGTTGGTGAGAGAGTTTGCGCTTTGCGGGTGTGTCATAATCTTTTGAGTAAAATACATCAACGGTACTTGAACTTGTCGACGATATTCACTTTGGTCACTGTACTCAGAGAATACCGTTTTACGGTAACTAAATACGATTTGGTGGTTCATCTACGGTCACTGGGGCTGATAGCTTTGTGTATTTGATGATTTGGCACTGGTTTTCTGCATGTTTCAACCTTATGGCAGTTGTTGAGTGATCGATATAAAAGATGACCTCTATGGCTTTGGTGTATTTGTGTTTTGTATCGTTGATTTTGACTTTTGTGTAAAGTTGTCTCTCCTTGGTACTGACTTTTAACTCAATCACGTCCTTTTTCGAATTCGCCGGTGATGCCACTCACTTAACCATCAAGGACGTATCACGTATATGTCTGGACGATGTCCGCCCTGCCTTCCTCGTTGAAAATCGTTAGGTCGCTGATACTTCATTCAGAAATATGAAGAATTTCGGATATTTCTTTGTGTCACATAAGAAATTAAAGCTTGAATGCACCTTGTTAAATTTTAAGGGGAATTTTAAGGGACTGCATATATACACCTAGGCTTCGTCTGAATTAGCATATCAAATTAGCGCGCGGATCATAGAAATGGTCGTTCTTCGCCGAGAACGTGTCTTTGCCGAGTGGGGCACTCAGCGAACGATGTCCCTAGGTGACTATTTGGCGCCAGGTTTACCCTGGCACGGAGCAGCGGCTCTCGGTGAAGCTCCACTATGGAACACTGTACTCTATCACTCGGCGAAGCTACCACCCGGCAAAATTTGTACATCGGCACAGTGCTATAGACTCGGTGAAGTGGCACTCTCGGCAAACATCCTTCATCGAGACAGACTTCTGGCACTCAGCGAGGACATTTGTCGAGCCCTGGCGCTCAGTACATGTGTCGGCATACCGTGCCTTCGATCTTTGCCGACTGCCTACGCTACGGACTCAACGAAGCTCTAACATACGCCTAACCAAGGTTTTGGTAACCAGCTCAAAAAAATTCCGGAGGGGACCGATATTTCCGGTAACCGTGGTTACCGGAAAATATCGGCCGGTTACCGGCCAATTATTCCGGCTCGAATTCACGATTTAAACATAAATACATAAAAAAAAATCAAATTCAAATTTTTGGAGCACGAATTTGGTCCAAATTTGACCATTCAGGAATTTTTCTTCCGGTATAGACAAATTCCCGGGGGGGGGGGGGGGGGGGGGGGGGTCCGATAAATCCGGTTACCGGCCGGTTACCGCGGTATTCCGGCCGGTAACCGAAACCCTGTGCCTAAAACACATTTGACCACGAACATGTTAGATCGCCTTTTCTTGGAAAGGTGTAGGCAGAAGAGCCTCGGCGAAGAATCATCGCCGAGGTAAATTTTACTGAGTGTCGTCCACCGAGTGCCCTGCTCACCGAAGCCTCCGCCGAGGTGGAATTCGGCCTTCGACGAGTTTTTTGACCACCCGGCGGCGTTTCATTTTCCAGTAGTGTATATGCCATTTCACGACATGTAAAACACGCATGCATGGTAGACGGTAGGTTACAGAGAAGAACAATATATGGACAGATTTTCTCATATATGCACTTTCAAAACATTTCGTTTTTCTCATCTCAATAGCGTATCAAACTCTATCAATACACAGAAGCATTTACATCCAAATCACACGATAAATAGGCAAATTTCCCAATGAAGGTGCAAATCTTCAGGCATCTCAGAGATTGCGTCCAAAAACCAAACCCAATCAATCAACACGTCGATCACAGTCTGTCCCTATACCTTTTATTTGCGAGAATCTTCACCTATACACATACCGATCAATCAACACACGCACGTCGTCGCCAGAGCTCCCCACAAACCAAACGGCGGAAAGCACTTAACCCTCACACACCGCCGGCAATGGGGCAGTTCTGCGCGTTCATGTGCGTCATGTTCCTCTTCCAGGCAGTGGCCTTCGCCGCCGGACCACCCCCACCGGACCCGCGGCCTCACCAGAAGACCCATTCGACCCGCAGAGCCGCCAAGCCTCGACCAGCAGCCTCCGAGCGCATCCGCCGCGCCCGCGCCAGCTGCTACGAGACGGTGACGCACGTGCCGAGCAAGTGTGCGCAGCAGTTCATCCGGGCGCTCTTCGACGGCCGCTCCGTACCGGACTTCCCGATCACCGCCGTCTGCTGCCACCAGCTCGCCTGCGTCCGCGAGTTGCAGTGCGTCGACGTGCTCTGCGGCGTCTGCGAGCCCCCGATGAGGGGCGAGTGCCTGCCGCCAGAGACGCCGCCGCCAGTGACCATGGCACGCGTCTCCACAGCCACGGCTGGAGTCTAGGCACCAGAAGTTGTTCACGTATCTGTTTTTTTTTTGTAATGATCTGATGTTCTGCTGTGTTCAACCAGCGATAGTCATTTTACTTTACTTTTTTTCTGTCGGCATGCATGTCAACGGCAGAGGCCAAGATCGAGAGACTCTTCTTGATGCAATGGCAAAGAATAAAACCTCACGTGCATGCGCATGCAATAGAATGTTTGCTGGTGAAGGATATTTACGCCCGCGTTGTTTGTGGTTGCAATTTTTAATTTTCAGGGGGAAAAGTCCAAAACAAACCCTAAACTTATAGGTGAAAGCTAAATCAAACCTGAACTTTGAATCCTTGAAATTGACACTCTAAACTTGTCAATCCAGTCTATTTTGGACCTAGACCTGTTTAGCTTATACAAATAAATAATTTTTAAATTCAATAATATGTTACCCTCACCGACGAAGAAGGTCCACTTGTCATACTTATTAAAAAATCTAGGAAAAAAAAATCAAAAGTCAACATCTCCTACTCCGACACACCCTCTCTGTCTTCTCAAATCATGTCCCTGTCTCGATGGGCTCGCCGGCTGAGGAGGTGGAATTGACGGCGGCGGCCGGCGACGGAAAAGAATCTCAGCGGGATGCGGCCATCACCGGCACGCGCGCTCTGCCGCAGTTATGCCTGACTATATACATGCGGCAACAACACACTATGCTTGCTAGTCTGGTAATCAGCACCTCTTCCCTACTCAATGCCAATTGCCAACAGAAACCACGGTAATCATTGATCTATTGGTCCATGGGCGCAGCAGCAGGCCATTATACACCCTGATCCAATTCCAGGCAAACATCACCGCCGCTTGTCCAAGGTCTGTAGCGAGCGTGCGCGAGCTCGAATCCCCCATTAACTGAATGTTAGAGTCTCCTACTTCCCTATCTGCTGCCCCAACTCAACGTAAAATCGAGAGGAGGTTTAACAGATGGATACCAAGAGGCGGCCATCATCGACGAGTAAGATCTGGACCAGCTCGCGGGACCCTTTCCCGTCCGAGCCAATACCTTACCTGGGCGCAGTGGCCTCGTTGATTTCGCCTCCTTCGTCTTCCTGACTCGCCGCACAGCCTACCGCCGGCAGCGAGTGGTCCTGCAGCCTCCCATGTGATGGACCAAGGTAGAAGATTAAGTTGTCGGCACTCGGGAGGAAGACGAGAAATACCGGTTCAATATCCCCGACAAGTGGGTCTATGTTGTCAATGAGAGTAGTAAGTTATCCCGGTCTGGTTCGTTGCGTTCCCGGTGTGCCAAACATATATAGGGTCTAAAATAGACCGGGATTGATAAGTTTAGAGTGTCAATTTCAGGGATTCAATTTTAGGCTTTTTCCATTTTCTGGAGTATATAACCTTTCTGCTTGATATCTGGAATACTCAACCTCTAGACTTCCACTTCCCTTCATTCCCGATTTGATCCACGCGTGTATCATTGAAGCGCCACCGTCGTGATACTCGTGTCCTTCTTGGGCCGGATGCAAGTCAGTCAACACCGGGAAAGATCCAATTGCAAGATTTTGTGATGACCTTCCATATAGTTCCGTTTCACGACATGTGAAACATGCATGTGATAGTTTAATTACAGAAAAACTCATGCTAATATCCCATTTTCGTGGAGCGTGACAAGTTTGGAACTTCGGCTGCCTGTTCTGCGATTGAACGACTGAGATTTATCGTTGAATGCGTTGAACGTTCAACCCATTCAATGGAAATCCTGGATGTTAATCACGACAACAGACGTTGAAGATATGGTTTGCACGCCATATATGTTATAGAAAATCTGTGTTGATCATGAAGGCTAGTAATACATCTTTTTCTGTAACAAGTTTGTTTCGGAATTTTTAGAAACTAAAAATTTAAATTTAATCTTGGTACCATGGTATCACTATATACATTCTTTCCAGGAGGTTTCCCTATATCAGTAGGTGTGTCGCCCACACGTGGACAAGGTGTGCTTTGGTTTGACGATTGATTAATCAAACTGGTTCTCTCTCTCTCACTCTCACTCTCTCTCTCTCTCTCTCTGGGTTCCGTGCAATCGAGCCAACATGTCCCTCGCCTAGTCTAATGTTCCAACTATAGGAGAGGCCAGAAACCCCGAATTTTCATTGGGAGATTGTATTTAGGTCCCTTAAAATAGTGGGTTGGCTTCTCGCCGCCAGCAATATGCTTGTGATGGCAACACCCTAGAACAGTAAGAATAAGGTTGTCCCGACACCTACACTACTTAAGTGAAGGTCTCATCGAGGGATTAGAGGAGGTTTGGGGATTGTCTGGTTACGTATTTTCTGGAGTAGGTTATATTTTCGTGCATCTTCGGTTGTTGATCTTCACAAATGATTTTGAAATATTCGCAAAAAAAGGATCCACCTCGTTTTTTCATTTTGTCTCATTTCAGTGGATGTTAGTTTTGTTTATTTTTTGTTACCATATTGTGTCAATACTTTTTTCCATTCTTCATCTTTTTTTACTTTAGAAAAATACATACGAATTTTTGAATACTCGAATATTAGTCTCACTAATTAGATATATTTTGTATCTTTGTGATTTCCTTAGTATTTTATTTTATAATAACATTTTCATAGGAACACAATATTGATTGTATATAAACATGTTTTCTCCATTCCATAAAACTTATCGTGGTTTTAGTTGAAATTTTAACTAAAATCGCGAGGAGATTTTAAAATGGAGGGAGTACTATTGTGTGTATATCAACATTATTTTAGAAAATGGACAAATATGCAGACAATAATTAATTTGGAATAAAATAAGTCATACATTTTATGAAAATTAAAAATATTTTTCTTTATATTCCATAATTCTAAAACATCAATAAAAAAATTAGATTAACGTAATGCGTGGGAATTTATGTTCCCGTCTGTGGGCCTCTCCAAATACGGTAATGTACTTCAAATAGGAGCCCCGGGAAATTTCTGCTATGAACAAAGGCTTTTCTACATGCAGCCCATGTGCGGCCCAGTTGGATACAATGATCAACACCATCAGATAATCAGGAAATTCGTAATCACGGTCACTAATTAAGCATATCATAAATCATAAATGGGTTTCCAAAATAAGCCCCAAATCAGTTGGTTGACCCTACCGTTGATTACATTCTCTTATATATGTAGATGTCCCGGCGATAAACGCCATACACACCCCTAATACCTACTACATTCCTACACCAGTATATACAGATCAATGGCGCTCCGCCAACGACTCTCCCTGTGCGGCCTGTGCACCTGCGTCCTCCTGGCCGTCGGTTTCGCCGCCGGCGACCCAAGCCCGCCGCCACCAGCTGGCTGCTACAGGACGGCGACGAGCGTGCCGAGTTGGTGCTCGGGGAAGCTCATCCAGGCGCTCTTCAACGGCGTCAAGAACTTCGAATCAACAACGACCACTGCTGCGAGCTGCTCACCTGCGTCGGCGAGGACACTTGCACCTCCGTGCTACGAGACCTCTGCCCGCCGCCGGCGAAGGGGGTAGACTGGCCGTGTCCGCCGCACAATTTTGGCAGTGTGCAGGGCCGGGCCCACAGTGGTTCCAAGTGGTGCGGCCCGCACAGGGCCCATGAATTTTAGGGGCCCCAAATTTTTTTTTTTTGAAACGAGGCAAAAGCTTTACCTTTATATTGATATAGAAGGAGCAAACATGACATATCCAAGGCCACAAAAAAAAAAAAAACAACTAACACAAAGGGGCGAGTAAACCCCGGGGATCAAGATCACCCACCCCGTCCACTCTCTCAGCGAGGAAAATCGTCATATCTTCATATCTTCAGGAGGCCGACTAGGCGGTCACCTCGGCCAGCCTCTTCGCGCCCGCAAGAATCCAGTTCTTGCCTTCGTCCTTAATGCGCTGGAACAGCATAGACGGCATGGTGAATTTGTTGGTGAAAATCCTATCATTTCGCTCCTTCCAAATCTCCCAAGTGATGAGAATAATTGCCGTCTTGAGCCCTTTGCGGGAGACCGATGGCGTATCAGAGATGGCCTTCCAATAATCATACACGGTTGCCCTAGCAGCGCCCAAGTCGTGCACAAGGGCAGGACAATGCAACCATGTCGCGGCGTCGCACCAAATACGTCTGGAGTAACGGCATTCGAACATAATATGTCTAGCCGTCTCCGGTTGACATCTGCAAAGTTGGCAGGTGGGCTGGTGGGGCCATCCACAAATCGCCAGGCGGTCAGACGTCCATAGCCTATTCTGCATGGCCAACCAGGCGAAGAAGCTGCATTTGGGAGGAGCCCAAGTCTTCCAGACCAAGCTGACGAAGGAGCAGGAGGTGGCCCCAAATTTTTAGTTATGCCTATATATATTCTATAGCATCTAAAGGTATTGGGCTGTATTCTAAACGCTGGGCAGGCCCCGCTGGCGCGTCGTCCGTCTCCCGCGTGCGCGTGAATACGAAACGACATCGATGCACGACTCGTACTGATCGATCAGCTCGCCGAGACGCCGAGTCGCTGACGCACGCACGGACGCGCGAAGCTAGCAACAGACGACACACCGATCGATCAATCTTATCCAGGCATCCACAGCTCCGCTGCGCCGGCCGCCGGCGACGGGCGACACCACAGTCCGCAGGTATCTTGCGTTTCTGATAATCTGATCGCATCCACAGTTCCACACTTCAATTTTATTTTATTCATCTCTAGTATCTGATCACATCCACAGTTTCACACTTCAATTTTATTTTATTCATCTCTTGTATCTTGTGTTACAATATATAGATTTAAGTCATGGGGAAACAAAAAGATTTGAACAATATCAGGGTTTCCAGATATTCTTATTTACCTCAGAAACACTGCGCTCACTGGATTATGATAGTTTGAAGTCTTCTTGCGATCATCTTGAGGCCGACCTTAAAAATGATAAATAATCTGATATTGATGCCAATGATCTATTTGTTGAGCTGAAGCAAAAATTCATGCCAAAAGAAAATATTAGGCATGTTAAAGTGTTGAGGTTTATAAATCAACATGTTTTGTTTTCCCCATGCAAGTATTACATATAGAGTTTTGTTGACCATTCCATGATGGTTGCATATAAACGTTATGCAACTTTGATTCAAATAGGTATGATTCTCAATATATTCAATTGTTACGTAAATACTATGTCGTATACATTAAAATTATTTATTAGTTCAAATTTTCATGCAAGATAGGGCCCTTTTTTAGATTTTCGCACAGGGCCTCGGATTTTGCCGGCCCGGCCCTGGCAGTGTGCGCCGCATGCAGGCCGGCCATGTCTACTAGAGGCAAGAATAACTAGGAAACGCACCCTTGTACCCTACATGCATGCATACATTCATGCATGCGTAGAACTCTACGAACGTCTGGATTTGCACTTCGACTTTTCATAGTTCGTGGAAGATGTATCATGGATTCCAATGATAGATCTGAACGCGCTTCGGGAGTAACGTGGTTGCATTGATTCATGATCTTCTAAACCAGTTATTCTGTTCCCATACCTCTGTGTTCTACAATTTGATCATAATAAATATTTACTGGCAATACTTGCGCCGACGTGGTCCATGGAATTGGAAGCTAGCCCTATGCTTTTCTTGAGAATCAAATTATGGATCGCTGAACCGTCGCTCAGGGAAGGTGCTCCTGCTATACATTTAAAGCAGAGCAATTCTAAAAGGCCATCCAGCTCACCCCTTGAATGAATTTGTGACGACTCTTGACAAAAAAAAATCTTTAGTAAAAAAAAAACATCTCCAAAGGGCCTCGAACTAGGCCTAAAATAAATAGTAACTCTATTTCAAAATGTAAGACTTTTTAGAAAAATAGTTTACCTTGCAAAAAACGCTTACATTGTGAAACAGAGGGAGCAGAAGAGTTCTAATGAATCAAAGCATACACTCTCGTATCCTCCTTCCGCCATCGCACCACACCGCCAAAGATATGATGTACACAAACATTTCAGTGCACTCACAACGTAAAACACCATGATTGCTAGCTAGCACCAGTTTCAGAACTCCAACAACATAATAATGATTTTCATGTTAGTCCACATGATGAATGAATATCTTTTATAAAGCAAAACCCAACTAATATCTTAACATCCAATCAACTGTCATTCTTTTAGAAAATCAATTGATCATCTCACCACAACTAATATTTATTAATCTTTACTTGCAAGGTACACATCATCCATTCTTTAACCATCCAATTATTCATATTACTAATTTATATGACACATGACATTTCATGTCTATTTATTATATTTACTATGACCAATTGAATTTTGCATATTTCTTTACACAAGATATTATCTCATATATTTTATATTATTTTGTTTACACAATATAATCTCCAAAGGATTCCGCGTTGCAGCAAGCGGGGTACCCATTAGTGGGTATACATAGCATGCCGAGGTGAAAAAAATGTGGCCATGACATACAGAAATTCAAATTGTCTCCGGAGTTCACCTAGCTGGATTAAAAAAACATAGTAGTAAAAAACAACAAAACATTCCGGAAAAATTTGGTGAGTACATATATAAGTTTTCCGCATGTGTGCCATGTTTGTGCTAAAATTACATTGGTACTGGTCTGTGAAAAAACAATGGCCAAAATGAGATATATAAATATTTTTTAGCTCACTGGTTTTTTTTCTTTTGCACAGAGCACTACGACTATCATTTCACCATGAAACTTGGCAATATGTAGAAGACTTGTGTTTGTGAAGGCTCATCACTATTTGTTTCAAATTTTTATTTTTTTTATTCAACCAGAAGCAGGTGAGCTAGGGAAATAAAACACCTCCCTCCATGAGATATCCATGGTGTATGGAGACTTGGAGAGTAATTCTCCATGTATTGCCAAGCCACGTTGGTCTAATATCTTGGAAGCATCTTTGTTTAGGATGGTTGTAATTTCTAAACTGATAAATTCTATGACAAAAGTCGACGTATGTACTTGTCCAAGTTAACAAGGTTGTTGGTAAATATACACAATACAATTACCAAATTAGTTAAAATATATGTATTATGCCTAAAATATGTACTCATAGTGTTTTTTCAATGGATTAATGTTGATATTTCTTGTATGCATTTGGTCAAAATTAGTACGATGATTTGACATCGGACTAAATTTATGAGCTTGTGTTCTCAAATAGGAGGTCGATCCCCAGGCTGCATACCTCCACTACCATTCAGTCTCTTGACATGTAGGAGCCAAGTCCCTCAAATAGAGGTGGTCCGTGTGTACACGGAGGTGGTGCGTTTATCGATCACCCTATCACCCCGTGTGGTAGGGCTTTTATTCTATTCACTCTCTGCAGCATGGTTCGCACGATATTGTATCACTTGTACATGTGTGCCTGAATTTGTGCTGCAACGCTATATATTGCATGTTGCGAACGACTATCCCGCGGAGGCCCTGATGGCCAGCCATGAGAATATTTAATGTTTGAGAAAAGATAAAAAAATAAGTAGCAGCAGCCGTGGCGAGTTCTATTCAGGCCTACGCACCATGGTTCGCACCATATCGAATCACTTTTACATGTGTGCCTGATTTTGTGCGGAAACACTACATTATGCCTTTACGAACGACTATAGCCCGTGGAGGTTGCCCTGCTGGGCCAGCCCATAAGTCTTTTTTTTTATTTTAGAGAAAAGATAAACAAAATAAGTAGTTGCAGCGGGTGCAACTCGATCTTAGGATCTCCAACATCCAGGACAGAGTCATGGCAGTGGGCTCTGGTCAAGGATGGTTGTTTTCTTTATTTTCTTCCATTTTTATATATAATTTAGTTTTTTTTCCTTGATTTGAAAATATTCATTTTTTAATTTGAACCTTATTCCTTTTTCCCTTTTCTCTTTTCTTAGTTTTTGTCTTTCATATTCTCAAAGCTGAACCAATTTTGGTACTTATTTTGAATCATTTTTAAATTAGAACCATCTTCAAAAAAATAATCAAAATCTTAACTATTTTCAAATTTGGGACCATTTCTAAAAATAAACAATTTTAAGAAATATGGTTTTTAACCATTTGAAATATGGTACATTTTTTTTTTTGAAACATACTTTAAAATAAAGTTTTACAAATTGAAACCATTTTTAAAATGAATAATTTTGAAAAGTGAACCATTTAGAAATTTAGAATCATTTAAAAAATGTACGGTTTTTAAAAAGGAAACATTTTCAAAATTGGACCCATTTTCTAATCTGGATATTTAAAAAAATACAAGTTTTACGGTGGTTGGCATTTTTTAATAACCGTCCATCCACCTCGATCTAACGGCGTAAGATCGTCGGAACCAGACTGACGGAACCGAACGGTTCCGCGGAACCGAAAATTGCGTGGGACCGGTACCAAAAATACGTGGGACTGATTCTGAAGTTAAGTGGGACCGATACTTGAAATATATATATTTATTTATTATTGGAATTTCTGTTTTCAGAACGTTCGATTGGCCCAGATCCAAATTTTCTGGAATAATTTTCTTCGTATGCTCACATAGAAGTCCCAGGTTCAAATAGTCAAAAATCAAATTTCCGTCAAGAATCGATCCGTGAACCTAAGGTTACACTCGAATTAACTGGTAGCCAGAAGGACTCAACTACGTTTGTGATGTTTACAAGAGAAAAATGTTGTATTACTTTATTTTTCTACGATAATGCTACTACTAGCAAAGTTGAGTTGTTTTCCTTCCGAACTAGATGATTCAGCCTTGAGAGTTACTCAACCGAGACGCTCACCGGTCAGGTTTTTTTTTAACTATGCGTGCGACGTGTCATCTTCCTTCTTCCCGCCCGAAGATCTAGATTTCTTCACCATCGCCCTACGCGTTGCAACACTTGCTTTCACTAACACACACACGTACTCGCCAGGGCCGGTCGCTTTCACATTTCATGAATCCGCCTTAGAAGATATTGTTCTTTATGGCGACCGAGTGGCAGACCTCGATGACCCCCGACGATGATCCTACTGAGATCGGCCTCGGCGATGGCAACTGCTTCCCTAGTCGATGGTGACGGCAACGGTTGGCGGTGGGCTGCTCATCTCGACGCCGATGCTAAACTAGCACCGTCTACAGCCACTACCCACCGCTCTACTCGCCGAGGAAAGAAAAAGATCCGCCGCTCACCGCAATAATCATCAACATGTCATGGGCTAATGCAGTGTTGCAGCCTTCTTGCAAGGTGCCCGAGAGAGGTAGGCGTGTTGTTGTTCCCTCGCCACGAACCTAATGAGTGAAGGTAGGCACAACCGTTGGCATCAATTGCCCTAGTCGAGGTGTCGGCGGACTCTGCCCTAGTCAGGAGGTCGAGTGGACGGTAGTTTGATTAGAATGATACAACCACGCATATCATATGAGTAAGAACTTACACAAATTTCGCAACATTAGAAACAAAAGAAGTTGAATCTTCCAGGGCAATGCATATCTGAACCAAATAATTGCCAGCAAATAGAAACAAGTGCAGAGGTAAGCACTAAAATCCTACTTCGTATATACTCTGCAAGCTGGAAAGAAAAACATTTCACTCTTGACTGCGAACCAGAAAACCTCGAACATGCTTTCCAAAAACGGAAAACCTTCATCGATGAAATCCTTCACAAACCACCTTCTGGTTCCCTCGACTCTTGCATACACTAGTAACATTCCGTGGCCTCCTCTTCCTATCTTCTCTCTTCCTCTTCATGTGCTTCTCTTCACGACAATCTTCACGACTACAGACAAATTCAGAGGTGATTTAGCCTACTCGGGGCATATTAAAGTGGTTATTAGGGTCATATTAACATAGCTTCTTCATTCTGAAAACCTTCCATGGCACAAACTGACAAATTTATCTATATGAGGTTACCTTTCCATCAGATTTTCTCACATTGGTGTACCTCTTTTTCACTTCAAAGCATGCCCGACCCCCATATGCCACCAAAAAAGCCAAGCCTCCTCTTTACTTTGAAATATCATCATGCCAACTTTTGACAACCCATTGTCAGCATCTGTCATAGTGCACCATCAACTTACCTGCAATTGCCAAGACATATAATCAGTTGATAAAAATGCAGAAAACTAACTAATGTGTCTGATTTGATAAATAATAGCTAATGTGTCAAATGTGAGAAAACTTTTTTGACTATAACTACGGCGGGCATTAGCCAGCCTGAACTTTTATTTCCTTTTGAAGGGGTCATCTTCCTCTTCATGTGCTTCTCTTCACGACAACCTTCACGACTATAGACAAGTTTCCTCAGAATTATCTCCACATTTGCTGCATCCCACTCAACGTAGCTTTTCCGCACACTAAAATCTTTCTGAAGAGCATAATTGTTGTAGAACTGAAAAGCTTCATCCTCGCTACCAAACGTCCTGCTCGCAATGCCAAGGTACTCATCACCTGCATCGGCCATGCCTTGCTGCATATCACATACAAATCAAAATGGGTCAACTGCACAGATTCAAAAATACTCCAAAAAACTACAGAAAAACATCTACAAAATAAAACCAAGATAGAAAACAGTATATACTATACTAACTACAAGAGATGAGATTAGAGCACCTACTAATAACTACAGAGTATATATGAATGAATTCAAGCTTCAGCTAACCACCACACCTCGTTGTCATGATTAAATTGGCTCCATGTATCCCAAATAAGCATGGTTTACTTATATTCTAAAATACATTGCAACATCACAGTTTTTGGAGCTCTTGAATTCAGTCTCCCAAAACCACAGGCCCCAAATTGACTACTCCCTCCATTCCATTAAGGAAGGAGTACATCACAGTTTTTGGAGCTGGTTTCCAGATCCATGACTAAAGGGTGAATTCTTCCCAGATTATTTGATCATTCCTCACCAATTCTAATTCCAGGTCCAGTTTTTGGAGCTCTTGAATTCAGTCTCCCAAAACCATGTATAGTTCACATCCCGATCCAACCCTCACAGGTTTATACAGTACTAAAAATCAGTCTGACTAATAAACAGAGGGAATTCACATCCGAATTACTGCTACGCTTTGCTCGGTTCAGATCGCAAATCATACAAGTAAGAGTGGACAAAGGGAGATCCGGGTGTGTGTACGTACCTTGGCCTTGACGAACTCATTGAGCGCGTTGCAGTCGGAGCAGAGCGCGATGCCGGTGAACCCCAGCTCCTCGCACTCCCTGGACACGAGCCGCTCGGCGCCGCCACCTAGCCGAGTGCCTTGATCCTCGCCGCGCCGTGGAAGGGAGGCGGCGGCTGCGCCCAAATCCTCGCCGCGGGCCGCGGGCTTGATCTCGCCGCGCCGGTGGAAGGGAGGCGGCGGCTGGGCGCGGCGAACGGAGGCGGCGGCTGCCCTAGTCACGGGTGCCCGAGTCACGGCCTCAGTGATCAGGGTTG